>CAEFZP010005167.1:0-78242 GCA_903064625.1 Mallotus villosus
ATTTTCTGAGTTTCCAATGTTAGAGTAACTCAACTCAGAGTTCAGGGTTAATCTCAGAGTTTGTTAAACCCGCTACCTGGAATACCCCCCTGGTACATTTGCTATTTGTTTTCCTCGACTGGTTTATGTCTGTTTAGCGTTTTGTCTTTACCATTTACTTTGGTTTAGACGCCTGCTTGTGTCTTGTCTTTAGTTGGTGGCCAAGCAGCGAAGCTGCGAAGCCACATAAGTGTTTCTACCTTTTCTTATTATTATTACACATCTTCTCCCATTGGAGTCAATGGCAGCCCCTAGAACCGTATGGGACAAAGTTGTGAAATTTGGCACACTCATTAAGGACAGGCCCGACTTTATTTTCACCAAGTTTCATGTCTCCCATTGGAGCACTCTAGCGCCACCAACTGGTCAAAGTTGGACTTGTGTTTACACACGTAACTTTTGAACCGTATGACCGATTTTCAAAAATGAGGTACCGTTGGATTCCCTGGGTCAAGACGAGTTCAACACACCCTATGGCGTCAATTTCCGGTTATATAGATTTTCCGCCATTTTGAATTTTAAGAAAACATGTTTTTTCGCTTCTCCTCCATCAATTTTTGTCCAATCTTCCCCAGATTTGGCATACATCATCGTCAGACCAACCCGCACTATACATTTTGAACGGATTTTTATTTTCAAAACCGTTTTTTCCGGTACAGCCAATCAAAATCGTCAACAAAGCAACCAAACAGGAAGTTGGGTCATATCTCCGCAAAACTTTGAGAAATCAACACCAAACTTGGTGTGATGACTCGGAACCCTCTTCTGAGGGCGTTCAATCAATTTGGTGTCATGTGATCACTGGGTGTGGCCGCAGGAAGCAAAAATGTGTTTTGGCCAATAACTGTTGATTTGTTTGCTTTTATTAAGTTATTCCTTTGTCTCATGATATCTTGGGACATACCATGTGTGACCTATGATAATTTTCTATAACAGCCGAATTGATGCGGCCGCCATTTTGAATTACTGAAAACACGTATTTTCTCTACTTCTCCTACACATGTTGTCAAATCTTCACCAAATTTGGCAGAGATTATCTTCAGACCAAGCCTCACAAAAGCCATCACATGTTTTTTTGATTTTCCAAACCGTTTACCCGTTACAGCCAATCAAAATGTGCAGTTAAGCCATCAAACAGGAGTTGGGTCGTAGCTCAGCAAATCTTTGATGGATTCGCACCAAACTTGCTGCATGCGTTCCGAAGACTGTTCTGAGGATGCCTAAAACGTTTTCTGGGTCATATGACTGCTTGGCCACCTCATTGCTGCTTGCAGCTATATTTTCTTTGTTTCTGTTTATTTTGTTGAGCGCACCGGGACAAACGAGGATAGGTAAGATACCCGGGGTCTACATTTCACACCCAGGTAGTAGTACCTTTAAAGTTCAGGAGATCTGGAACAGGTGTGGCATGGAACTGATGACCGATTGGACCCAGGTGTGCACATCTGATGATCGATGACTGATGACGTGGGAGAATGGGCCAGTAGGAGGAGACAGAACACAAAACAACAACACAAAACAGAACACACAAGACATGCAGGGCATACACAACGTGCATGCACGTAACATTCCGTTTTTTTTGTTTCACAGTTCAGCAGTGCAATGTAGGTTGGCGCAAATGGTCTCCAGTGGAAAGATGGCACCCAACACATCAGCCTGATGGCAAGAGCTCATAAAAACAAAATAAGGGATGTGATACCGTGTCTACCTTACCATGATGTCATATCAGGTCAATTTAAGTAGATTTGACTTGACTTGAAGCATCCCCCTTCCTTGAACATTTCCCTGGAAACTTCACAGGAAAGTTATCTTCATTAGGGAATGTCGAGAAAGATGCCTCATGAATGAATTGTCATTCAAATCCTTGCCTAAAACCCTCAGAAGAACCCAACAGGCAAAACATGTTGGAGGAGAAATATGTCCCCCTTGCATCACAAAAGAACTAGTCAAGTATGAAGTCAGTACCATCTGGGGTCCAAAACGATGCGTCTAATTTTGATGTGGAGAATATTATCATCCAGCATCTTAATGATGTGGCTGCAGTCCAACACATTCAGAAGAGGGATAAAACTGGGCACCTTCCAAATCGTTGTTTGGAAGAAAATTCAAGAAATATGGTTGGCCTCGTGGATAGGATTTTTACTGGCTCCTGAGGAAAGAAAAATACTTGAGAAGAAATCTCCCAAGCATAGACACCACCCTCCCAATCTCTCTCTGTCTCTATATTTCTCACTCTCTCTTTTCTCTCTTGCTGGCATGATCGTTTGATCTCGCTGCCAATTTCTTGAGCTTTTGTTTTGAAAGCAGACATGTTGCACAGAGTCTTAGTCAAGCAGAAGTCTGGAGGTAAACTGTTCAACAAAGCGAGCTCGCCTCAAAGAAGCAAGTAGACGAGGAACACCATGGTGTCTCTGATTAGGTGTGCAGCTACTCAGGTATGCTGCCATATTCTCTTGAACATCATCATCAGCAAATGTAAACGCTATCAGTTATGGGTTTATCACATTTTTACTTTGCTATTAACTGAAATCTGACAAAGAAATATCCTACTACAAAAAATTATTATGATTCAAACTTTACAGGTGCTGGTCATATTATTAGAATATCATCAAAAACCCCCACCTACCCCCGTTGCAAGTCATGTGTTTCTGTAATGTTTGTTGGCTTATGTGCTGAGGTTTTTGCCTGTTCTCACACTGTACTTCTTTGGGAGCATTGTCTGAGGGCTGCCTTTTTCTCTCCTCGTGTTATGCTGTAACTTTCTATAGTTGGCGCCGAAAAATGGTTGCCACGGTGGGCTCTTTCCTGCCAAGTAAATTCCTTGTTGTGCAAACTTCATGGCGAATAAACACCAGGTGTTATGGAAGCCCAGGTTGCTCAGATAGTGGCCTTCAGCTCTTCTGCATTGTTGGGTCTGGCATATCGCATCTTCCTCTTCACAATACCCCATGGATTTTCAATGGGGTTAAGGTCAGGCGAGTTTGCACTGTTGGAAAATGAAATCCTGACCAACTTTATGGAGATTATGCAGATTTCATTTTCCAACAGGATTTGGCTACTGCGACCAGTGCCAAAGCTACCAGTACCTGGTTTAAGGACCCTGTTCTTAATTGGCCATAAAACTCGCCTGACAATTCAATTCAAATAACTTTATTCTTCCGTTAGGAACTTCATATGTGGAGGAGCATCAGGGTACAACAGTACATACAATATACACACACACACACACACCTGACCTTAACCCCATTGAAAATCTATGGGGTATTGTGAAGAGGAAGATGCAATATGCCAGACCCAACCATGCAGAAGAGCTGAAGGCCACTATCGGAGCAACCTGGGCTTCCATAACACCTCAGCAGTGCCACAGACTGATCACTACTCACGACTCAACGCCGCGTTGCTGCAGTAATTCAGGCAAAAGGAGCCCCAACTAAGTATTAAGTGCTGTACATGCTCATACTTTTCATGTTCATACTTTTCATATGGCCAAGATTTCTAAAAATCCTTTCCTAATTTTCTGAGATACTGAATTTGGGATTTTCCTTAGTTGTCAGTTATAATCATCAAAATTCAAACAAATACACTTTTGAAATATATCAGTCTGTGTGTAATGAATGAATATAATATACAAGTTTCACTTTTTGAATGGAATTAGTGAAATAAATACATTTTTATGATATTCTAATAATATGACCAGCACCTGTGTATATATAGTTTTAGTCATACACACAAACAAATGTGTAGGCAGGCAGGCACACACAGGTGAGAAAAACGCTCTCTCTCTCCAGGCATTTTCACTTTCAATTTCACTTGAGGAGGGGACACCTGCCTGACAGAAGGATCTAGTTATGTCTGACAGCAGTTAACACTCTCACTACTATGTGACACTGCAGACCTCACACACACACATTTCTGGCCAAACTCCTCCCTGATTAAACCATCATCTTTGATTTGAAACAGGCAACACCAATCGTTACTTTATGGTTGTGACATGCAAGTGAAATGCAGGGTACTTCATGGTAATTGCCACAGCAGTAATGGGAAAATGATTACCTTGGAGATGTCACTGTGTGGAAGTCCCTCTTAAAAATGGAGGACAGATCAATGATCTATGTGCCTGTCAATGGAACACACACAAACGCACAAAAGGTTTATGACTACTATACTCATGGCTGTTTCCCATCCAAGTACTTACCAGGCCCAACCCTGCTCATCATTGAGAGCGTTGATATAAATCTTTTTTATACTGTATCTGTTCTGCTGACGTGTTATAATCCAGTGCTGACTTGAGCTGGGAAAAATGTTTTCAGTGAGAGTGGTGATGCTGCCTTTCAAATATACAGGAGCCTGTTCTACTTGAAGAGTTTGATGACTGTTTTTTGTTTTTGTCTTTAACAATTCCTAGTTGTTTCCGCTGAGTTTATACAACTCAAATGACCTCTGTCTGCAGCATCTGCAACGTTTTATACATCAAATATAAAAATAATTGACTTCTGATCTTTTTTAAATAATCCCAAATTAAATAGTATGAATCGGCAGAAGAACATTGTCTCTTAAAATGTGAGTGTGGTCGGAGGATTTTGCCATTTGCTAGTGGTTGAAAAGCAGAATATTGTAAATCAAATCAGACGGCAGTCATTGAAATCTAAAATTCACAAATTCATTTGGTGAAATTTGACTATAATTAACGACATCAGCCAATTCATTTGCATATATATTACAACATCTTTGAGATACAACTGGTTGGGGCAGATAACAAAAGAGAAACCAAACAGTTTTGCCAAGAGGCAGAAATAAACGACTATAGTTCTACTTTTACTGTAATTGAATTCCACAGCAGTATGGGAATGTGTGTATGTGACAGAGAGAGAGAAAAAGATGGAGTGATTGGCTGGAATAATTGGTCTTTCTTTCGTTTAGAACCATTAAAGGAGGATTATGATCGCTTTTGAGATACATTATGGGCCTTCTTTGAACTGGATTAAAAAAGCATTTTTCTTTCATTCTTTCCTTCCTTTCATACTTTCATAATTTCTTTTTTAAATTTGAACTCTTCACTCTCTCTCTCCATTTCTCTGCCTCTCCCCACCCTGCCAGGTGGAGGAGCCCTAGAGGTACAATATTGTCCAGTGGCTGTTACATGTTACATGTCACTTTAGAACTGCCCTCCCTTCCACACCATCTGAATAGCAGTAGGGATGTGACTTCGAGAAGCACCCCTGACTAGTGTCAATTCACACATTCATGATTCAGTATGACAAGTGTCAAGGTTCTGTACAACAGTTACAAGCTACATTGAATTGTGTTGAGGATATATGCATTATCACAATATATTCACCTCCTATTGTCCACCTGGTACTGTCAGAAAAGAAGAAGAGTGATTTCTCATTCCTGACCGTGCTGCTGAGCCAAGCACTTTACACTCTCTTTAATCTGTGCCTGAGGAGACCTGCTGAATGACAATGTCTCCAAGCAGGTTATTACAAATCTAAGTAAACAGGTGTGTGTGTGTGTGTGTGTTCACCTCACAACCACAGTGAAGTATTCTTGGTTCTGCCTTGCTAATGTGTGCCCAATATTTTAGAGAGCAAAGTGCTAAGTGAATTATCAACACCACATACATTTTGCCTGTTAACCAAAATGTAGTTGTTGATTACAATGGTTCCTGTACACTTTTATGTGCTTTCAAGTGTAGAATGTTTCTCTCCTTCGGGGGTTAAATAACCACACATACACACGCACTCCTGCAAAGCATCTTTCATTAACCACTACTGAAACACACACATGCATAACCATCCCTCTGCCTGCAAGGCACTTATCCTCCCCTGCACCACGATGCATAGTTGGTCCAGGAAGGATGATTACCTGGGTGGGAGCCAGAGAAAGGGATCTGTCTCAGTCCATATGAATACCGCAGCTTCAGAAAGACACATTACAGTCATTAAACCCCAAACTAAAAATCACAGCACGCAGAAGACCCCAATCTCTTGGGGATGTGACAAAGCCTGCGATTGGTTGATGAAGTGGGTGGCTAGACGGACAGGCTGCAGTTTCTATTTATAACGCAGTGGACATCGGCAGCTTGGATAATCAACCCCGCCAGATTGCACACTGAGAAACAAATTGCTTCATTTAACCGTGAAAATGATTTAGCAAAAAGGATGACAAACAAACCGGAGCATTTATCAAAGCTGTTACTCCAGACAGGAATCAGACGCACCAGGATTCATTTGACAAACGACTCCGCTAAAGTTACAATCTATCATTGACATTTTACATTTATCAGAAAGCAATCTGTCAGACTCTAGTCAAGATAGATTCAATGAGTCAATTACCACCCCTAAATCAATTACAGTAACCAACCTGGTAACCCTCTGGAATCTTTACAAGGAGGGAGTAAGGAAACTAGATTTGAGTTAATAAATACAATTAATTATTATCACACCTTCAGTATGGAAGGGATACATAAGTATCCTTTCATTTCCGTCAGTTTCCATATAGAAAAAATGTTCAGCTCCAGAAGTCTCCATAAAGAACACAAACCTTCTGAAACAACGTTTCCAAGTAAAACAAAAATGTCTCTGTCCTTTTAGATTAGTTGTTCTGTTAGGATTTCTGTGTAGTGATGTTTTTTAGAGTGTACTTTATCTGTGAATAGTTAATCGTTTTTTTGTTCTCCTTCTTCTGAGAAGATGTGTTTTCTTTTTCTTGGAGTAACGCGGTAAGCGACAGTTTGTCAGTTTGCCTCCAATACTCTTCAGACAATCTTCCTGAGTAGTGGTCCCAAAGTGACCTGGACCAAGGGGACATGAGGAAATCTGTATATTCTTTGATGTTTTCTCTCTCACTCTTTGAGGGAGGGTGCGATTTTGCGTGGAGAATATTTAGTTGTGCCTAAGGGCAAGTCAGACTTCTCTGCCGTTTACAATCTGTTTATTGTGTGTTTGTCTGTGCAGGGGGTGAGACTGCAGCTGTTATGTGCTGTACGAGTCCCAACTACATTCCCAACAAAGCATAATTACTGACTTGCTGACTTCTCAAATCTTGGGATTCAGTAAAAAACACGCAAACGAGAGGTTTCAAGTACACGAGGAAGTGGGGGAAAGTGGGAGAGAGCAGAGCAAGGAGAAAAGGAGGAGAGAGGGTTTGAAGACTCCAAACTATCCAGCTGTGAACATGACAGAAAATGCATGATTCTGCACGAATCAAGTAAATGCCAGAACAGCCTTTTGTCAGTGACATTGTGTTTGTAAAAGTCAACAACACTATCAGTGACTGACTCTTAGGACAGAGACATACATAGACACACCTACCACAGGGCAAATGGTCTGACATAACTGCCAAAGTAAATTCCTTGTCTGTGCAAACTTTCATGGCGAATAAAACTCTTTCAGATTCAGATTCTAACCTTTTATTACATCTGGACACAGCTGGGTTGATTCTTTATTCAAATTAATTAACCTATGGTAGTTTTGTTGTTAGGCCAGGAACTATTTAGAAAGAAACGGAAGAAAACTGAAGAAAGGTTTAGACTGTCCAGGAGAAGACCACTGGATGGCAGTCTTCTTCTGAAGAAGAACGTCTGTTCTGTGGAAGAGTAGCTTACTTCATTACACTCACACACACAGGCACGCACACGCTGAAAACGCACTCATATAAATGCCCACACACAAACACACATCTAATGGCACTGGGGCCTCTTGTCAGAGCAAGCGTGAGTGTTTTCAGGATCAGAATCAGTAAAAAGCATTAACCACCCACAGAGATGGCATGGAAGGACTGCCAGCATGTATTTCACATGTCTTTCCATCTGCTGACACACAACGTGGCGCTGGTCTCTGTGTGTCTAATAATATGTAATTCACTTATGCTTAGAGACCTAAAATAATGTATTTTAAATGGGTGTCTCGGGTGATTCTGAGTATTATGTTAATTATCTACATATGTGCAATAAACAAATAACAGTAAGTAACTCATCAGTTCTAAAGCCTATAATAAGAGCTACAACCTTTTCAGCGCGGGAGAAAATAAATGTGTCAGTACATTTGTACTGGACGAAGTGGCTATCCAGACAATATTTTTTACCCATTGGGGGACGTGAACTACACCGTAAAAAAAATTACCGCACTTTTTCTATAAATTATACATGTTTTTTTTATAGAAAATACAGATAGAAAGACAAATTTATATTTTTACATAAAAATTACAGCCAAATGTTGTTACTTAAAAATACATTTTTATTTTATTTTAACAGTTATTTTGCAGATAATTACTTTCATCCCACGGACAAATAACTTCTTGATAACTTCTTTGGTTTAGACATAGGAACCTTGAATTGTGAACTGAGCTTGGGTAGTTGACGTCATGCAATCCCAGCATGTACCACTTAATATCAAAGACTACAAAAGCCTGCAAAAAAAGCCTTGTTGTTTATGATCATTGACCAATGCACTTTTAGTAAAGCTCTCTCTTAGAAGTCACTTTGGATAAAAGTGTCTGCTAAATGAATAAATGTAAAGACTCCAGAGTAGGACGAAGGAAAGTTGATTAGATACGTGTGTCACGGCAACACCAGTATGTTTAACAACAAGACTAGCCAGCTATCGAGCCATGTCATTGGGCCTCATTCTCAAACATTTTCTTAAGTTTCTTCTGAAATGTTTCTTACGGGCTTCGTAAAAACAACGTAAGAAAAAGACGTCCGCCAAATTCATGAACGCTTGAAAATGTGTTCCTACGCAGCAGAAGTGTTCTGAGCTGTGCTCCCCCGGAAAGGTTTTCTTAAGTTGAAAGCGCATCCTCGTGCTCCTGAATTTGCATACATACACGCCCCGGCAGCTCCTTAGAAGGGCACGCACAGCAGTGACGTGTGCAGTCAGAATCGACACATTAAGAAAACAACAGGAACAGCGCACGATCAGCAATTTGCTCGAGCAACAGTAATTGTGCCATATTGTATGCCTAAGGTGCACACTCGTCCCTTTAAATAGGTCGAGTGATCAGTGATAATTGGATGGCCTGGTTGAATTTATATGATGTTCATGTCCAAGTGCAAGTTAAAGGTTTTATTTGTCACATACAACATCACACCAGTAAGATGAGCAGTGGAATTGTTCTCCACTTGATCTAACAGTGTGCATACTAAGCAAGGTAAATTATTATAATTATTTTAATCCGCGGATGTCTGTAGAGTTGATGTGAACGCAATCACCAACGATTTCTCAGAAATTCATTAACACTTCTAACACGAGAGTTTTCTTAAATGCGATTCCCCTAGTGTTTTTTTAAAGAATCGCATTTGAGACAACTCTGGCCGATTTACGACTGCTATTTTGACTTCGGAAAGTTTTCTGAAGTTAAGAACAAATTAAGAACAAATCCCAGATGAGAAAACTTTCATGAATGCCAAATGTTTTTCTAAATCCAATTAAGAAGAAATTACTTCTTAAATTCTTCTCAACTGCGTTCGAGAATGAGGCCCATTGTCCCCAAATAAAATCTAGATTTTTAAGAAGAAAATAATAGGCCATCTCCAGAGTTGCTGCTACTGTTGGTCGCAGCCTGTCTGAAGTAGATTGACTAGCTAGGTGAATAGCGAATGGGATGTGAGATGAGCGGTTACGTGACACTGACACAGTACATTCAGAAAAGTACTTTTTTATTTTGATTGAAGTCACTCATTGTTGTAAGTTAGCTTGTTAAAGTATTTCAAAATTCTAAATGGAGGCTTTGACTGCGTCCCTGTCGTTATGGTTACTTATTTCAGACACTTTGTACAGGTTCATATACTATGTAGCCAGCGCAATAATTTAGAACTGAAAAGACAGTTTTGCTGCAATTAAGTAGTAGGTGTCCGTATATCACCTGATAATGGACACCCTGCAGCCAATGAGAATCGAGTATTCACCCAGACCATGGTATAAGTACAGCTAGCCGGCGCATCTGGATGCTGTATGTTGTGCACACGACTAGTTTTGAATGAACATGTTAAATCATTATATCTTGTTTTGGCTTTATTGAATATTTTTATTTATTGAAAATGTTGTATTTTTACATTGAAGTTGAATTAGTAAAACTAGTATTAACCTGTAAAGAACAGCCTGTAATGTAATATCACAGATATATCTTGTCAATTTTGTACAGGAAAATTTCAATTATTTTACAAATAATTAATGTTAATCAAACAAACATTACTTTTACTGTAATGTAGTGGGTTTAATCTGGCGTCGCAGCTGCCAGATTGTTCCATTTTTTTTTAAAGGTACAGTGTAACCTTTTAGCCACATTATTTTGTATTTGACTTGTTTCTTTAACTAGTTTTATTCTGAAGGCTTTAAACACCTTTTTGGTAATACAGGAGCATGGATCTACAGTTAATCCTGTATTTATCTGTTAATTCCACTGAAATGTTCTGTAGCAACATTACAATAGGTGGAAAATACCCCCCTCTGAGTGGTATTCTGTACAGATTCTGTGTCTGTTTTGCCCCCCTGTGCTTTTGACATTATTGCTGTTATCCCAAAGGTTAGGAACTGTGGTTGGATTCTGGAGGGTGCATGTTAGGGTGGCTGGGAATGAAGTATGAACTGGGAACGAGCTGCATTAGTCTTCTAGCGTGGATGTGTGGCTGTGCCGTTGGGAAGGGGTGAGGTGATGACTCATTAGAGTGAAGGTTGTGGATGATTGGCAGGGGTGGTGGGGAGGTAAAGTGACAGGTCCAGATTTTCATTCAGTGCAGCCAACTGTTCAGGTAGAGCAGGTGGTGTTTTCAGGACAGGAAGTGTTGGAGTGGCATTTGAGATTTAGACACTCCTGATTTAATTCTTCCATTGTTGAGATCGGGAATTGTGACGATAGTTTGTGTGATCAGTTAAAAAAATGTGTCCGTTTCATTGTGCTGATCCAGCTGTGCTTGGGGCTAGAATTTATTGACTATACGGGTTGGCAGAGGGAGTTATGTATGGCTTTCTTCTCCTTCCAATGGGAAAACTTGGATGGGGGGAAGGATTGTTTTGCTCATTTTGAGATAGTGTAGGCCGCCAGACTCTTACTCCTGAACAGTAGGTGGTGGTGATGCTCCTCATAAATGTTGGTTGTAATCTGCCTCTAACCTCAACACAATAAGTAAAAGAAGAAGCTACACTAATTCTTTAACAGTCACAACGTATTACTGTACAATTAGTACAGTAACAGTAGCTAGTGAAAAGAGCTGGCGTGCACCCTATCTTTTATTCATATGCCTAAACTTAAATGCTAATCTTTGAACACACGGTAATGCAAATGATAACTCAAGCTTCGTTTATTGGAAGATTGGACAGGGACAGGAAGTGGCAAATGGAATAGCGGGTGTTAGCTATCTGCCAAAGTGAGCTGGTGCTAGAGCCAGTTCGGAGCTGGTTCAAGAACGGAGCCTTCTAAGAACCAGTTTGCTTTTCCACGGGCTAGAGAGCTACTCACAGGAGTATGACAACACTGGCATTATCAGCGCAAAATGTTATAAACTCTTGCCATATAGTGCTTGTGTATTACATTTGTGTTAAATATAGGCTCAATAGCTCATAACATTTAAGTTGGAGCAAATTTACAAATTAGCAGTTTCATCAATAAAATAAGCACATTTTCATATTACTACACTCATATACTACACTTCCCACTTCTCGATACATTTTAATTCAGATGATGAATTACCGTACCGTTTAGCTGAAATATGAATTGTAAAAACTTAAGAGCAATGGCGGTCAAAGGATTCTGTTCGTCTTGTTGGTCACTGTAACCCCGTCCCAAACGGTTCTTACTTGGTTCACAATCTAGAACAGCTTCGAAGTGGTGCCCCTTTGCGAACCACGTACGAACCACTTTTCCGGTTCTCAGTCTGTCGAAAGAGAAAGAACTGATTTGCGATTAAGCACCGGCTCCGAACCGGCACCCAAAATGTGTTGGTGGAAAAGGGGTATCTGTGGCAAGATAAAATATTTTACGGACCCTGAAGTGTAGAAGCTTTCTACAGGTACACAGTAGGCCTATAAAGAACATGATTTAGCCAACAACTGTTAGATTTGCGGCACTTGAGAGAGAAGCATGATTAGAGCAAGGGTCTCCTCTCCACACAATAAATATGTATTCAACATTGCATGCTTTTTAAGCCTTGATTTGCTCACCTGTTTTTCACCTGTCATTGTACAAATAGAATAGAAATAGGCTATGCGTGCTGTGGATTAATTGCTTAACAGGAGCCATCACAGCCATCATGTTGAATGGCTCATAAGAGAGACGATCCATCTAAAAAATGCATTATAAATTTTGTCTGGGAAGCCTCAAAACAAAAACATATTTGTGAAGGAAGACTCTCAGCTAATTGACAGTCCGAGCACCTTCAAAACGACCAATACACCCTCCCCAGAAGTTGATAGTGAACGCACTAAAAGGAGCCGAAGGAATATATACGGGATATCCCCCAATTCAAGCTAATGTCGCAGGTCATAACCGGCCATGACACAACCAACCAGCTTCAACCGTTTTCCTGTAGGCCCTACGGTTGTTTGGAAAATAAACGTTTTGTCGTGCATTTAGACCCGTTTACAAGGAGGAAAAAACGCATATATTTTCATGCGGTTTGGCCTTTTATTTACACGAAAACGAAGGTTTTATCATGGAAAACGATAATTTCTAAAAACTCCGGCCAAGGTGGTGATTTCTGAAAACGTGTGTTTGCGTGTGCACTAGGCTCAACAGAGTTTTAGGTTCTCAAACGTCACAGTATGCGACAAAAAATGCATCACGTCATGTGAGTGTCCTGTTTGTAGTAATGTAATGGGGTCATTTATTTGTGAATTGCTTTACATTTGTGAATCACAAAATACATTTGTGCATCGCGTTACATTTATTTGTGAATCATTCAAACAAATGAACCTCGCTCATGAAAGTCGATCGTGTTATTCTGATTGGTTTGCATGGCTTTAACCTTCACATTAGACTGCCGCCTACAGGTTTGGCATAGCTATGATGGTGCAAGGGGCGTATTTATGCGGGTTCATGTAAACAGAAACTTTTTTTAAACGGTCTTGTGTGTACAACGTAAATACCCGGCTATGTCTAAACGTGGCCTTAAACGGTGCGCTCCCTGCGCACATACCGGCATTGATCTACAGTAGTGGTTTTCAACCAGTGGTCCTTGAGGGAGTGCTTGGGGTTCCCCAGCAAAATTAGTTAATAGCGTCACAATCATTTAACCACTTAACTTTGGCTATTTTTGAATATATATTTTTTAAAGCGAAAATGTACTGATATGTTTGCTTCTGGGGGTCCCTGGCACAAAATATTTTCAATTGGGAAGGTGTTTTTTTAAAGTGCGAAATAAAGTGCCTGTAACACGACAGTAAGCCTAAAGTTGCAGCAACACGGCTGCTTAAAATATACGGTAATCAGCCTACCTGAAAAGTCATTTATCCTCGTCTTCATCTTTTAGGCTAAGGTGCAGTACACTAGCCTGACGTTGTCATCCTCATAATTCTGGTCAGAATATGAGTCTGAGAACTCTCCCGTAGACGGTGACTATGTATGGGGCGTGTTTTAAACGAACCCGGAAAACAAATGCCTCTTCGCTCAATTGGATAGACCTAATAAATTAAACTGTTAGCAAACCCCGTAGGAAGAACGGCAAAAACATATTTTCCATCGACAAATGCCTTGATTGCGTTTCTCTGTTCCTCTTTAAAAATGAATGCGCTGTCGATGTCTTCTAAAACAGACTCGATGGCAGAATCATAACATCTCAGCTCTCCAGCGGTAGCCATGTTTGTTGAAAACGAATTCAACTCAAGCGATATTTCGTGAAGTGGTTGGTTACGTTACTGTTGATCATCTGTCCATCATCGTATAAAGCCCGCCCTGACAATTTTATTGGTCCGAACAGCTCCTGTTCGGTATATAGTGTATACTGAGCCCCCCCAGACCCACTTTCCCGACCAAATCATTTTGGGCGTGGAGAAGTTTGGCTGGCACCCAGGCTAGCAGTACACGACTGTAACCAGAAAAATCGAGTAATTAATCCTAATCTCCGTCTTCTTTTCCTGCGTACTAAAACCACCAAAGTCCTCATCTTCAGTATCGGAAACGAACAGGCTCAGGGTGGCTTCGTCAGCCACTCTTCTCTCTCCTTCGTTGTCGCTGTCTGAATCGAACAGCCTTTGAAGTATGGAACGCCGATTTAGTCAAAAATAAATAAATAAATCTGTAAATAAAAATATAAACACATAAATATATAAATATGGCTATGAAATAAAGCCAAACATTTAAAAAGATGGCAATAAATATATCAATAATAAATGTATTTATTTAAAAATGACGTTTTTGTAAAGACAACATTTATTTATTTAATGGGACTTTTATTTCCTAATGCCACATTTATTTATTTTTTGAGACTTATACACTCCACATTTATTTCCACATATATTACCCCTACACATTTATTACCCCTCCACATTTATTACCCCTCCACATTTATTACCCCTCCACATTACCCCTGCACATTTATTTCCGATCTCACATGCAAACGAGAGGGGCGTGGTTATCTTCAGACCAACGCATGCTGCACATAAGGACACCTAGATTCGGTAGATGAAGGAAGACATGGTGTCAGAGATCGCTTGCTGGCCTTATAGATCAAATTGATCAGGATATATTATTTTGGCACACATTGTAGATTTTGTAGAGGTTGGGCGGATACGTGCTCTACAGAACATATTGACCACAAAATCTTAAATTTTTTGAGACTTATCGAACACCGTGTTCGTGTGCAAGACGGCAACTGTCGAAATCCACCATGGGGCTCAACATATTCTTTCTTAGGGTTAAGAGTATCTTGATCATTTTGATTAAGCTATTGACTGGGTTCACAGTGACGATTTGAGTAATTTGTAGTTTCATAAGGGGTTGTGGTATGCTATCTTGGGAAATTTGGCTATTGCATCAAGACAACCCCAAATACGTGATTAGCCTACACATTCGGATATTGTTTTCGATGAACCCAGGCCATACAAAATGTTGCCTGAATGCCTAAATTTGTGACTAAAAGCTCCTTACATCCATGAGCCTACAGCAGCAAATATGAGATGCGACTTGAAAATCGTCAATAATGTTGAATGTTGTGTGAATTTGTGACGATTCTGGTGATAGAGGTAGATAAGTGTCCCTGTCTGCCTTCGATCTTGTGCAGCATGCGTTGGTCTGAAGATAACCACGCCCCTCTCATTTGCATGTGAGATCGGAAATAAATGTGGAGGGGTAATAAATGTGGAGTGGTAATGTGGAGGGGTAATATATGTGGAAATAAATGTAGAGTGTATAAGTCTCAAAAAATAAATAAATGTAGCATTAGGAAATAAAAGTCCCATTAAATAAATAAATGTTGTCTGTACAAAAACATTAAATTTATTATTGATATATTTATTGCCATCTTTTTTAATTTTAGGCTTTATTTCATTGCCATATTTATATGGGATAATGGCGGCGGAAGGAGGTAGAGCTGCTGCTCGCGGTAGATCAAAACCTGATATATACACGGCTTCGGATGGGAAAGTTATTGTGGAAGACGAACTCTTAAACTTTCTTGTTGTCAAAATGAAAACTATGTCAAGATGAAATTGTTTTAATGGTTGTAAACCACTTCGGCACCGAGTGGATTGAGAACTCCAAGAGAGTGCTGTTTGAACTCTGCCCAAACAATCAGCGCAATGTGACACACAAAGGGGCGCAAAAAGACGCAAACAATGTCAAAAGATGTCTGAAACTGCTTAACGAGGTGGGTGAAAATGTCCCTCGTTTTGTGTCTCATCACCTCGACGAGCTCCCGCCAGTGACTTTCAATAGCCTGGATGTTTCTTGCCTGCTTGGCAGAATTGAACATCTTAGCGCAGAGGTTGGAGTTATGAAGCAGGCTATGTTTACGCAGACAAGTGCCTGCGAGGATCTCCGTGCAGTAACAGCTGATATTAGACAACGCCTGTACGTGATCGAGAAGCCAGGTACGAGCAGAGGGACTGCGCCTACCCAGTCGGAGGTGAACCATGCCAGCGGAAGCGGGGAGACCACCAGCCGGGGCTCGGACAGTGCAACCCCGGCTCTTGACAGGACTATCAACGCAGCAACGGGAGCCACAAATGCGAATGGCGCGGCAGTGTCACCGACTTGGACTCGTGTGGTGAAGGAGGGTCGCCGGTTAAAACATGCCACTGGGAAGTCTCCTATGCCATCCAAACCCCGCCTGAACCCCTCTAGAGAGAAGAAGACAAGCGGGATTGTTGGAACAGGTGCTGGAGGAAGCATACAAGCCATAACAACAAAGTCGGTGAGTGTTTTTGCTACACGCTTCTCGCCTGAATTGGAGCCGCACTCACTGGCTAGTTACTTGAGAGAGATAGGCCGTGACGTCACTTGTGAAAAGATAGACACTGTACAGACCCGATTCAGCTCATTCAAAATAACCGCCGTATGCAAAGAGGTGGGTGAAATGTATGAGCCGCAGCTGTGGCCTGAAGGGACTTTTGTGAGGCGCTTCTTTGAGGCGCGCAAACCCAGGGTTGCCGCATGTCCAGTGGGTGATCATGCAGGGAATGTGGTATCTGTGAACGAGACTGTAATGAAGATATTGAAGGGTTGAGATTCTTTGTGTCTATTCCAATAGGCCTATGTAATGCTAGTTTTCAATGACACAAGTCTGTGTTCTAGAAAGAGTGGTCTGGAGTCGCAGAGGTCCGATAATATCAGCTTTAATGCAGCAGTTGGAAATCAACAAGTACAGAGCTCTGGGGTTGTCTACGTTTCCCTAACCGCAACAATGTTAGGTTCACGAAGTCCAACTGGCTATCTGTCCCTGCGCCAGGATATATTATAGGCTACAATGCCGTCATACAAAATGATCAAAAGAAGGTTGAGCTTTCTCATGCGGGAGTTGTTCTTGCTGGCACGCCCCACGCTCCGGTGCCATCCCAGCCCGGCTTCAAGGTTGCTCCTGGCTCCTGAAAAGAAGAGATTATGGCACACAGTACAGCCTGTTCCCCACTCCCTAAATGAGACTATGTTTAAGCCTAAGAAAACTTCTAAGTTAAAACATAAAACATTACTTTAATAAGCACAATGTATTCTTTAAGACATGCATCCTTTATAAAGTAGTATGAACATTGTTCTTGTGCTATGATGCATTCAGTGATTAATAAGCCACAAATATTGATAACTTGAACTAGCCTATAGATAATGATAGCCCTTGATATAATTGGTGCTACACAGATGTCTGGAATTATAGAAAATGCTGTGCCCGTGATACAGCTGGTGATGACAGACCATATATTGTGCTGTAATGTATTGTATATCCTTTAATATGTCTGTGTCTCCTATGACCGGTATTAGAGTTGTGTCATACAACTCGCGTGGCCTGCGCCTCGGGCAGGGGACAAAGCGCAGCGAATTGTAATTGACAAGCTCTTGGAGAACACAGACATCTTGTGCATACAAGAAACATTTTTAGCGAAACAAGACCTAGATCAGCTGAACTCAGTCAATAATGACTTCCATGGGGTAGGGGAGTCTACAACAGATCTAAGCACTGGAATACTGCGGGGAAGAATTCCTGGGGGAGTGGCCACACTTTGGCATAAGAAATATGATCCACTGATCAGTGTGATTCGGCTTGAGGTTGACTGGGGTATTGCCATCAAAGTTGTTCATAATGACAAAGCTTTTGTTATTTTAAATGTTTATACTCCATATGAATGTTACAAAAATGAGGATGAATATATTAACCGGCTTGGTTTTATTAGCTCTTTTATTAAAGAAAACGAATGTACATGTATATTTATTGTGGGCGACATGAATGCTGATATCTCTCAATAGAAACGATGGATACAATGACAGAGGTTAGGGTGCATCAAATTAGAATTGGAAATTTTAATTTCGAAATATCAATTTGGTTTGTATTGCATTTTGTTCTAATTAACATAAAAATGACATTTGCAAAGTTTTGAGGAATTCCATTGAGATTTAACGTTGCCACATAACACATGAATTTAAAAAAATTCAAAAAATGAGATTTTTTTTGTCTAATTGCCAAAAGGTTGACCTGGAAATGTTGAGTACAGTGAACTTTTATACAGTAACATGTTCTATAGGGTTATCAAAGTAAAAGTTGTTTGTTTGCCCTTTGGGCAACTTGGGCATTTCTCAGAATTCAACTTTCAAGATTCTCCATTTATTTGTCCTATAGACAAAATGAATGAAAGTCAATGGGACATGTTCATGTGGCCTTACCATGAATTTTGTGCAGCAGTGATGGATGTCGGACACACATAATGTTTAATTTACTTTATTGTTAAACAGAAAGGGCGATACTGACACACTTAAAAGAACAAACCCTCTCTAGTGGCTAACTCACTGGCAACTAACAGGGCCTAGTGGTAAGAGCTCAAGGTCAAGGTAAAATGTATTATCCACAAGTAGGAAATTCATGTGGTCACCATTACACACTCCATTGTTAGATAGTCTGCTGCATACAAACATAAATACATAAATACAAAAGCATTAAATACAAAAACATTAAAAACATTAAAACATTTAAACATGAACTAGCTGAATGCTAGCTTATTGCTGTACACTAAATTTAACTAATTAAACTTCAAACTTATTTGCTCAGTTTGTGCCAGAGTCTGCTCCACTAAGCAACATCACAGAAGAAGAGAGAAAGAGAGAGGAAATTGAACCTGAACTCTAAACCTAGCCAGTGCCTCTCCCCCCAGATATGTCTCCCGCCACCCAGGAGTAACCGTCCTATTCAGGGATTAGCTTGCGTTTGCAGCGGCGAAGGTCTGGCTGTTGGTTGCGGTCATGTTCAACTGCCTGCAGAACATTCTGCAGGTGCTTCTCCTTCCTTGCCACTGCAACGAAGTCGGATGTGAGCTTGACGCCACGCTCGGCACAGTCATTGACCACGTTCATCGCACGTACATTGACCTCACTTTTTTTGAATGCAGCATTGGTCGCCCATTCCTTCACATCGAGAGACATAAATTCTGGATCAATGTGCAGCTGGTGCATCCCAAACCAGCAATCCTTATTGGCAAGGTCAGCCAAGCTGGTGGTTGGCAAGAGGGTGGGGAACTTTGGCTTGCCAAAGCCAGTGCCAAAGCGCTGCTCAGGGATGTGCATGGGGATATCCGCGGGCTTGTGCTCCAAGATCGCTCTGGCAAGTGCACGCTTGTCATCATTGGGCACCTTGCTGCTGAAGAGAGCCAGGGGGAGCATCTCACCCGTCAGGTACCAGCGATGCCTCTCCAGCGCCTTGATCGCTGATGCTGCAATGCCCTCATCTACAGCCTTGTATGCCTGCAGGTGGTGGTAGAGTGTCAGGTCATTCCAGGCAGCATCTACAGCTTTCTCGCAGGTCAACCACCACTTTGCATAGATGTGTGTAATGTAAATGGCAAATGCCCGAATCTTCGGCACCTGCTGCCATGTGGTGATTGTGCCCTGGGGAAGCAATGCAATGTGCCATCGTGCCTTGTGGAGCGCTCCTGGTCGTTGGAAGGTCACTGCAGTCTGCTCTTCACCATTTGCATCCAGAAACACAAGACACAGCTGCACAAACTCATAGTAGTCCCCTCGCTTGTGGTCAGGGACTTCTGTTGCGCACCTGACAAGTTCAGCACGTAAATTGCCCAGGAGAGGTTGCTCGGTGTTGCCAGGAATGTAGCAGGACCATTGGCTGCTGGATTCTTGTGGTAACAGGTTCCAGTTCTCTCTCAGACGTGTGAACAACTTACTAAATAATTGATTTTCTTTTGATTGGTGACGCCGCACGTCATCGGAAGGGAAAGGTCAGTTGAGGGAGAGGTTGAGTGAACGCTGGCGCGACTAGCTGCCGCTGCTCTCCGGTTATTTTTAAAGTTTTTATGTTTCTATGCCTCGCTTTCAGCAGACTTCCTACCCATGGTGAAAGTGCTACTGTTGATTCCTACCATGGGCCTAGTATAAATGCAATTTGTTTTCTATCGGCCTTTTTTGAACGTTCGGTTTTACGTACCTGGAATACCTGGCTACTGCTACCGCTGCTCGGTCCAACAGCCCGTGGATCATGATGTGGATCTACAACCTTGCTGTGAGCTCTGTGCTCTTGTGGACTGTCCTGTCTCTTCTAATAAATCCAGCGTCAACCTTGATCCAGTACATGAGTGCGGAGCTCCTCCAACTGCGGTCTCACTACCGTTCTGCTCCCCCGTCAGTACTGCACCGCTTTCCCTACATCGCTCGCCGGAGGTACATCCACCGCGGAGCCGGACGGAGTTATAACATCGATGACTCCACTGCCATACAGTCCATCTGGTCCTCCGGCCATCGCCTGCCTCCGAAAAACACCGGCAGGAGGGTGGACCACAGCGCGTTAGCTAGCCTAGCTAGGCCGGCTAACGTTGGCTTCTCCAACCAGCATTCTGACGTCAACTTTGGTCTACTCAACACCCGCTCTCTTACTGGCAAGGGACAACTACTGCAAGACCTCCTCCTCGACCGCAAACTCGACTGTCTCTGTCTTACTGAGACATGGCAAACTCCTGATGATTTCTCAGTTGAATGAATGTACACCACCTGGGTTTGTTTAGACCGGCAAACCTCGTCTCTCCGGAAGAGGAGGAGGTCTCGCGATACTACACCGCGAGACTTGGAAGGTCGCTCATGTTACTTTGCCTGCGTCACAGTCATTCGAGGCTGTGGCTCTTCAATTAATTGGTCCTACTCCCACTGTTTTAGTCAACATTTACCGCCCACCCAAACATAACAAGGACTTCATTGATGAATTCACCACACTTCTCACTCACATCTGCTCACTCTCATCCAATATGATTCTGCTTGGTGACATAAATATTCATTTAGACAACATTCATTTTCGGGCAGCACGGTGGCGCAGTGGTTAGCACTGTCGCCTCACAGCAAGAAGGTCCCTGGTTCGAACCCCGGTCGCTCCAGGTCCTTTCTGTGTGGAGTTTACATGTTCTCCCCGTGCCTGCGTGGGTTTCCTCCGGGTACTCCGGTTTCCCCCACCACCATAAAGACATGCTTCATGTATAAATGTGATTGAATGCTGGTTGAATGAATGTTGGTGGTGGTCGGAGGGGCCGTATGGCGCTGATTGGCAGCCTCGCTTCCGTCAGTCTGCCCCAGGGCAGCTGTGGCTACAGTTGTAGCTTACCACCACCGGTGTGTCTGTGTCTGTGTCTGAATGAACACTGGACTCTGTAAAGCGACTTTGAGTGACCTACAATAAAAGCGCTATATAAAACCTATCAATTATTATTATTATTAACAACAATCTTGCATCTACTAAGGACTTCATTTCATGCCTGGACAGTTTTGGTCTCACACAATATATTGATTTCCCCACCCACTGTAAAGGTCATATCTTGGACCTAGTCTGCTGTTCAGGCGTCACTCCTCAAAATTGCTCTGCTGCCGACCTCCCCATCTCTGACCACAAACTTGTCACATTTAATCTATGTCTAACACTGTCCAAAACCAAGCAATCCCGTGTCATATCCTTCCATAACATAAAAAATATCAACCTAGCTGACCTCACAACTGGCATTGAAAATCTCTCCATTATCACCCCCCCCATACACCCTGGATCAGTTGGTTGATTTGTACAATCATGGTCTCAAATCTCTGCTCAACTCACTTGCCCCTGTTAAAACCCGGCCTGTCTCATTCCCCCACTCTGCCCCCTGGTTTTCCCCCCATCTGCGCCAGTTGAAGGCCAAAGGTCGTCAGCTGGAGCGTCTTTTCAATCGCACCGGACTCACTATACATAAACAAATGCACTATGCTCACATCCTCCAGTATAAAGACGCCATTTCATCTGCCAAATCCCAATACTTTGCAGATATTATCAGTTCTGGTGCTGGGAATACAAGGGCCCTGTTCTCAGTGGTCAAAAATTCTCTCCGCCCCCCCTGATTTCCTTCCACCTCACTTCTACTCTACTGACCACTGTAACTCCATAATGGCATTTTTTGTCTCAAAAATATCCACCATCCACCAGCAACTGACCCCTCAAACGTCTAGTCATCCGCCTCCCTTTGTTCCCAATCCCCCCCTCTCCGTACCTCTCTCCTGCTTTCAACTCCCCTCAGCGACTGACTTAACAAAACTCATCCGGACTTCCAAACCATCTACCTGCCAACTTGACCCCCTGCCATCCTCCCTGGTTATAGCCTCCCTTCCCTCTCTTCTACCCCTGATAACAGTCATTATTCATTCCTCTCTCACCTCTGGTTCCGTCCCATCCCAGTTTAAATCTGCTGCCGTTACACCGCTACTGAAGAAACCTGGTTTAGACCCCAACATTTTCAATAACCTCCGCCCCATCTCCAACCTGCCATATCTCTCAAAAATTCTGGAAAAAGTAGTCACATCACAGATTCAGGCCCAACTCTCCAACAATAACCTCTATGAACAGTTTCAATCCGGTTTCCGCCCCCGTCACAGCACAGAAACAGCACTCATAAAAATCACTAACGACCTCCTGATGGCAGCAGACACCATTTCTCATTCCATCCTCCTCGACCGACTTGCCTCCATTGGTATATCCGACACACCCCTAGACTGGTTCCACTCATATCTCTCTGGCCGCACTCAATTCATTCAGTTAAAATCATTCTCATCCCATACCTCCCCCCTCTCCTCCGGTGTTCCCCAGGGCTCTGTCCTTGGCCCCATCCTATTCATCATCTATCTCCTCCCACTTGGTCAAATATTCCGTCACCATAACATTAATTTTCACTGCTACGCGGACGACACCCAGCTCTATGTCTCCTCCAAACCTTCATCCACCCTCCCACCCCCCTCCCTCTGTGTCTGCCTACAGGAAATCAAATCCTGGTTCTCCTCCCATTTTCTCAAACTTAACAGCAACAAAACAGAGATAGCCATCATTGGCTCCAAAGTTACACTCACCAAGCAACCCAGTTTCACCCTCTCCATTGACAACTCCTCAGTTTCCCCCTCACCTCAGGTTAAGAGTCTGGGTGTCGTCCTCGACAGCACCCTATCATACCCATATCAATAACTCCATCCGGTCCGCCTACTTTCACATTCGAAATATCAACCGCCTCCGCCCGTCACTCACTCCCAACAGCGCCGCTATCTTGGTCCACTCTCTAGTCACCTCACGCCTGGATTACTGCAACTCCCTTCTGTTTGGTCTCCCCCACAAACTCCTTCATAAACTCCAACTGGTCCAAAACGCTGCTGCACGTATCATCACCAAAACCCCTGCCATCTGTCACATCACCCCCATCCTGCACCAACTTCACTGGCTCCCTATCAAACACCGTATCGAATATAAGATCCTCCTCAATACATTCAATGCCATACATAACCTCGCCCCCCCCATATCTGTCTGACCTCATCCAAATCAATACTCCCACCCGGTCACTTAGATCCGCCTCCTCCATCAACCTGCACGTCCCCCCAGCTCGTCTGTCCACCATGGGGGCTCGAGCTTTCAGCCGCTCCGCCCCACGCCTCTGGAACAGCCTTCCCCCGGACATTCGAAATATGGACTCACCTCTCACCTTCAAATCACACCTCAAAACACACTTATTTAGGCAGGCATACTCACCCATGGACTGAAAATCTGCTGCAAGCTCTGTGCTTTTTAAAGTTGTTTTAATTGTGTTTTGCCTTGTTCTATGCATGTTAGGCGACCTTGAGTGCCTTGAAAGGCGCCATATAAAATAAATGTATTATTATTATTATTATTATTAACAAGGTAACCTCTGGCGAGCGTGATGACTCCACCTTCAGGTCTGTAAAAACCTGGTTCAGGAGGATCTCACCAATGTGGTGCCGGCACCCAGACCAAAGCAGTGGTCGGCCCAGTGAGAGCTGTATGGCAATGCAGGCTGCTGTGAGATGGCTGGTGTTTGATGCAGTGGTGTCAAATGCCATGTTGACAACCTGGTCAGCGCAGCACCATTCCTGCAGCAACTTGCTTGTCAACCGGGCAATGATCCCTCCGCATGCCTCATTGGTCTGCTTTTTATACGCCGGGACACCAAGCAGTTTCACCCGCTCTGCATCTCCAACCACCACTGTAAGACGCTCCTCCAACTGGCGCACATTGCTGAGCATCGGTGTTAACTTGCTGTCCCAGTGTAGGGTGCACAATTGAGGTGGTGTCCACTGCTTGTGCTGTTCCTCACTGATTGTCTCCAGCACTTGGCGTCTTGCTCGGTCAGCTGTTGCGTAAGATGCAGAGAGATGTGAACATTCGCCGCCTGACTCTGCAACAAGGCCACGTGTGAAGGCAGCCTGTTGACTTCCTCCCTTGGTGACATCTTCAACCTTGTAGCCAGTGACACGACACTTGGTCGGCTAAGGATGTCATGTGGAATGAAGACGTTTGTTCCAGTCTTCTTATGCTTGTGGGATGGTTTGCCCTCAGATGGTGGATAGACGGTGTTAGTATCCTCCTCTGACTCCTCATCACTCTCCGACTCCAAGCTGGACATTGCCGTCACCTCCTCCAGCTCCTTTTCACAGCGGGACTGTCTGACTGCTGAGGCAGCTTGATGCTCCTCTCATCGCTTCACCTTGAGCTGCAGCTTTTTGTCCAATACACCAAATGTGGCCACTCTGTCAGACTTCATGCTGGCCAGGAAAGCTAGGTCTTCTGAGTTATCAATCAGCTTTTCAACATTTGGAGGCCACAGCGGAAATGTGGCATCAAGTCTGCACTCCATTTTCTCCAATTGTTTTGCTGCAGTCTTACTGAAGCGCCTGGCCTGGGAGATTTTCCGCAGCTTGTGGTTCGCATTGACTAATTCTACTATCTTGTGGCACACACGATTGTCGCTCACCATTGGGATGTTGGCTTTTTTGTAAAATGGCAGCACCTGCTTCAAGACAAGCTTGGCTGCCTCGAACTGTGACAATGCTCCATTTGCACCAGGTTTCTTGGCAGGCATGCAGCGCAAGATCTGATGACCAGTTGGCAGTTTGGCCCCGGTGATGATGCCATCCTCACTGGTGATGCTGGGGCCCAGACCAAAGACCAGGTTGCGACTGCTAGTCTGGCAGGGACCAGTTGGTGAGGGCAGCATCTTAGGAGAGCTGGATCCTGGGGTGGGTTGTGTTGTGCAGTGCCTGAGAATGAAAAGGATACAAGCTCAAGGATAGTGTTTAAATCATATCTTACCATACTTAATATCACTCAATTAGGATAAACCATTGTTGCATAAGCCTCAAATTTCTGCTGTACATAGTCTAACTTCACTATTACCGTTACATCACTACCAGAGTAGCTAGCTGTGCTTGCAAATAAAGTTGTATTTAAAATGTTAATTTACTGTAACATCTACAATGCTACTCTCAATAAACATTAGACATCTATACTCTGAATATGACATCGTCCACTCTAAAATACTGTTGATGTTAAGCTTTCCCCCATGGGATTAATAAAGTATCTATCTATCTATCTATCTATCTTAATAGCTTAGCTAAAATATATAGCTAACGTTAGATGTAATGAGCACCAAATACCTATAAATATGACTTAAATGACTAATGATAAATAAGTATACAAAGACACAACTACAGATATGATAGTAATATGTAATAATACATACCCAACACAGAAAGATCACCTCAAACAGAAAGATCACCTCAGTTTTCTTGAGCTGTAGTATTGTTTACCTCAGATCTCCATGGCGACCATTGAGCACTGTTAACCACTTTATCCAACAAAAACAGTATATAAGTTGTACTTCATTCTGAACAATGCAAGCTGAACTTTTTGGATGTCTGGGTTGATTTCTGAGTACTGTTGGACAACACCATGTATCTTTCCAGTTAAGAGAACTTGTTCCAGGTGCCTTAACATTTGCATTCCCTCCTGCTCAAATCTTTCTTTAAACTGCATGTCAGCAACATCCAGAACTTTGTAGAATTCAGTCCTGTAGTAGTCAGAAGGGGACACATGTACATGTGCAGGAGCATTACCTGTGAAGCGCTGAGGTGGGATACGGACACGAGGATAGGCAATAGGAGTGAGATGGAGTGTCTCACACATCCTTGTTGCTTTTGTGTAAAGCGCCTGAAAACTCTCTGTTTCTCTTTTTTCTTAAACTTTCCTTAACACAGGCAACAGCTGAAAGCATACCATCTAGGGTCTGTGTTCTAGTGATGGGAAGTTCGGCTCTTTTCTGAGAGCCGGCTCTTTTGACTCGGCTCCCAAAGAAGAGCCGGCTCTTTCGACTCCCGAACGGCTCTTTATTTAGGATCTTTTGTAGCCTATATTTTACCTTAACTTTGAAAAAAAATCATGGTTTATGTGTTGAAAACCCTTTTGCTTTCAGTGTTTTTATGAGAGACCTTATAATGCCTAATTCTGTGCATTTATTCTGTGACAAAACCACTCTTACATTTGTTTATTTCAATTAAACTTTTTTATTGCACAAATTAACAATAAACTTCAAACAAATCCACAGAACAGAATCAAAACCAGAACCAAACTCCAGCAAACAGCATTAGTCCTCAGGGCAGGTTGGCATTCAGGAAGATCAGATGCCTCAGCTTGGATGGGCTGATACGATTTCGCCTCTCCGTGAGTATCTGCCCTGTTTTGGAGAAGATTCTCTCAGAAGGAACTGATGTGGCAACAATACATAGTCTCCCCTCCATCACCTTCACCAGGAGTGGAAAGACTGAGGCCTTGGCCTGCCACCAGCTCAGTGGGTCTTCTGCTCTCTGGATGAGGGGCTCCTCAAGGTAGCTCCTCACCTCCATTATAGCATCAGCTGTCGGATTTCTCCTTGAAGCATCTCCTGTAGCTCTGTCATCAAAAAGCCTCCAAACAGCAGAGGTTTGCTGCTCCTCCTCCACTTGGCCCTGTAATGGTGGAGCTGGCTGGCTGCTGGGGGTGCATTTTGCTGCTGCTGCTGCACTAATCCTCTGAAGAGCTTCATCAACAGCTCTACGATCACTGAAGGCAAGTTTTTTAAACCTTGGATCCAATAAGGTAGTTTCTGAAAGGACAGTGTTGTACTCCATCCGCAGAAATTTGCGGTCCATGGCTGAACAAAGAGCTGCAACTAATTCCTTCACTTTCTGCACAGTTACTGTCCATTGGTTCTCGGCTGTCACCAGCTGCAGACCTTTGCAAAGCAGGAGCATTTTCGAGGCTGTGACATAGCTGAAGGAGAGAAAACAGCAACTTTTAGAATTTAGTTTTTTAAAAGTATGTGGCATATTATACGTGATGCATTATACTGTATGTGTTGTGTTTGCAATGTATAATAGTGACTGAATAGTAGTAGAGAAAACAATGCTTCAATGGTTCTAGGTACCTGTCTGCACTTATCTCCACAGTCACCTCCTGGAATGGTTGCAGGACGGCGCAGACCTCTTTCACCAGCTCCCATTCCTCTTGGCTTAATGGCTCAATAGATGCGTTGATGAGGGCCAGGGTGGAGATGATGGCATCTTTTATTTCAAGCATTCGTTTCAACATATCAAATGTTGAGTTCCACCTGGTGGCACACTCTTGTTTGGGCCTCAGTTCAGGAATCCCCATTTGGCGCTGTGTGGACTTTAGCTTCTGTGCTGCTACTGTGCTTTTGTGGAAAAACTCCACAACAGCCTTCACCTTATCCACGGTTGTTTTGATCACCTTCAGAGCATCTCTAACCACCAGGTTTAGTGTATGCGCCAGACATGGGTGATGGGTCCACTTCAAAACTTTTATGGCTTTGGTGATGTTTGCAGCATTATCACTCACACAGCACACCACTTTGTCCTCTACTTGCCACTCTTTTGCCACTCTTAGTAGCTCCACTGCCAAGTTTTCTGCAGTGTGTCTGTCGGTGAACTCGAAGCAGTCCAGAAGGCAAGATGTCATCTTGTAATCTTCAATAAAGTGGCAAGTGACAGACATGAAAGAGCAGGTTGTTCTGGAGGTCCAGCAGTCAGTTGTCAGGCAAACTGATGGAGCTTTTGTCACCCTTTCTTGCCATAATGCACGTTCTGTGTCATATAGTTTTGGGATCATTGTTTGGGAAAGTGTTTTTCTACTGGGTAGAGTGTATGTGGGATTTAGGGCTTTGACAAAGTTTTTCATTCCTTTGTCCTCCACAATGGAAAAGGGTTGAAAATCAGAAGCTACCATTTTAGCCAACTCATCATCAATACTGTGCTGTTTGGCTGGGGTCATCAGTTTAGGTAAAAACGGACTTATTTTGCTTTGAGTTGCAGTAGGAGAGGTTATACTTGCACGCATGGGGTTGGCAGTAGACGTTACAGCAGCTGTTGTTCTGGTATGAGACACACCAGGATCAGTAGATGGTGAGCTGGCTTGCCCTCTCTCCTCTAACTGCACTGTAGGATGGACAGTTCTTGTATGTCTATGCAGGTTTGTGGTGGAACCTGCTCTTATAGTGACCTTCGTTTTGCAGTGAAGGCACTCTGCTTTCTTGTTCCCAATATCTTTAAACTGCAGCCAGATGCTGCTTCGCTTTCTAGTGTCACTCATAGTTAAACGACACGACAATGCAAGACGCACACACGCTCCTCAGTCCTCACCGCTCTGTCTCTCTCTTCACTTGCAGTGGAGTGAGTCAAGTGGTGTGTCTGCCCCGCCCCCTCTCTGTTTACACATCCTTAATTCTCACGTGAATGCCGCATGCTGGTCGCCATGCTGGCCAATCATAACAGACCTCTGTGAAAGTGAAACCTAAGCAGCGAATGGGCAAAAAACTGGGAGCCGGCTCTCACTCGATGCGAGCCGGCTCTTCTGATTCACTACAAAGAGCCGGCTCTCAGAGCCGATGCTTGTGCGCATGACCCATCACTACTGTGTTCTGCTCTGGAGGGACATATTCAAAACCTCCAACTCCCCTGTGATCTCCAAAGCACATACAGGACCAAGGACAACCTTTCCCTGCTGAAATGTATCATACAGCCCCTGTGCCTTACTAGCCGCATCAGACTCACTGACTGCCATCTCAGCTAAAGCCTTCATTATGCACTTGTACTGGTTTAGCACAGTGCGGATGGCACTAGTGCGGACTGTCCACCTTGTTGGACACAGAGGTCTTAAAGTGTGACATGGACCCTCACCCTCCTCAGACCTTGAAATTCCCTTAAATATGTCCTTCAGTTTCCCTGACTGCCCAAACAACACTCCCAACTCATTGACCCAATCCAGAGAATTCCGGATAAATATTGAGGCAGTACAGGACCTCTGTGTAATTAAGTTAACACAGTGGGCAGCACAATGAACATAGGGAGCCAGAGTTTGTATTTTTCTTACAATGGCCTGTGCTCCATTGTATTTGCCAGCCATATTTGCGGCCCCGTCGTATGCTTGGCCACGCAACCCAGTGATGGGCAAGTTTAGGCGCTGCAAAACATCCATGACGACTTTTGCTAAATTTTCTCCTGTTGTCAAAGAGACCTCATAAAGACCAATAAATTCTTCATGAGGGACTAGATCCTTGTCAACATATCTCAAACACATTGCCTCTTGCTCTTTTCCAGACATGTCTCGTCATCACAGAGTACTGCAGGTGTGAAAGTGATCTGATGTTTTCAACTATTTCGCGTATGATCACGCTGCTGAATAAAGTCAGGATTTCATTTTTAACCATAGCTGAAGTGTATACATCCTTTCTACCACCTGTCAACCACTTGGTTAGAGGGGTCATCCTCTAACTTGTACTTCAGAACCTGTTCAAAATTTCCCTCACCACATTCATGGCCCCTAAAAGGTAAGCCCTGCCTAGCCAACATCTGCACAGCACCAATGATTTTGAGAAGAGATCCCCTTGCTTCCTCTTGCTGTTTCACACTAACACTAGTTCAATCAGGAGAGACCTGGGGGGTATTCCATCAACGTCGCTAACGCAAGTCTCGCTAAAACGAATAAGTCTCACTTGGGTAAACGTCAACTCAGACTTAACCCTCAAACCGTTCCACTAACGTTCCGTTCCACTAACAGGCAACGCTAACTCAAGCTAGACCTCAATAAGCTTAGACTGCGCAGCCCAGATAAGGCGATGGTCGAAAAGAGGAGTTATGTCGCAAAAAGCAAAGCGTAAACCAGCAGAGTGGTGTTGTTTCAGCAGCGTAAATTGTTCTTTTGAGTTTTTTTGGAGTTGTCCCAAAAAAGGGTTGCCGCAATTAACATGACATGGGAGAAAACGTGTCAAACCATTACGACCGTTAAAAAGCGTAAATTGTACACATACCAAATTAACATATATGCATTCAGTGATTCACTGATAATTAGCGTAATTTGATGAGCTGTTTGAAACCGTTCTGACAGTAGGCTGGTCTATGGCCGATATTCGCAACACGAGATTGAGAATATAACCCCAAAAAGAACGTGGCAGCAATTGAAAATTGTAGGATCAAATTCAAAACACTGAAGAAGGCCATGGTTAATTGAACTTGATGTGGGCTAATAATGTTTTTGTCTTCACATCTTGAACACAATTAGGCCTAATCAATTAGGCCTAGCCTACTTCAAAATAACTTTGCCGCACGCATTTATTAAGATAACAAATAAAAGGGTTGTCAAAGAATGGATACGCCATAAACGATTGTAACTTGTCTAGACGCTCTGTTTAGTTTCTAAAGGCCTTATTTTATGTCACTTAACCAATGGCTTTTGAAAACTGTTAAAGTGACATTATTTCTTAACTTGTTTATTTAAATGTAGGCCTATATGTTTTTTGGAAATGAATTAAACACGTAAATCGTTCATGTAGGCTATGCACTTCAAAAAGTCTTAATTTAGGCTACGTTTCCGAACACGGACTAAAATTCACCTAAATTCACGGACTAAAGTTCTTGCGCGCAAGAATTTACTCGACGGAACTGTCTTTTCAGATTCTGTTTCCGCTTGTTTGAAATTCTTTGCAACACATATTAGTTTAGCTTGACTTTTAGCCTGACACGGAGCAGGCTAGTTCCGAAGTATAAGTTACCTTGGTTACGTAGCTTGAACTAAAATAAGCCACCTTAATGGAACGGAACTCTCGCTAAAGTAAGTGAGACTTGGCGAAATAAGTCTCGCTTTTCCTTAATCGACGTTGATGGAATACCCCCCTGGGTGAGTAAAGTGATGTTTATTTACATAATGATAAATGTACTACAAGTGTTTGGAGCTTAGACCCCATAGGGAATTTCTGATCAAAGGGCGCCTGCCCAACAACCGAAGAAGAATCCCCAAAAGTGGTAGCTACAAATAAAGTCAATTAAAACATACTCACCAACAGGATGGAACCATGAAACGCTGAGGAATAAGCAACACAAACAAAGAAAAGGAAATGCCGACCGAAATGGTGCTCAGCACCAATCGGTACGACCATAATAAGTACGATAGTAGCCTATAACAGAATGACCAATAACATACATACCCGGGCCGGATCATGCAGGAGATGGCAAGGCACGGACAGATCCTATAGGCTACCCACGAAGCCAGACGATAGCAATGCAAGTGATGTATGCAGTAGCCAGCCAAGGCTAGAAGGCGGACGCCCTGAAATGCGATAGCCCGCCGGCAGAGGACCGACGCCAACGTGTAGCCTAATGGGTATGTACGCAATAGCCACCTAGGCTAGAGGACGCTGTCCTGAAGTGCAATAGCCGGTCAAGGCCGGGGCTAGCAAAGCCCTGAATGTGCAATAGCCAGCAAAGGCCAAGGGACCCACGCCCCCATGTACGATGTGTTGAATGCGTTAGCTATGGAGGATAGATGTCCTTATTACGTGCCAGATGGTAATGTGCGCTATAGCCAGCTAGGCTAGACAGGACGCTGTCCTGAAATGCAAGGCCAGCAAGGCCACATGAACACATGTAAAGCTAGTCTAATGGGTATGTACGCAATAGCCAGCCTAGGCTAGAGGACGCTGTCCTGAAGTGCAATAGCCAGTCAAGGCCGGGGCTAGCAAAGCCCTGAATGTGCAATAGCCAGCAAAGGCCAAGGGACCCACGCCCCCATGTATGATGTGTGACATGCGTTATAGGATCGACGCCCTGATTACGTGCCTAATAGTATGTGCGCTATAGCCAGCTAGGCTAGACAGGACGCTGTCCTGAAATGCAAGGCCTGCAAGGCCGCGGACCGAAACCCCACATGAATACGTGTAGCCTAATGGTTGTATACGCAATAGCCAGCCTAGGCTAGAGGACGCTGTCCTGAATGTATTATGATAACCTGCGATGCTGGAAGACCGATTCCCTTTGAATGGTGTTATGCATGCACCGGAAAGCCTGGTATTCACCAACAACGGAGAGGGCATAGATGCCTGCAGACAGAAGAAGCAGTTTACACGACACAACATTGCCACCACCACCAGTTATTTGCAAATGCACACCGAGAGTATCGATGACGGCAGCAGTAAAGGACGAACGCCTGACATGTACGCTGGCGCCCAATTGGGTAGGGGCGCACACCACAACCTGCACGGCGGCGTAGTAGCACCGTTTTCCTAAAAGGGCCTGGATACCGACCGCTTACCTGTTCTACTAATTATAACAGTAGTAACCAACCAACTGCCACTGAAACACGCCCCAAAAACGTAATTGAGTGACAGACATAGGGGGGGAAGCCAAATCAGCGTGTGCCGAAGCGATCATTGACAGAAAAATGCGACCATCGGTAAAATCAATCATGGAGGGGCCGAACCCGGCAAATCGTGCAACGAGCAAGCTAGCCCAGCTGCCGTGCCGCTAGCCAAAAATCCCCAGGGGGATAGCTACTTAAGCAGCCTACTTGAGCTCCGCATCCCCATCGGCGGCGACATAAAACAGCACGGACAATAATCGTACAGAGGAAACGTGAGAACAGCAGTAACAGAACGAACAGGATTATAATACTGTACCCGCCCCGCACACGTGAGACCACAATCGCGAAGACATGAAAGGGACCAAGCCCAACAGCGACGAATCCGCCACAGCGGAGGCCAGCCGCACGCCTACACGCGACTTCCCGGAGCGGGGAACCCCGACCCGGGCGCCGAGAAGTCCAGCGCCGAGTCCGACATCGCCCCAAAACAGCAAGCAAGCCACGGAGCAACAGCGACATAGAACGACGAAAGATCCAGCCAGCACGAACACAACGGAATCGCGCACTTGATAGCATGGACAAACTACACAGGGAGAGGATCGTATTTAAAGGCACGGGATCATGTGACAGTGTTAATTGATAGACTGGAACGCTAATCGAACTGTAGAGCGTTCTTAGCGGGGGGAGAGAGTAGTACATAACCGCGTATGCCCGAGTGCAGGGATCGGTCTTTCCTGACTGAACTTGCGCTGTGCTTCATATAGCTGGACCTGTACTGATCGATCTTCATAGATGTGCGTTGTCATGGCTGTCTTATGACTTATCAGATCTCTCATGCACAGTAAATCGCTCAAGGGCTTTTTTTCCATTTTTAAACCCAGATGAAATGAATGCTGAATCAGCATTCTTGGCAAGAGGTGATGTCTCTGAGTTAAAGGCTTTGGAGCAGTAAAAGCACAATACACCCTCAACACCAGGACTCACATGGAGCCATGGGAATTTCTGGTACCACTGAGTTTGAAACTCAGGCCAAGGACTGTTTAGCAATTAATTTTGGATCTGGTTGATTGGGCTTACTGAACTGATGGCGAGTAAAAGCCATGTCTGAGTTCTCTGCTCCTCTCTCTACCATTTAATCTTCATCCTTATCCTCTCTGACCTCTCCCTCACTCAGTTCTCTTTGTCTGTCTGCTTCTGGTCTGCCTGCTTCTGGTCTGTCTTCTCTGTGTCTGTCTGCTTCGTGTCTGCCTTTTCCTCCCTCCTCATCTCTGTCTTCCTCACTCCTGGCCACATCCTCACATACACCCTAATCAAACCGTTTAAAATGAAATTGTGAATTTGATATGCGTGCACCTGGGATGAAATTAAGCACCACCCATGACACAAACACACACACATGGCCTCTCTTCTCTCATAGACCTCTTTCACAAACTGTTACATTAATTTCATTGCTCACCTGTGAACCTTCCTGCGCTCTCTCTGAAACTGATGCCTCCAGCAACTTCCTCTCCTAAAGTGGTAATAATGGGCAGTGGTAAAGGAATAGGGCCAAACAGTTACAGCTGTGGCACTAGCAAACCTATCATGAAGTAAATGCAAACAATGTCTAATGGAAATAATAATAATAAAAATAATAATACATTTTATTTCGAGGCGCCTTTCAAAGGCTCTCAAGGTCGCCTTACATACAAGAATTCAACAACAGTTCAAAAGCAAGGCACAAAAATAGAATCAAAAACAGTTTAAAATAAATACACAATACACAATAGGGTGGTGAGATGATGAGGAAGGCAGGATCAGGGGGGGTATGCAGATTTAAAAAGGTGGGTTTTGAGTTTGGCTTTGAACTGGGTTATGGATTCGGTGTTGCGGATTTCGGGGGGTAGTGCATTCCAGAGCAGGGGAGCAGAGCGGCTGAAGGCTCTGCTCCCCATCGTCTTGAGACGGGCAGAGGGGACAGTGAGGTGAACAGAGGAGGAGGAGCGGAGTGAACGGGAGGGAGTGGCAATTTTGATAAGGTCTGTTAGGTATGGGGGGGCAATGTTATGGATGGCTTTGAATGTATAGAGGAGGACCTTGAATTGAATGCGGAAGTGAACCGGGAGCCAATGAAGCTGGTGCAGGACAGGGGTGATGTGGTGAGAGGATGGGGTTCTGGTGATGATTCTTGCTGCAGAGTTTTGGACCAGTTGTAGTTTATGGAGGGTTTTTTGGGAGAGACCGAAGAGGAGGGAGTTGCAGTAGTCAAGTCTTGAGGTGACTAGACTGTGGACCAGGATGGCAGTGGAGTGAGGGGTGAGGGAGGGCCGGAGACGGTTGATATTGCGGAGGTGGAAATAGGCCGTACGGGTGATATTGTTTATGTGTGATTGAAAAGACAGTGTGCTATCGAGGATGACACCCAGACTCTTAACCTGAGGGGAGGGGAAAACGGGAGTGTTATTGATGGGGATAGAGAAGCTGCTGAATTTGGCGAGTGTGGATTTAGAACCAGTGAGAAGAAACTCAGTTTTATTGCAGTTGAGTTGTAGAAAATTGGAGGAAAACCAGGTTTTTAAATCGGAGAGACACTGAGAGAGGTGTGATGGTGGAAGGGCGGAGTCAGGTTTGGTGGAGAGATAGAGCTGGGTGTCATCCGCGTACAGGTGGAAGTGGATGTTGTAGTGACGGAAGATCTTGCCGATGGGGAGGAGGTAGATGATAAAAAGCAGGGGCCCCAGGACTGAGCCCTGGGGAACACCTGTGGTGACGGGGGAGGGTTGGGAAGTGAAGGACTTGAGTTTGATGAACTGAGTGCGGCCTGAGAGGTATGATTGGAACCAGTTGAATGTGGTGTGGTGAATGCCTATGGATGCCAGTCTATTGAGGAGTATGGTGTGGGAGATGGTGTCGAAGGCAGCAGTCAGATCTAACAGGATGAGGATGGTGAGGAGACCGGAGTCAGCTGCCATGAGGAGTGCATCGGTGATCTTGATGAGGGCTGTTTCAGTACTGTGGAGGGGGCGGAAACCAGATTGGAAGTGTTCATACAGATTGTGGTGGGATAGGTGGGATTTGAGCTGAGAGGCGACTATTTTTTTCTAACGTTTTGGAAATTAATGGAAGGTTGGAAATGGGACGGAAATTGTTGAGGTTGTTGGGGTCGGCTCCAGGTTTTTTAAGGATAGGGGTTATTGCAGCAGTTTTGAAGGGGGTGGGAACAATTCCAGTAGTGAGGGAGGAGTGAATGATATCCAATATGAGGGGGAGCAGAGAGGGAAGGCAGGCTTTGACGAGGACTGTGGGGAGGGGGTCGAGGTGACAGGAGGAAGATTTGGATTTACAAATTAGGTCCTTGATTTCAGAGGGAGACGGGAGTGTGAAGGCAGAGAGAGACTGGGTTGGCAGTTGGAGATCACAGGGTATGTGAGGGAGGGGGTTGATGGCGAGGTGGGGGTCACTGGTGAGTTGGCGGTGGATTTTGCTGATTTTGTCATTGAAAAATGACATTAGGGAGTCGCAGAAGGAAGTACAGTAGAGATGGGGGGGTAAGGAGTCCGGGGGTCTGAGAGTTGTGTTGATGAATTTGAATAGGAATTTAGAGTTGCCTTCTTGTGAGCTGATGATGGATGAAAAGTAGTTTGATTTGGTGTGGTTGATGGAGTCCTTGTAGAGTGTGATGTGGTTGTAGTACATGTCTTTGTGAATGGTTAATCCGGTTTTTTTGTAGAGTCGTTCCAGCTGGCGTGCTTTGGTTTTAATTTGTCTCAGTTCCGGGGTGTACCAGGGTGCAGATTGGGTAAATGAGACAGTTTTTGTTATTTGAGGTGCAACAGTATTGAGTATAGAATGGAGACCGAGGTTGTAGTGTGTGATCAAATCATCAGTGTGTGAGAAGGTGTGTGGGTACAGAAGGCTATTGATATGTGAGGAGACAGTGTCCGGGTTGACATTCTTAATGTTGCGAAATATGATGGTGCGTGGATGCTTTGTAACAGAAAGGGTGAGATTGACATGGAATGATAACAGGAAATGGTCAGAAAATGGCAGTTCAGTGGCGGAGAAATTGTGTGGGAGAAGACCAGTGCTGCAAACCAGGTCTAGAATATGTCCTTTGGAATGAGTTGGAAAGTGGATGTGCTGTTGAAAACCAGCGCTGTCCAGACAAGAGGTGAAGTTTTTGGTGAGTGGGTTATTAGTATTGTCCATGTGAATATTAAAATCTCCAAGAGTAATGATGTTGGGTGAGAGAGCAGTCAGGTGAGAAAGGAAGGCAGCAAAGTCGTTCATAAAATCAGAATTAGGTTTGGGGGGGCGATAGATGGTGGCAATGATAGTGGGAATAGGTCCAGAAAGTTGACAGACAGTTGATTCAAATGAGCTGTAGACAGGGGCAGTCACAGGCTGAACTTTCCAGCTGTCGCGATATATCAGCGCTAGACCACCCCCACGGCCGGTGTCACGTGGTTTTGTTTGGTAAACAAACCCGGGAGGAGTGGATGCATTGATTTGTGAAGAATCGTTGGGCTGTTGCCACGTTTCGGATAAACATAAAAAGTCAAGCTTACGGTCTGAGATGAGATCCTGGATGAGTTGGCCCTTGTTGGTGAGAGATCGGACGTTCAGCAGAGCGAAGTGAGCGGTGGCATCAGACATGGTCGTAGCCTTAGCGGTAGCCACACGGGCTAAATTGGCTAGCACGCTGCGGTCCACAGCTCTGCCGGTGGTCCTCTTGGACCTGCGTGAGATGGACCAGAATGACTGTATGAGTTTGGACGAGTCAGTGTGATGAGTCCGGCGGGAACCACGGTGGATGTATCTGGGTGGAGGGATGTAGAGAATGTAGAGAATGCTCGGGCGGAGGAGAAGTCCTGATGGAGGATCTGACAGGCGAGACCGCAGCCGGAGGAGTTCATCAGCAGAGTACTGGAACAGTCCAGCCACAGGTCGGAGAACAGCCGACAGAAGGATCCATACGAGCACCGACCAGAGGTAAAACCTTGTGGACCACATTGTGTCCCGTGGTCGGGAGTTTCAGACAGCGGCAAGACAGGTAGGCTAATCCGTGCACAGCCGCAGGCGAAATGTTTGTAAGGTTAATGAAGCGTGAGGCAGTCGACTTACTCTTCGCCAGAGAGCAAGCTCAGAACCCAGATAAAAACTCAGATACAATATAATATTTTAAAAACAAGGTAAAAAGGTACAAAGGTACAAAAGGTACCGGTGAGCAGCGGCAGCCAGACGCGCCAGCGTTCACTCAGATGGCAGCCATTTTGCACAAAAAGGTTTAGGCTACTGTTGTTTAATGTCAAAAATGTTCAACGCACAGCTTTCAACTTCACTTACAGGATTTCTCTTGAAAAAAGTGTCAATATTCTCCTGCCTCTTTCTTTTCTGCATCTTAATACTGCGTGACAAAAAGACGTTGCTTGTGAAGTTAAAAAGGTGCAGTTACAGTACCTTCCATCCTGTAGTTACAACTGATAAACACAACATTTTCAATAGAGCGAGTCGTACACAATATAGGGAGAAAAAGACAGTTTTCTTATTAGTAGCGACAGCTACCTTAAAAACAGTAGAGCACAAGTAATCCTAGCTAGCGCGATAGCCTGGAAAGGGGTATATCTACCAGCTTTCAGACAACAGTCAGTAGGCACCTCGCGCTAACTGTCATAGAAATATCTTACCTTATCGCGTGAGATATTAAAGAGGACGGTTGTGTGCCGCGCTCAGCTTTATATACGTATATTGTATATTAGAGTATTGTTTTGATATAAGTCTACCTCAGAAATCGCGCATGCGCGGATTATATTCCAGCCCTCTGGGCTAGCCGTCTGGCAGCCTTTCTTGACTGAAACAGAAACAGAGCGTTGCTATGGACGCAGTTCTGTTCACTCAGGCAATATAACCGCTACACACAGCCTACGACGTAGCTACGGCGGCAGTTCGACGCAAGGCGTTTGTGCAAAACTGTGAAAAAACTGCAGAAAAAGTGTGGGTGTTGAACCCTTTCACCGGGAAAAGTGTGGGTGTTAAAACACCCAGATCCCCCATGGGTGCGACGCGCCTGGTTGTATGTCTAGATAAGGACAACACAGTTTGTGTTACTTCTAACACATTACCTTTGTTAAACTATGTAACACAGATATTGTGTAGGTTTTTGTGACACTTTTGTTATGCTTACACAAAATCAACACACCTGTGTGTTTATGTAAACTTTCATTAATATAATTCAAATAAATTACCAAACGGCCATGACTACAAAATCAGAATACATTTACTACTTTAGATAAGGTACACTGCATGTCATCACAAAAATCCATAAACAAGTTAGAATTTTGGAATGACTGTTAACATCAGTGTCGACATATTCATTGAAGTCAGAGCAGAACTTAAGAATTCTGATCAATTCTGCTTGGCAAGGCAATAATGATATACTGGCATCAATGATTTCCTTGGCGGTCCTTAGTGTTCGTCTTTTTGCAGATTTCTTGCCCATCCAAGAACACAGCAGTGAGGGATTTTGGATAATCCATCATTTTACTGTAACCATGAAATAAAAAGAATGAATATGGTTTCACACAAACATTATTCATGTTCTTACGCATTAATTTAACTAGCAGTTATTTGTACAGGAGAGTAAAACCATGGGATGCCATCAAACCTTGGCTATCTTACCTAGCCTACTGTAGGGTGTTGATCACCTCAGAGAATACACAAAAAAACCTAGAGAGCGTACAATTTCTGGGGAAATTGTATCTTGTATCTGGGGATACAATTTCTGGGGAAATTGTGGGGTGTGCTTGTTTGGTTGCAGGTGGGTCCGTCCCCTTAAGTTTTTCCCTTCTAGTGATATTTTCAAGCATTTAGCCTACTCATATTGCATAATTCATTAAGAACACCCTTTGAAACAAGCAAACCCCCTTTGAAAGAAGCTACTGTAACAACGTTGTCATTGGCAATATTTCATATGGAATCGGGATTCAAACAGTACTGTCTGCTAACTGAAAATATGCCCCCCAAAACGTAAATAAGTTTGACATTCATTTAGGGGAAAATGTCTAATTCAAAAGAGGTTTGCTAGGCAAGCTGGCTGCTGTTGCTATAGCCACACTTCACTGATTGTTTGAAAGCGCCGGAAATGAGGACAGTACTACACACTGCCAGTGGCCGACCGAGTCTGACTCTGAGGCTAACGTCAAAACAAGATGTGGTCTAATGTGTTTAGACGTAGTAACGTAGTCTAAAACTGAGTAACCGTCGGCGACAAAAGACACTTTACGCCACTAAAACGTTGTATGGTCCTAAACTGTGCAACGGATAAATTCCAATACAAGCAACTCAATCGAGACCAAGACGAAACACCGACGTTTTCTATGTAGTCCAAATATTGACCGAGGCTTAGGGGGGCACATTTTTTTTAAATAACAATAAGATATATGTGAGATAAGAGGTTGTGCTTCTCGCCGAAGGCAAAGCACACCCAATAAGAAAATAAGTCAATCGAATTCAAGACTGAAGTCATGTACCTTTGTGTTTCACGTCCTAACGTCGTAAACTGCTAATGATATGCCAGTTGAAATATGCATTTTCAAACTAACTAGCTAGCGTTAACCCTAGGTAGCTTTACCTTTACAGTACATTTGGCTAAAACAGTACGTTTGGCTCATGCTTCGCTAGACCGAGGTGAACATACAAGCGCCACAGAAAAGGCAACTTGCTAACGTTAGACTAGCTAGCCAGGAACATGTGATTGCTGTTTTAGTGCCATTGGCTTACTACTCTACATGTTAGTAAAACGTGTTATCGTTGTTTTTACACCCCTTGCTATTATCGGGAAAATAAACGGGAAATTTGGAAATTATTATTTTCACATATTTTCTCTTGATGCTTAGCAAAAGTACTAGTACTGTACTGTAGCTGTAGTAGTTGTATACATTATCCCTTACATTCAAAATGTGTAGTGCAAATTTAAGCAGTTGCCATAGCATGGTACATGCAATTTGACAAAATGGTACTGGGTCCAAAGGTTAGAGGCCCAACGCATGCTCGCTGACCAGATTCTGAGTGTGGAGCGAACAAATCCGGATTCCCTGGTTATCGTACTCGGCGACTTTAACAAAGGTAATCTCAGCCACAAACTCCCTAAATACTTGCTTGGGATATGTTCACGACTGCTACCAATAGTCTGGATGAACTCACAGAGGCTGTGGCATCATACATCAGCTTCTGTGAGGACTGCTGTATTCCAACACGCACCAGGGTGAACTTCAACAAGTCCTGGTTCTCAGCAGAGCTCAGGGGGGTATTCCAGGTAGCCGGTTTTGTGAAAACTCTGAGTTGTTTAACCCTGAAAACAGGCAAACTCCGAGGTTTCCGTTCCAGAAAGAGAGGTAACGAAACCTTTTGGTAAGTTGCCATGGTACGCTGTGAAACTAACCTGGGGGGTATTCCAGGTAGCCGGTTTTGTGAAAACTCTGAGTTGTTTAACCCTGAAAACAGGCAAACTCCGAGGTTTCCGTTCCAGAAAGAGAGGTAACGAAACCTTTTGGTAAGTTGCCATGGTAACTTACGCTGTGAAACTAACCTGGTCGCTAGCAGGTTAGTTCCATGCCAAACTCTGAGTTTTACCTATCCCCTCCCACTTTCTGAGTTTATTAGCGTTGGAAGACATGGGATATCGTTTCCTGGGTCAGCCGAGCGATCTCGAACAAAATTAAATTCGCTTAGTTATACGCCAGGAGACGATTTTAAGACTGCGATTTGATGTGCTTTAATTCCCTGATGAATGCCTAAGTTAACGTTAGCGTTTCCCGTCACAATCTGTAATTTATTTGAGCAAGATTCTCAGCCCTTGGGTCTTCATCGCTAGTGTTATACGCCGTGGACGTGCACACAGAATTGACCAAAAGCTTTTTGGCACTGAAATAAAGACAAATCATTGAAATTGTAGGATTTGGTCTTCTTCGTTGCCTACAAATAAAATTTAACAATGAGTAGGCCTAGCCTTGGTTTGAAGGAAGATGGGAAACTGAACAGTGTATTAACATTAACCAAATAATGCCAATAGCCTACCAATTGCAGTTATTTGACTCTTTGGGTTAAATCAAAGCAAGAATGGTCAAATTAAGGTGAAATAATATAATCATATAATCATGTAATCATATTGCAAATGAATGAAATCAATGAAGGTTAACTAGGCCTACTGGCCTACATGGTTAACTGGCCTACATGACTATTGTAAACCAGAGATACAAAGCCAGAGCTGAGGAGAAGGTCTCAGGAGATCAATCATCCACAGAAAAATACTTCACAATTCCTTTTAATACCCAAGAACAACTACAATCACACCACAATCTTGACCCTTTCTTATCAACATGACAATGCTACAGTAAGTTACACAATGAGATGTGAGAGCCATCAAGTTGAGACTCCATCCAGTAACTCCATAGTTTACCATATGAGAGATGGGGGCAGGTTGATACCTTAAAAGGTCAGACTTTATTCTTCTGCCCTAAGTACACCATATCTTGGTCAAAATAGAAATTCAGCAAATTCAACAATTAATATAGGTTATTGTTCCTACAAATAACATCACCTGTGACCATGCATCCTCCCGTAACTGGAGTTCCAGTAAATCTTTTTCGAGATGAGTCTTTATTCGTCTACCCTAAGTAGGCCTACACCATCTTTTGGTCAGTTTTTGGCACTTTCTTCATGAGGTACAGTTTGTACAACTCATTTATTTGTAACTATATACGAATACATGAGATTACATTAGCTACATTTCACAGTTCCACATGCAAAATAGCTACACCTGCCATTAAATGAACATCTCACTGTAGCATCCATTCTCTGTTCAACAGGATTAGAATGTGCACATCGTTTTTATACGATGTAAATAATAGTAGGCTACATGGGGAGAGAACTACCAGCTACCACATAATTCTCTGCATCCATTTCTGCGGCAGCAGTCAATGTCTTTTCGTCATCATCATCTTTTGATGGAAAGCATTATGTTGGGGGAAATAGGCACCAATTCATATTTAATTAGTATCATGTCGAATATTATTAAAACCAAGGTGACATCGAGGCTACAATCACAAGCGTATAGCCTAAGCAAACTATGCATTACCTGTTCGTAGTATGTTTTTATATTTAATAAAACATTGAACATGCTATTTTATTAAGGCCACCGCTTTTTCTCCTGTAGCCTAATATTAACGGACAGTGGGGTTAAATGTTCAATGTATGGACTGGCTATTACATTCAAATGTATGCTCGGCAGCAATTGTCTCCCACGCCACTTGCATACACTGCTACAGCCGTGTTGCTTTTTTCCGGAATATGTAGGCTACTCGACCATTAACACAAAATAAAACTTGAATCTGAAGTTTGGTGAAGTAGGACAACGTTTTTTGTCGCCGGGTGCCATGGTGGATCCTAGTATCGGAGCTCCATTGATGTTGGCTTTCAATAGTTCTCATGCCCGCGCTTAACTCTGAGTTGACGTACTCCGAGTTGAGTTAACTAATTCATATCAGCCTATCTGGAACCAAATTCTCAGAGTTTCCCATGTTAGAGTAACTCAACTCAGAGTTCAGGGTTAATCTCAGAGTTTGTTAAACCCGCTACCTGGAATACCCCCCAGAAGGTTGAGGTGAGAGAAGGAGGATGCATTTAGGAATGGGGATAGAGACAGATTCAAGGAGTCGAAGAACAGGCGATGAGAGAGGCTAAAGGACTGTACTCAGAGAGACTGAAGCGCCAGTTCTCTGCTTCTGTCTGGAGAGGGCTCAGGCAGATTACCAACTACAAGCCCCCCACTCCATTAACGACTCCCGTCTGGCCAACGACCTGAACGAGTTCTGCTGTAGATTTGACAGACAATTGAACTGTCCTGAACTACCCCCTCCCACCCATGTGGCCTCCCCCCTCTACAGTGACGACTCTCTCCATTCAGGAGGGTGAAATTAACAGACTTTTCAAGAGGCAAAACCCCCGCAAAGCAGCTGGGCCGCACTCCCCCCTTCCGACCAAACAATCGCAAAGTCACTATCATCAAGATCATATAGCCTACACTTCTATACTATCAGGCTTCTGCATGGCTCAGTGGAGATGTATGTGTGTACAATAGCCTCAGCATAAAGTGCATGCATTCAAAAGACAAAACAGATGCACACCTGTGCATAACTTTTTACAAACAAGATCATGTTTATTGTATCACAATTCAACATTTGATGTTGATCATTTCACTACTATATATCCTTATTATTTTATTTAAACAAATGGACCTTGGCCTCCCTTAAAGACGGAACTTATGACTACACAAACAATTATGAGGCCTAATGACCTATCTTTACTTTTAAAACATATATTAATTCCAGTAACCATTCCAACAGTAACAATTAACACACTGGAATTCATATATATGTAGGTGGTGAATCGTAGGCCGGAGACGCTTGTGTTTGTCACCGGCTTGGGAAACACCAATTCAAATCTGGTTAGATGTTCAGGAAAATATATCTGACTCCAATTTTAAGAATGTGCACAAGTGCGTTACCTGTAACCTTGAGCACCAAACAGTTAATGACATGAAACTCTGACGTAGATAAAAATAGTTTGCTTGATCAGAGCATCGACCCTAAAGTATGCGTGTCCACGTCGTCATAAAAGAACGACACGCTGTCCAGCCCTCGAGCAACTGCAACCAGAACGATAAGTCGGACCAGCAGCCATCGTCCAAGCAAACAGGATTGAGCAAGCCAGACACGGAGGATGCCAGAACGAGCAACCGGGAGATGAACGAGCGACCCTGGGGAATCACGTGCATGGCGAAATTGAAATGCCCGAGGAGAGGCGGCAGCTGCCGCTTAGTCATGACTGAAGACGCCACGAGCGACCGGGCCATGCCGCATGGGCGCTCTAGCTTCTCAGCCAGCAGGGAAGCCTCCATCTCGACCGTGTCCAGCGTGATGCCCAGAAACTCGAGGCGAGTGGCCGGCCCGAGAGTTTTCTCGTCAGAAACGCCCAGTCAGTGGAACATGTTTTTCAACAGCAGCAGGGAAGCGCCAGACGCATCGTTCGGAGGATCTACCATGAGAAAGTCGTCTAATAGGTGGAGCAGCGTGGGGACCCAGACCCGATTTAACAGGATCCAACAAAGGGCCACGGAAACCCGGTTGAAGATGGAGGCTGCTCCTGCTCCCGAACGGGAGGCGCACAAAATAAACAGATTCTCCCATTTCATCCCAAGCAGGTGCCACTGTGACGGGTGAACGGGGACGATCTTGAACGCGTCAGTGATGTCGGCTCTCCAGAGACCGCAGGCGGGCATCAATGGACTGAAGGGAAGACTCCAGGACCAGAAGGGTAGAAGAGAGGGGCTTCCCTAAGAGGATCGGAAACGGGAACAGGCAGAGGAGCGACGGCAGGGCCGGCAGATGTGCCAGTGTCTGAATCCAGGATCTCCGGACGGCGCAACTTCTTTTTACGCTTCCGACCTTCAGCGGCGGCGGAGGGGGGAGCCCCGGGCGACCGGTCTCGGACAGGAGACACGCAGTCCACCCCGACGGCCAGGGCGCGGAGCTGGGAAAGCCCCAACCCAGGCGCTGGAAGGACACCCACGGCGCGTAGCCCCGCCTCTAACACAGACCCGTCGGAGCCCCGACGAGCAGCGAGCCGAGAGCTACGTCGAGCAGCAGGGGAGGCGGAACCCGGAACTGGGAGGACCTCCTCGAACAACTCCAGGTCGTAATCCGACATAGCCTCCAAAAACAGAACAATGGAGGTCCAGCCAACATGACACCAAATAGCAGTCGCGCACTTGACAGCATGAACACACTACACAGGGAGAGAATCTTATTTAAAGGCACGGATCATGTGACGCCATTGATTGTTAGGCGGGAGCGCTAATCAACCTGAACCCCAGTGAACGCCCAACTAGGTGTGATGTCACGAGAGGCTGTGTCCTGGAGGGGCGCTACATCCCTAAAAGATGGCTGCGACCCTGAACGGGCTCCCTCTGCTGGTGGAGTCAGGAACTCCATTCCCCCCCGCAATAAAGGACATTCCAGCGCACCTGTGACCGATCAGGGGCTGATGACGGGGAGGGCTGTGTAGCCTCTCGTGGCCTCACACAGGGAACGGTGGGAAGGATAGGGCGTTCTTAGAGGTGAGTAGTGTACACTAATATTAAGCCCGAGTGCAGGGATTGGTCTTGCCTGACTGAACTTGCGCGAAGCTTCATTTGGACAATATCGAGATATTTTTTATTTTATGTATCGCCCAGCCCTAGTGGAGATGGGGAGGGGGGGGGGCTCTTGGGTGGATAGGTGTTGTTCAGGACAGCCCAATTGACAGTAGAACTCGTTCAGGTCGTTTGCCAGGTGAGAGTCGTTAATGGTGTGGGGGGCTCTGGGCTTGAAGTTGGTGACCTGCCTGAGCCCTCTCCAGACTACTACTGACTGTAGTGTAGCAGTGGTCCAGTGTTCCCTTCTCTGGTAGGGCATTTTATGAATTGTCTGTATTTGGGGGAGTTTGTGGCTGAGATTACCTTTGTTAAAGTGGCAAAGTACGAAAACCAGGGAATCCGGCGAGCATACGTTGGGCCTGTGGACCCGGCAGCATGTAAACTCTGACCAAGATGAGAGACACAAACTCATGCGGTGAGTAGAAAGGTTTACAGTTTATAAAAAAGGATTCCAGATCCGGAGAACAATGTTGCAGAATCACTGTCATAGCTACACACCAGCCACTGTTAGTGTAAAAACGAATACCACCGCCTTTCGTTTTGGCGGAGAGTGCTGTGTCCCGATCCGCTCTCACGTGTTGAAAGCCAAGAAGATAAAAGAAAGTCTCTGTTTTTCACCATCAGTAGCTGAAGTTTGTCAATTTTTTGCATAGTGAACGCACGTTGAAGAGGAAAAAACTGTTCGGATCCCACGTCAGCGTAGCAGGACTTGCGCTCCGGCCCACTTTCCCCTTCTGCGGCGTTTCCCTGCATGAACAAAGCCTAGCGCGGCTTTGATAAGAATACCCACTATCTGCCGCTGGAAGCAGAAAAGTGGGAAGTAAATCCACTCGAGTTGTTTCCATGATGTTTATCAGTTTCTCTCTTGTTAGAGAACTCAGGGAATCCTGGCAGAACACTGAATTAACAGACAAAACAAGACAAAACAGAGTGCACTGACCGGCCGAAGGTTGCCATCAGCGGCGCCATCTTGAATCTTACAAGGGAAATCTTATGCGGGCGCCATTTCAAATCGCTGGTCCAGCAATACAACTTCTCCTTGCGGTTCGCTCCCCACCTCGGGCCTGGACATTGCTGAGCCGGATCTCATCCAGATGCTCCACTCTCCACTCCAGGCAACAGTCTCTCTTCAGGACCTACAGTTAGCTTCCAAACAGGACCATGTGCTCTCTCAACTCTGTACCTTCATCCACTCTGGATCGCTGTCGAGGGTTCTGGGTCAAGGAGGAGCTGTCATGCTGGGATAATGTCTTTGTGGCAGGCGTCCTGGCCATGGCTCATGACAGCCATTTGGGCATTGTCAGGGTGAAACAGCGCTGTCATGACCTGGTGTGGTGGCCTGGCATAGATATGAGTTTTAAACCCTGGTGAAAGACTGTCCAGCCTGCCTTGTGAGTAGAAAAAAACGGTCCTCCTGTGCCTCCACCCCTGCAGCCACTACAGTGGCCAGCCAACCCTTGGGAGCATCATCAACTTGACATTTTCAGGGAGCTTCACTGTGTCCCACACCATCAACGCTCAATTATCGTGGTTTACAATCTTCACTTTAAGTAGCCAGAGGCTGCTGCCCTTGAGCCGGCTGCGAGTAATGCACCGCCACCTCCAGCAGGGTGAACCTGTCGCCAACGTCGGATAAAGCAGCGTTTCGACAGAATGCGGAGGCTTAATACACAATTTTTCCCAATCCTGGACTAGGTCAGAGTATGCCGACCCCACCGGAACCACAAGCTGCTGTTGTACTGGTCCATACCTATGGAAGTCACTGTTCAGCTGGGGCCAGCTACCTTCCGCCTGTCACATGGATCACGTAGGCACGCAAGCCGCCATCGCCTGCTGTCTCAGACCTGGGCGTTGACACAAACCCAGATTTTATAGCTAGCGACCAGGGGGGTATTCCAGGTAGCGGGTTTAGTGAAAACTCTGAGTTGGTTAACCCTGAAAAGTGGCATACTTTGGGAGAGGTAACGAAACCTTTTGGTAAGTTTCTGTTGTGTTCTGTAATAATGTTCTATATTGTGCTACCACCGTGAATGGTAGCTAGTTTACATACATGGGGCAGAAGAAGAGTGAACCTCCATGCTACTAGTCACGTACTTTGATGCTGCTGACGGTTCTGAGTAAAGAGTTGTAATTTCATCCTGCTTGTCGTTACTCTGAAGCTACACTACACCACAGTTTCCATGGTAACTTACTCCGTGAAACTAACCTGCTCGCTTGCAGGTCTTCCATGCCAAACTCTGCGTTTCTACCTATCCCCTCCCACTTCCTGAGCCTGATAGCTCTGGTAGACATGGAATATCCTTTCCTGGTTCTGCCGAGCGATCTTGAACAAAATTAAATTTTCTTAGTTATACGCCGGGAGAGGATTTTAAGACTGAGATTCGATCTGCTTTAATTACATGATGTATACCTAAGTTAACGTTACCGTTTCCCGGTACAATCTGTAATTTACTTTAGCAACATTCTCAGCCCTAAGGCCTATATCGCTAATGTTACTTGCCATGGATGTGCACTCAGAACTGACCAAATACCATTGGAACTGAAATAACGATGAATCATTGAAATTGCCTTCTTCATTGCCTGCAAATAGAAGTCTAAAGGCCTCAATATGCTTCCAGTGTTTCCCACACATAGACTAATTTGTGGCGGTGCGCCACAGAATCAACACCGGCCGCCACATATTGCGTTTCGTTAGAATCTGTGGGAAACACTGGCTTCTGCGTCTCCGTTTACGGATGGGCGGGCCCACGGATACGCACGGATATACTTCGTTTATAGTTCTCCGTAGGCTGTGGGTGCTGAAAACAATCCGCCGCCAGAACAGTAGGTGGCGTCACAGTCTTTTGTTGAAGACGACCTTAGAGAAACCGTCTTTGTGTGGCAGTCGTCGTCGTCATCGATTGTGGATTTACTTTATTTACCTCCTCCCGGCTTTCCTCACACACGTTGAACGATGGCAACTAACAAGACAGACTGTTGATGGAGCTGGAGCTGCTTGACATGGAAGAAGAAGCGGTTTTAATGCATTTCAATAGACAACAACAGAGGAGGAGACGGAGGCGGTCTGTACGTCCACTAAATCGATCTAGGCCGACAACGGGAGAATATGTATCTCTTGTTCGACCTCTGAGGGATGTCGACGAAGAGATGCACTTTGCGTATTTCCGTATGTCGGCTGGCAGATTCAACGACCTTCGTCGTGTGGAACCACACATATGGCACACACAACATGCCGATGGATGCCGGCCAGAGACTGGCTGTGGTGCTACGAGTTTTAGCCTCAGGTGGAAGCCAACAGGCTGTAGCGGCGAGCCACAAGCTGGCATCCTCAACGGTGTCTTGCATTGTGACCGAGGTCTGCAAAGCGTTGTGGACAGCCAGACTACCTACCCTGTCCCTCCACCAGCCAGTGGACAGCAATAGCAGCGGATTTTTGGCGACTCTGGAACTTCCCAAACTGCGTTGGAAGCCTCGACGGGAAGCATTGTCAACATCAAGGCACCACCTAATTCCAGGTGTGAATTCTTTAATTATAAAGGTGCTCACTCCATTGTCCTGAAGGCAACATGCAATGCTAGGTATCGCTTCACGATGGTGGACGTCGGAGGGTATGGATGGCAGAGCGACGGTGGCGTTTTTAAGGAGAGCACATTTGGGTCTCAGCTGCTCGACAACAAGTTGAACCTGCCGCCATCAGCGTTTCTTCCCGGGACCAGGGCCGATGCCCCGCACTTGATAGTTGCTGATGCTGCCTTTCCCCTGCACAACAACATCATGCGTCCATTTCCAGGGGCAAATCTGAGCAGGGAGAAGATCATTTTCAATTACCGCCTCTCCAGAGCCAGGAGGGTGATTGAAAATACCTTTGGCATCATGATGGCACGCCGGAGGGGAGGTCCATTGAGTTCCATCCAGACAAGGCTGGGGATGTGGTCAAGGCTTGTGTAGTTCTCCATAACTACCTTGCCTACACAGATGAGGCGACCACACCTGAGAGCCGCTACATACCTCCCAGCTTCTCTGATACTGACTCGAGGGGAACGGTACAGCCTGGTGAGTGGCGCAGACTGGTGGCTGGTGATGCCAATCGGTCAGAGACACCAAAGATGCCAAGGAGCCGTGGCACCAGAGCTGCTATGGGTGTGAGGAATGACTTGAGACAGTTCTTTCAGACGCCTGAGGGAGAGGTTCCATGGCAGAATGACATGGTGTTGCGTGGCACACTTGACCCCAGATCTTCACCTGATGATCTTGCCCGATACGCTGGCTTTTAAAATTGTAAATTAAAAAACGAAACTCTCTCGAAACCTGTTTGGTGTGTTATTTTTTCCTTACTTTGCCTACAAACAAGGTGAAAAACTAAAATGTCTAACAATACTAGAGTAATCTTTACAAAGTGCAAATAAGCAGTATAGTGTCATAAGTTAAACAAGTTACAATCAAACAACATGATCTTGACAACTTGGCATATGATCACCATGACAGGATGGTTGAAGCCAAAGGTATTTGCATCCATATGGCCCTGGGCATAGCCCTGCAGTGTTTCCCACAGATTCAAAAGCAATTTGTGGGGGGTCGTTTCATACATAAAAAAAAGCTATTAAAGAATGTACAATACATTACAGCACAATACATGAACTGTCATCACCTTGCATCACGGGCACTGCACCTTCTACAATTCCAGACACCCGTGTGCCACCAATTATATCAAGGGCTATCATTATCTATGGGCTAGTTCAAGTTATCAGTATGTGTGGCATCTTAACCACCCAATGCATCACGGGCACTGTGCACTGGTTGATATGGCAACAGGAACAATGTTCGTACAACTTTATAAAGGATGCTTGTATGACGGCACTGTAGCCTATAATATATCCTGGGGCAGGGACAGATAGCCAGTTGGACTTTGTGAACCAGCCCTAACATTGTTGCGGTTAGGGAAACGTAGACAACCCCAGAGCTCTGTACTTGTTGATTTCCAACTGCTGCATTAAAGCTGATATTATCGGACCTCTGCGACTCCAGACCACTCTTTCTAGAACACAGACTTGTGTCATTGAAAACTAGCATTACATAGGCCTATTGGAATAGACACAAAGAATTTCAGTCCTTCACTATGTTGGATGCTGTCGTCCTCTCCTCTTTCTTCAATGCCTAACGAATTTATCTCTTGACCCTGTCTTTATGCTTGAGCAGCACTGGTTGAAGCCTGAAAATATTGTAAACAATTTTTGCATATGCAGGTAGCAACGCTAGTGCAAAATAACTATTTAGCTGGTCGGCTCCATGACGCCGGGTAAGTTAGGGCTCGTGAGACAGCTCACAAAAAGAACGATGGGGAAGCCACTTGTCTAGCAGATTAAGACATGTTCGTAGGTACCTAGCGAAAAGTAGCCTCAACTTTCCTAGACTTAGCTACGATACTAATGCTGAAGGGTCGCCGATATCGCATAGCGTCGTCGCCAACGTGTGATGTTGTGTGTGTATTTGAGAGACACGTGAATGACAGAGAGACGGAGGGAGAGCAGGGAAAGGAAATGCAGCTGAACGAATACGCTGCGTGTTTTAGATAGCGTTAAATATATATATTAAAGAATGTACAATACATTACAGCACAATACATGAACTGTCATCACCAGCTGCATCACGGGCACTGCACCTTCTATAATTCTACACATCTGTGTGCCACCAATTATATCAAGGGCTATCATTATCTACAGGCTAGTTCAAGTTATCAGTATGTGTGGCATCTTAACCACCCAATGCATCACGGGCACTGTGCACCGGTGGATATGGCAACAGGAACAATGTTGGTACAACTTTATAAAGGATGCATGTCTTAAAGAATATATTGTGCTTATTAACATTATATATTGTGCTTATTAAAGTAAGGTTTTATTAACTTAGAAGTTTGCTTAGGCTTAAACATTTTGTCTCACTCAGGGTGGGGGGAACAGGCTGTATTTGGTGTCTTAATCTCTTCATTTTAGGAGCAACCTTGAAGCCGGGCTGAGATGGCACTGGAGCGTGGGGCGTGCCAGCAAGAACAACTCCCGCATGAGAAAGCTCAACCCTCTTTTGATCATTTTGTATGACGACACTGTAGCCTATAATATATCCTGGGGCAGGGACAGATAGCCAGTTGGACTTTGTGAACCTAACATTGTTGCGGTTAGGGAAACATAGACAACCCCAGAGCTCTGTACTTGTTGATTTCCAACTGCTGCATTAAAGCTGATATTATCGGACCTCTGCGACTCCAGACCACTTTTTCTAGAACACAGACTTGTGTCATTGAAAACTAGCATTACATAGGCTTATTGGAATAGACACAAAGAATCTCAACCCTTCAATATATATAACGAAACGCAATATGTGGCGGCCGGTGTTGATTCTGTGGCGCACCGCCACAAATTAGTCTGTGTGGGAAACACTGCCCTGTTCATACATCAGACCATACATTTCATACAGACCATATAACTTAGAAGGATAGGATGGAGGGCTACTGCATTCTTCTAATAAGAGTAAATCTAGTTAATATGAACTAGCATCTTCATTAAAGCTTTTTCATGAAAAGAAGAGTGCCTTGGTCCAACCATTCTTTTGACCCCAGATGACCTGATAACGACCTGATGATCTCTACCTGTAGAGTCATCAGACATGGTTCCTGGCTTCTGTATGTCTCCTGATAGTTGACTTTTGTCTACAGCCTCGACAAGATGGATGAAGCCAAAGGTATTTGCATCCATATGGCCCTGGGCATAGCTCTGTTCAAGCCTCAAACAACATATCCTTTCATACCTGATGACCTGTTACACTGACTTTTAGCCATGTAAATAACTCTTTACAAAGTGCAAAGAAGCAGCATAGTTTCTTGGCATATGAACAGCCCTTTTGTTTAAACTGCAGGCTGTGTGAACTCGGGTGTGAGAAATGAATTGATGCTGACTTTAAGCCATGCAAATAAATAAAATCCTCAACAGTTGAATTTAGTGTGTTATTTAAAACATGTTTATTTCAACAATAAACTAAATACGCAATAGTGCAAAATAAGTCATAAAACAAACAAGGTGCAAAATAAATCATAAAACAAACAAGGTGCAAAATAAGTCATAGAACAAACAAAGTGCAAAACAAGTAATAGAAAGTAAACAAGGTGCAAAATCTAAAACTATTTACAAATCGTAGTAGGTTGAAACAGGCACAAGGTCAGCCCTGTTGTCATGCATCAGCGTGTATATACCTGGTGCATAATGTCATGTTGCCTGTCTTGGCGCAGGTGGAGGTGGAGAAGGCTCCTCGGCCGCAAATCTAGAGTACATTTCGATCCTGCGTTCCTTGATCTTCGACAAAGCATCAGCGGTGATGGCACACTGTTCTAGCTCCATCGGTCTGCTCTTTTTCTGTGAACGAGGAGATGGCGGTACCATGGAGGCTGGAGGGGTGGATGGAGACGGCAGACAAGGAGATCGCGGTATCCTGGAGGCTGGAGGGGTGGACGCAGTCAGAAACCTGGGAGGTGGATGTCATGTTTAGGTGGATGGCTCAACGGAAGCCTCAGGTTCTGAGGTGTGTGACTCTGGGGAGGCCTCAGGTTCTGAGGTGGATGACTCGGGGTCGGCCTCAGGTGGATGACTCGGGGTCGGGGGAGGCCTCAGGTGCTGAGGTGGATGACTCTATCCCCTCCCTGCATAATGGCTCCGTCTGCTTTTCACAATAATAAAAGAACAGCCTGTTAGCAATGTGAAAATTGCATTTGGCTACAATGATAAAAGTAACACAACTGCATTCATTACATCAACAATGTAAGCACTTCAAGAACAGACAGTTGGTCTTAGTTTAGTGCAGTTTGTGTTTATGACCAGAAGCCTGACCAAGCTGGCGGGTTGTGCCTATATATTTTCTATTCAAATAGCACTAGCGATTGCATAACATCTACAATGCAGGTTCCCTCGCCAGCGTTTATCCCGTATTCCGTTTTGCTGAATGTTGAAGCATACAATATCTATCTGCAGCGTGGCTCGCCCACTCTGATTACAATGCTAGCTCGAGCACAAAGAGGCTGTTCAAAAACCGGTAAATATTTACCTTAGTGTCGTAGTTAGAGGTGGTCTCCCGGTGCTTAATGTGTGGATTCAACCACGACATAAAGTTCAAGGAGGCAGGGATCTTCTTCCCTCCTGCATCGCCACTGCTGCATTTTGTGGTCTTCTTGAGCCTGACAAACTTGTCTCTAATCCATCGCTTTAAGCACTCCTTCACTTCTATACCGACCGCAGCCGAAATCTCTTTCCACGAGTTGGCGGTCATTTGTGAGTCTTTATACGTACTCAACGACGGGTTGTAGAGGTTCTCATATCTGCGGACCTCTTTAACAAGGTGCTCTTCAGTGGTGATGTTCTCCATCTTCAAGTCGAATATTTTGTGCTTTAAAAATGGCGGTATAGGGGATTATCACGCTTCCGGGTTCCATGGGCGGGATTTGTCTATGTTGTGCATGACCACTTCCGGCGCAGTACAACTATGGCTGAAACAAAGGCAAGATGTCACTGCTCCGTTCCAGTTTGTACATCCAACAAACAACGTCAACCCTACCTCAGTTTCCACGGATTCCCGACTGAACCTAATCTAGAGATGTCTGGGCATTTAACTTCAGCAAGCCCAAAACACGGAATGGCACTTGGGTTATATACTCTTGCATCGGGGCTAGCCCCGAGGTGAGGAGCATCGGGATGGATAACAAATCCACAGCGTGAGACATTTACATTGAAATGTTTTGAATATTGTTCCAGCACTTGCGGTTCGCGATCAAGGCCCCTTTTCATTGCGGGAGTTTGGCGTACACCCTTAAGTATTCGCCCTGCCAGGGTCTGACCAGAACAAGGTCCTTTCACATGGCTAACCTCATAGAACCTACTAGCTGTCACTCTAGGCTTGCGTAAAGCTTGCCATAATGGGCACTCAGACTGCTCACGTGTCTGCTCCTCTCTCTCAGCTGCCATCTTGTGTGTCACAGTTAAGCTGTCCAAATGGAGTAACTGTTGTGAGTTTGGGTCAAAGTTTGGAAAAGTAGTGGGAAATGTTGACCCCTCTAAAGGCAGTATAGGGAATCTTGGTGCATCTGGGTGTGGAACATCATTTCTGCGTTTGACCACAGGAGGACACTGGTAGGACAGGGGTGAACCCCGCGGCACTGGTCCAAAACTGGAGTCGACCATGGAGAGTTCAGACAAGCCATGTAGCACTGAGGATATTAGTGGTTGCGGCCTGATTTTTTTCAGTCTTTCGCCAAGAGACAAGACTTGCGGGTCAGGGAGGGATCCTGAAACATAAAATGAAAAACAGTTAGTGTTAAATTATTCACACATCTCTTGCAGCTTGTTTTGGTTTTCAATTCTGATGTCAATATTATTTCTGGAGAATAGCTCACTGCAGTGTTATATTTAGTACATAATCTATGTGTATTAAAGTGGCAAGATACAATTATTTATTATACAGCAGCCAACAGTATGATATTAGTTACAGTAGTAGCATTACCTGTGTATGCTTGATAGAGTGTTGATTTGCATACACTCCTGGTGGATGGCTTTGGTCTCCTAACCACCAAGTCCGGAACCGGCTCTGCATGGATCCCCTGGGAATGATATCAACAAGTAGTCATGATTGTAATAGTATCTTGCTTGTAGTAGTATAAACACACCGTAGCCATGTGGAGCGGCGCGGCTTCCAATTCACTCCAATGTTAACCAATGTAGCCAGACGTACAGCTGTGCAGCCCTACCCTACTTCCAATCTAATTTTCGGCCGCCGCGCGCACCATGGCACGAGTGGCAGCTCACAACACGGCTGAAAATAGCCTGAAAGTCTATTCAATGCGATGCAGCTCCAATGTTACCTTTGTCCTTGGTCGATGCCATGTTTGCAGAGAGCTTGTGCAGGCCATAGGTGGTGGTACAGCTCTCACCTGCAGAACAAGAGATAGAGGAACAAACCAGGATTGAGGATGTGCTTGTTAATAATTAAAGGTAGACCTCTAGAGCCAGTGTGACTCCTATCAACCTGCCCATGTAAACATCATCCCAGACCTCAGCCCTCACCTGCAACATGCTGTAATGAGCACTCTGGAACAACAAGGCCACTAGATGGTTGCAAAGAACCTTGCCTGCTGTACAGCTGCATGAGGTCTCTTGAAGTTCGGCTGTGTCAGCTTGGAAAACAATCTACAATAATTTAAGTTGATAAAGTTAAACCAAAATAAACATCTATTTGCAAATGATATAGAAATGTAAGGAAGAACATTGCAATTAACCAAAAATCTTAGGATATCTGCAACCGCAGTAGAGTAGTTAACCCCTTACACCATTAACATGTTGGATTCAACAAACAGGATATTAAATAATGTAAATGCAAAGTTACATTAGTTACAGTTATCATAATATTGATATTTGCATACTGTACATATGTCACAAAAGGTATAGCAATTTTTTGCACATGGCTGTTGACTAACTTGATGTAAACATGCAACAGTGGAAGGGGTAAACTTCTTGCCATTATGCCTTAGCTTCCTAAAATAACCTTCAAATAGTGGGGCTGTTCTCGCTTCCTCATCGACCTGTAACACCTAGACCTGACAGCAACCTCCCTATTAATGATGTTGGACACTGGTGGAAAAAACAATTATTAATGCATATACTTGGGATTGTTCATTCTAGCAAAGGGACACTCATGCTGCCGTTAACTAGTTGACACTGACAGAGGCTAAAGTTCTTCCTATCAGAATAATAAAATTAAATGTCTGAGCTGACCCCAAACCTGACGTTAGCGTAAGTCAACCTACATAGCGTTAGCTAGCTAGTAGCCACTAAAGTGGTATTCTGGTATTTAATTTGTATTCTGATAGAATACAAATGAAATGGGTGAATTAACTCAGCCTCATTTAAAGGTGAATAATCTTACTTAAGTTGGGTTTACCGTTGGTGAAAAACCTTATAACAAACATCTGAGCTGACGCCAAACTGACGTTAGCACAAGCCAACTGACGTTAGCACAACAAGCCAAGCTAGCTCGCAGCCACTCACCTTCGTAGTCGTAGATAAATTGTTCGAAAAAGAAACTGTATCCTTTGTCCAGTTTGGAGCGGGCTGTTATGGATTGTTCTTCGGTCAGTCTATGAACGTCAGAAAACGTGACTTTTGGTAAATTTACCAGGGATGTCGTGAAAGTGAACTGCGGTTCCTCCATCATGGGTTGGACAGAGTGATGAGTTATTCACCGGATGTGGCAGTGCACAAAGATCACCGAATGCGGATTACTACGTATCAGCGTGATAATCCCCTATAGTGATATGTAGGGAATCAAACAGGAAATGTGAGGTTGAGAAATGTGAGATTCCGGAAATGATGTCGTTTGGAGATGATGTCCTTAGCGGACCAATCACAGCCAAGGGGGTCTGCGTAGCTCTCCGTAATTTCGACGGATAGTTCGAAAATTCAGGAGGTGCACGTCAATCCGTCAAAAGTTGTCCGAGGGCTGACGGAGAGCTCGTAGAGGGCGTTCCACGTAGACGAGGGCGTTCCCATGTCTCAGCATATATCGGCCTTAACAATGAGTATGTTTATCAGCTATTGTTCAATTTACATGATTCACCTGTGACCATGTACCGTCCTGTAACTGGTGTTTCAGCAAATCTATTTCAAGATTGTAGGGGGTCAATATTGAACAAACAACCAAAACTAATTCCCCTATGGGTTGAAAGAAGATGGGAAACTGAACAGTGTATTAAAATTAACCAAATAATGCCAATACCAATGGAATTACAGTTATTTGACTCTATGGATTAAATCAAAGCAAGAATGGTCAAAGTAAGGTTAAATAATATAATCATTTAATCATATTGCAAATGAATGAAATCAATGAAGGTTAACTCTTACCTATTCTACCTTGATTATTGTGAGATAGAAAGCAAGAGGTGAGGAAGAAGGAGTAGGACAAGCCAGGGCTGAGGAGAAGGTCTCAGGAGATCAAGAATCCACAGATGCTTCACAATTCCTTTTATACCCAAGAACAACTAATCACACCAGAATATTGACCCTTACTTATCAACATGACTAGCAATGCTACAGAAAGTTACACAATGATGTGTGAGAGCCATCAAATTGAGACTCCATCCAGTAACTCCATATTTTACCATATGAGAGGTGGGGACAGGTTGATAGCCTTACAAGATCAGCCTATATCCTTCTGCCCTAAGTACACCATCTCTTGGTCAAAATAGAAATTCAGCAAATTCAACTATTAATATGCATATAGGCTATGAATAGTCTATGAGGCTATGGTAGTTCCTACAATTAACATGACCTGTGACCATGCATCCTCCTGTAACTGGTGTTCCAGTCAATCTTTTTCAAGATTAGCCTTTATTCTTTATACCCAAAGTACACCATCTCTTGGTCAGTTTTTGGCACTTTCTTCATGAGGTGCTGTTTGTACAACTCTTTTACTTGTAACTGGGAATACTTGAGATTGCATTACATTTCACAGTTCCACATGCAGAATTCGCCTGTCATTAAATGAGCATCTCATTGTATACTGTATCCATGCTCTGTTCAACAGGATCAGAATGTGCAAATTGTTTTTTATATTCATTATTCTCATAATGCCAGTGTAACTGACAATTCCACACAAGCCTGTAAATAAAAGTACATGGGGAGAGAACTACCAGTAGCTACCATACATACTCTCAGGGCTGCCAACTCTCACGCATTGGCCGTGAGACACACGCTGTTCTGGACACTGTGTGGTTTTATGTTTGTTAAATCCCCTAGTGGTGTTCTATGATAGTGCAGCCTGCTATAAAACAGGAAGCAGCCATTTTGAAGGATCAGTCTACATGTGGCAGTCGAGCGATGATTCCCAGCTCCACAATTTCGTGTCATCCTTTGATCTGGTAGCTGTTAGACGCATTGTCTGTAAGTAAATGTTTAAGTTGGAAGTATATTGACCTAGAAAACCCTTTATTTCCAGCTTTTAGCGAGAATAATGTTTATTTCTCAACACGTTTATTTTGTACATCTACATGCTACGTTATCCCTCATGCTTAACCGTTAGCGTCATTAGGCTTTTTGCTAGCCTCTTAATTCATGTTCATTTGTTAGCATAGCCTCCATTTTGTGTCCTTTTCATACTTAATGTAGGATGTATGCTTTGTACACGTACTTCTTCGGAACTGTAATGCCAACATTTCTTTTTATTCTTGCGTTACAGTTTTACAATCTACGAGCTTCAGTAAAAATACTCAATACAGAATCCCGTTCTCCTCGAGTTATTGAAGTTCATGTTTAACTGACTGGATAGCTGGATGTTCATCTAGTGAGAACAGTACAGTAAAAAGACAGCAATACAACAAGTTGTACACATCGGAGAGCATTCACGTGGACCATCATCCGTCTCAAAGCAGCCATTAGTCACATTTAATCTCAAGATGAGTCAGAAAAGTTCCAAGACTGTCAAGGAGCGAATAGAAGCCACGCACAGTGAAGCTAACCGGGAAACCCAGTCTCTGAGTACTCGTTCCAGAAGAAGTACTTCATCTTCAAGTTCAAAGGCCATTTTTGCCGTCGCAAGAGCAACAGCGAAAGCCATAGCAGCTGAAGCCAGAGCGTCCTATGCTCAACGGGAGATAGATTTAAAGGTTGAACAAGCCCGCTTAAAAGCCACCTTCGAAGCCCTTCAGGTAGAAAAAGAAAGAGACGCTGCTAATGCCGAAGCCGAAACGTTGGAAGCTGGCTTAGCTGAGAGTGAGCTAGGATCTGCAGCCAGAAAACCCATTCCTCTCTCACCTCAAAAACGCCTACAGCACACTGAGGAATACGTGAGGGAGCAGGCCCGCATCAAGTCAACATCCCCGCCCGTGGTGGACGATGTGGAAGGAGAGCCATTCCACTTACCCCAGATTACAGGCCGAAGACAAACTGGGCCTCCACACGATGGTTGTGCCGGACTTCCCGTTAAGAAAGAGCATGGGATGGACACCATGAGAAATCAGCCTTACAGTCAAGAACAAGCTCCCACTCCCTTCAGCCAAACCCCATTTAGGGCACAGTACGACAGAACACCCACCAACCATGATCTCGCCAAGTGCCTAGCCCGCAATCAGCTAGTGACATCAGGCATAATCACCTTTGATGATAAACCAGAGAACTATTGGGCTTGGAAATCGTCTTTCGAAAGCGCCATCGCTGGTTTAGACCTAACTGCAGGAGAAGAGCTCGACCTTCTCAGTAAATGGCTTGGCCAAGAGTCTTCGCAGCACGTTCGCAGGATCAAGGCAGTCAACATCAGACGCCCACAAACTGGCCTTGACATGGCTTGGGAGAGGCTGGAAGAGACGTACGGCTCACCCGAAGCCATCGAGCGAGCCCTTTTCTCCAAGCTAGAGCATTTTCCAAAGTTGACTAACAAAGAACCTCAAAAGCTTCGCGAACTTGGAGACCTGTTGATGGAGGTTGAAGCAGCGAAGCTAGACGGCTACCTACCTGGTCTATCATACCTGGACACATCCAGGGGGGTTCACCCTATCGCAGAAAAGTTACCATATAATCTGCAAGAAAAATGGACGTCGTTCGGGTCAAAATACAAACGCAGCAAGAACGTCAGCTTTTCTCCATTCACTGTGTTCGTTGAGTTTGTGTGCACAGAAGCTAAAACACGTACTGATCCCAGCTTCAACTACCCTGTGTCTCACACACCATCAGACAGAAGAGAGAAGTCAGACAGGTTTACAAAAGCATTTGCATCTGTCAATAAGACAACTGTGACCCCATCTAACCATTATGGAGGCGAGAATAAATCTGTTGATCACAGTAAGCTCTGCTTCATCCATGGGAAGCCCCATCCGCTGAGTAAGTGCAGAGGCTTCAGGGAGAAGACCCTCGACGAGCGCAAACAACTTCTCAAAAATAACTCCATATGCTTCAGATGCTGTTCAGCCACAGACCATTTTGCAAAAGACTGCAAGGTGGAAGTGCAATGCGGAGAGTGCCAGAGCGATCGTCATCCGTCAGCTCTCCATCCAGGTCCTGCACCATGGTCTTCCAGGCGCTTCCCGTCCTCTCCAGAGAACGGCGGGGAGGGAGACAGGGTCGAACCTCAGGATGTTACTGCAACATGCACCCAGGTATGTGGACAAGGAGTGAGCGCAAGAGCATGCTCTAAGATATGTCTCGTCAATGTTTACCCAGATGGGCACCGCGACAAATCTAAGCGGGTCTATGCTATACTTGACGAGCAGAGCAACAGATCTCTGGCGAGATCAGAGTTCTTCAACGCCTTCAATATTCAAGGAGGGGAGTTTCCATACAAGCTGAAAACATGCGCAGGACTCAAAGAGACAGCCGGACGAAGGGCCCATGGTTACATCATTGAGTCAGTCGACCAGAAAATCAGTCTTCCGCTACCCACCCTTCTTGAATGTAACCAGATTCCCGACAACCGATCAGAGATTCCGACTCCCGACGCAGCGTATCATCAGGCTCACCTGAGGAAGATCGCGAATGAGATACCACCTCTAGATCCGCAAGCAGAGATACTCTTGTTGCTCGGCAGGGACATCCTGAGAGTCCATAAAATCAGGAAACAAATCAATGGGCCTAACAACGCTCCATTCGCTCAGAGGTTGGACATTGGATGGGTAGTAGTCGGCGAAGTCTGCCTCGGGGGGGCTCACAAGCCATCTGAGGTGAGCACCCTCAAGACTACCATATTGGAAAATGGTCGCCCAAGCTACCTGCAGCCCTGCACCAGTCAAGTGCAGGTAAAAGAAAGATTTGAACACAACCCAATCTACCAAGCGTTGCCAGTGGTTTCCTCAGACGATTCACTGTCAACGGCAGAGGAGGAGAACCTGGGTCAATTCATCTTTCAGCATACTACCAGGGATCACAAACTCGCCCCCTCCATAGACGACATGAGGTTTCTGCACATCATGGACAGCGAGGTCCATCAAAACGACTCAAACAGCTGGGTTGCACCTTTGCCATTTAAGACACCCAGACAAAGGTTACCAAACAACAGAGACTGTGCCTATAATCGTCTTGTCTCGCTCCGTCGGACCTTGGAGAAGCGCCCCCAGATGAAGGCACACTTTCTGGAATTCATGGAGAAACTTCTCAAGAACAAGCATTCAGAGGAAGCCCCTCTATTACAGGATGGCCAAGAAGTCTGGTATCTCCCCTCTTTTGGAGTCTACCATCCGAAGAAGCCGGAGCAGATCCGCGTCGTTTTCGACTCAAGTGCAGCCTATCAAGGGGTCTCCCTGAACGACGTGCTTCTCCGAGGACCGGACATGAACAACACTCTCATTGGTGTGCTCATGAGGTTTAGGAGAGAGCTTGTCGCTATCACTGCCGATGTCCAGCACATGTTTCACTGTTTTGTTGTGAAAGAAGACCATAGAGATTTTCTGCGCTTCCTGTGGTATCGCAACAACGACCTCGACAGTGACATCGTGGACTACAGAATGCGCGTTCACGTCTTTGGGAATAGCCCTTCCCCAGCCGTCGCCATCTACGGCCTAAGGAGGGCAGCGAGGGAAGAAGAAGATGACTTTGGCAGCGATGCAAGAAGGGTAATCGAGAGAGAGTTCTACGTCGATGACTTGCTGAAGTCATGCCCCACCGAAGCGGAGGCCATCAGTATCCTCAAGCGAGCTCAACAAATGCTTGCAGTCTCCAACCTAAGGCTACACAAAGTGGCCTCAAACCGACAAGCCGTAGTCGATGCTTTTAGCCTTGAAGACCGAGCCAAAGACGTTCAAGATCGTGATTTCTTCACAGACGATATGCCACTGCAACGGACACTGGGAGTGTCATGGAGCATAACAGCAGACATGTTCGTGTTTCAAGTTGCCGCCGAACAGAAACCCTTTACCCGGCGAGGAGTGCTATCAACAGTGAACAGCATATACGACCCCCTTGGCTTCCTTACCCCAGTAGCAATACAAGGAAGGCTGCTCCTCAGGGAACTCTCTACACAAGCCGAAGATTGGGACTCTCCGCTTCCTAAGGATATGGAAGCAGAGTGGGACAGATGGAGGGCCTCTCTCCAGGACCTCCAACATCTCAAAATTCCGCGAGCTTACACGTCTACTTCAACCAGCAATGCTCAGCTCAGGGAGCTATGCATCTTCGCAGATGCATCAGTGAAGGCAGTTTCAGCCGTGGCCTACGTCAAGGTAACCAACCATGCTGGTAATGTAGAAGTCGGCTTTGTCTTCGGAAAGGCTAGGCTCGCCCCAAAACCGGACCTTTCTATTCCTCGATTGGAACTCTGTGCCGCAGTGCTTGCCGTCGAGATAGCGGATATGATACTGGAAGAAATGGATCTGAAGTTCGACAGTGTTAAGTACTACACCGACAGTAAGGTGGTACTTGGCTACATCCATAATCGCTCCAGGAGGTTCTACGTTTACGTGAACAACAGGGTTCAGCAAATTCACCAGTCCTCTACTCCAGAACAGTGGCGGCATGTTTCCACCGATCACAACCCAGCAGACCATGGTTCTAGATCCGTACCAGCATCGCTTTTGGGGAGTACGACATGGCTCACAGGACCAGCCTTTATTTGGAAACCATCTTTACTTGAACCAGCACCTCAAGAGACCTATGATCTGGTCAATTCGATCTCAGACGTTGAGATACGCCCACAAGTTGTGGTTCACATCACTAATGTCACTAAGGACATTCTGAACACGGCACGCTTTGAGCACTTCTCCGACTTTAATACTCTCATTAAGGCAGTAGGACACCTACTTCACATTGCCCGGTCCTTCACTCAAGCTCGACGAGGAGACAACTGCCATGGGTGGCACATCTGCCGCAAGAGTCTGACAGAGGAGGAGTTGGAGAAAGCTAAGGAACTAGTTATCAAGAGTGTGCAACATGAGTGCTACTCAGAAGAGCTAACGTGCATCGAAACATCACTCAACCTTCCTCTCTCCAGCGGTCTGCGGAAGCTGCACCCTTTCCTTGACAGCACTGGAATCCTCAGAGTTGGAGGTCGCATCACACAGGCAAAGTTAAGCATAGACGAAACCAACCCCATCATCGTTCCAGGCCGTCACCATCTGGGAACCCTCATTGTGCGTCATCACCACCAGGCCGTGAAACATCAAGGCAGGCATTTTACTGAGGGCGCCATCAGAGCGTCTGGAATATGGCTGGTTGGAGCTAAACGAAGCATTAGTGGTCTGCTCTTCAAATGTGTGACCTGCAGGAGGCTCCGCGGGAAAACAGAGCACCAACAGATGTCAGACCTGCCAGCTGAGCGACTACAGGTGGCACCACCTTTTTCCTACGTGGGAGTCGATGTTATCGGACCTTGGGAGGTGCTTTCCCGCCGCACCAGAGGAGGGCATGCCAACAGTAAACGTTGGGCCGTGTTGTTCTCGTGTATGTGCACACGAGCCGTGCACATCGAGATCATCGAAACTATGAGTGCGAGCAGCTTCATTAATGCACTCAGAAGGTTTTTTGCTATCAGAGGACCTGCAAAGCAACTACGCTCAGACTGTGGCACCAACTTCGTGGGTGCTTGCCGAGAGCTGGAAATGGATGGGTCCCACTCCGACCCGCAGAGCGTGGAGAAGTATCTGGAGACGCAGAAATGCACCTGGGTATTTAACCCACCTCATTCGTCTCATATGGGCGGCGTGTGGGAGCGGATGGTCGGAGTTTCACGTCGCATCCTGGACTGCATGCTTCTTGAAGAGAAGTCACGTTTAACTCATGAGGTCCTGACAACCCTCATGGCTGAAGTCAGCGCCATCATCAATGCAAGGCCTCTCATTCCTGTATCTTCTGATTCAGAATCTCCTGTCATCCTTTCTCCCCTGGTACTCCTGACCCAGAAAACTGGAGCTCCTCCACCTCCACTTAGCGACTTCAAGAAAGGAGAACTTCTCAAGGAAGAGTGGAAGCGAGTCCAGAGTTTGGCAGACACATTTTGGACTAGGTGGCGCCGGGAGTATTTGAGCACCCTGCAGAGCCGGCGGAAATGGGTAGACAAGAGGCCTAACCTCAAGCAAGGAGACGTGGTCGTAATGAAAGATTCTCAAGCGAAGCGGAACCACTGGCCTATGGCCATCATCACAAAGACCCTTCCGAGCCAGGATGGGTTGGTAAGGAAAGTGGATCTCCGCGTGATCAAAGAAGGCAAGCCAAAGGTTTTCTCAAGACCTGTTACGGAGGTGGTCCTTCTTCTGTCTCCGGAAGACTCTTTAGATTAGTAGGAGTTATATGGAGTCTTTTCAAAGACCCCAGGCGGGGAGTGTTCTGGACACTGTGTGGTTTTATGTTTGTTAAATCCCCTAGTGGTGTTCTATGATAGTGCAGCCTGCTATAAAACAGGAAGCAGCCATTTTGAAGGATCAGTCTACATGTGGCAGTCGAGCGATGATTCCCAGCTCCACAATTTCGTGTCATCCTTTGATCTGGTAGCTGTTAGACGCATTGTCTGTAAGTAAATGTTTAAGTTGGAAGTATATTGACCTAGAAAACCCTTTATTTCCAGCTTTTAGCGAGAATAATGTTTATTTCTCAACACGTTTATTTTGTACATCTACATGCTACGTTATCCCTCATGCTTAACCGTTAGCGTCATTAGGCTTTTTGCTAGCCTCTTAATTCATGTTCATTTGTTAGCATAGCCTCCATTTTGTGTCCTTTTCATACTTAATGTAGGATGTATGCTTTGTACACGTACTTCTTCGGAACTGTAATGCCAACATTTCTTTTTATTCTTGCGTTACAGTTTTACAATCTACGAGCTTCAGTAAAAATACTCAATACAGAATCCCGTTCTCCTCGAGTTATTGAAGTTCATGTTTAACTGACTGGATAGCTGGATGTTCATCTAGTGAGAACAGTACACACGCATTTCAACCATTTCACACGCTCTCACGCCACACCTTGTATATCTCACGCTGAAAAGGCAACGCCAACCAAGTAGCCAAGCTAACGTTGTAAACAGTAATGGACGAGGTTCACTGAGTAAAGCAACATTGATAACTTTAATAAGCCGTTTTCAGTTGTCATGCATGTTCTCTTTCTCAAACACAAGTGCGTGTACCAAGGTTGTTGCCACGGAGACAACCCTAAACAATCATTTATTGTTGTGGAGTTAGCTAGATTAAGCTGATGCGAAAACAATAAAATGGATGGGGAAAAGAAGAAGAAAAAGCCAGGTAAAAAAAGAAAGCTCTGTCACTTCATAAATCTAGGTTCCTGCAAGGGTGGAAAAAATATGTTTTCTCAAAATGCCTGAATCTTTTAGGTAGAAATTTGGATTGTAATTTCCGGAAAATATTACAATATGAGACCAACGAAATGTTTATATTAGCCTACAGAAAGCACAAATAACGATTTTGCACTGAAATTAATGAAAAAAATGGTGCAACTTTTTTGAAAAGTTGGCAGCCCTGTACTCTGCATCCATGTCTGCGGCATCAGTAAATGGGCCTCATTCACCAAATGTTATTAAAACCAAATTTGCTCTTAAACCCCACTTACGCAGTTTTCACAAAGATTCTGGCATTCACCAATGTTTTCTTATTTGGGATTTGTTCTTAGGTAACAACAGAATTTACGCACACCAAAGAGCACTCTTACGCACAATTGAGAGCTGACATGTTTGCGCAAGATAAGTAGTTATGCCATTCCGTCCGTTCTAATTTAAAATTGAATATTTCTCTCCTTTATAATCTTGCAACTAATAATTTGTATAATTTTGCACATAGTTATGTTTGTTTTAATAAATAGACACTACACTTACCAGCAGAGGTGGGACCAAGTAATTTTTTGGAAAGTCCCAAGTAAGTCTCAAGTCTTTGCCCTCAAGTCCCGAGTCAAGTCCCAAGTCAAGACAGGCAAATCTCAAGTCAAGTCCAAGTCCTGTAGTTTGAGTTTCGGGTCCTTTTGATCACAGAGTAATAATATATTTAAACAGATCATGTATGCTTTTAAAATCTGTATTTATTTATTATAAGTACAAGTATAACTTGTATAAGTGCAGTTGAAATTGCAGAAAAAAAATTGTGCTGACATTGCACTATTATCCAAGTCATTTTTAACATTTAACTCATATTTTGAAAGAATATTCTTCATTTTAAACCACTCCTTTACAGAATGAACACATTTGAAAAAACAAGTGCAACTGTAATTATTTGTACAAAAGTGCTAACATTGTATTTTGCATTTTAATAGTTCCATAGCAGTTTCTGTCCTGTATTTATCTCATCTCATTTATTTCACCTTATATTGTCTGTGTGTGTGTACATGTGAGAAACATAACAAATACATGAACATAACAATGAACAGGGTTGTGCTTTTTATATGTCAGGGCCCTATGCTGCATTGCATTTGCAAAATTGGCCAAAAGTCTGTCACTCATTTGTGCACGATGGGGACGTAGTATGATTCCACCATGGCTGAAAACTCGCACCACTGGAGCACTGGAGGCAGGCACTGCCAGGACTCTGATGGCCACTCGGAAAAGTGAAGGAAGGGTCTTCATGTTCAATGCCCAGAACAAAAGCGCGTTCTGTCCTTCGGCTATGTCAAGGTAGTGACTCAGCTGTAGTGATGGAGTGGTCCCAACATCCTTCTTCTGCCTCTTATGGTATGCAGCCCTTCTCCTTCTCTAAGGTCCTCTTGCTCTTCTTCATCAACAAGAGGCACAGGTTGCTCAGTCTCTGCAGCATCATGCAAGATCAATTCTGACAAAACATGTAAAAACAATAGCATAAACAAAAGAGCCCTTATTACCATTTGTGTTGGTGATGCAGTGTGTTAGACTGAAATACTTAATTATTGTTGCAGTCAATTATATCAGATTATGTGGGGAAAAGGTACACTAGACTCAGTAACATTTACCTTTAACACGTTGTACCACCTCTGTCTTGGTGTCACGACTAGGGTTGCAAAGGGGCGGAAAGTTTCCGGGAGTTTCCACGGGAATTTTGGCTTGGGAATTTTGAAAACAAAAATAAGCCAAAGTTTTTTTGCAAAAGCATATAACAGGGAACTTAAATGTAGTTGAGAACAAGTCTATGCACACCTAGCTCAGCTGGACCCTGAATGCAGCTGGTTGGAAACATTGTCTGCCAGAAACATAAACATAAAAAGTCAAAAATGACATTTTTAAAAGTTGTATTATAAATGTTTGCATGCATGTCTGCTTATGACAAGGTAAATACAGTTACATTACCCCAACATTTCCAGTTTATTCCTGTTAATTCCCATTTATTCCCGTATATTCCCGTTAATTCCCGTGGAAAGTTTCCAACTTTGAATATTCCCGGAATTTTGCAACCCTAGTCACGACTGACCAGGACATGGGGCTCCACCCACAATAGAGAAAAGGCTGGATCCAACGCAGCTGCTTTGAGGTAGACTGGATCTGAAAAGGGGGCAGTGATCCCATCTTGTGTCCTGGCCATTTTCATGTTGATGAAGATTCCAAGAAATCTTTTGTTCAGGGATGCCTGGAGACTTCTGACCAGGCCACTCAGGAAACAGACTTGAGGCTTCATCTTCTCAAGGTGGTGGTTGAGAGACAAGATGGATGGAACAACAGCACTGATTGTGATGACCTTCTCCCCGTGTCAAATCAGTTGCTTCTCCAAATGGCTTCAAGATGTCCACCAACTCCTTCAGCAGATTCCACTCCCGTGCTGTGAATGACAACTCCCTGTGCCCAGCCTTTTCCAGAACAGCACCAAGCTTTAGATGATTGAACTGGAGAACTGCCTTCACTTGCCTCAGTGTTGAGTTCCATCTTGTGTTGACTGCAGCAGGGATGCCTTTCTGTTCCCCAAATTCAGCATCAAACACATCTTTGGATGTTGTGCTTGTGTGCAGCAGTGAGCTGAGTTTTGATAACTTTGAAAGAGAAGGAGATGCCACTTTTGTTTCTTTCAAACCATCTCCCACCACTAGCTGAAGAGTGTGCGCAAAACACAGCAAGCGCTGTTTCTTTGCCATAGCAACATCTACTGTTTGCTGATCTTCCAGGGTTAAGTCACACCAGAGCTCAGGGTCATCAAGATGATCTCCGTCATCGTCATCCTCTTGTTCACTGGGGAAGCACACAGTGAATGCTTTTCGCATGTTAGCAGCATTGTCACTAATAATGTAGTCCAGTTTATCTTTAATGTTGTATTCATCACATATTGCCTCAAATTGGTCAAAGATTCTTTCAGCTGTGTGTGAGCCTTTGAAGCGCTCACAGGCCAAGAGCTGTATCCTCTCTGCCTCTTTCTCTATCCAGTGACACCAAGGAATCCCCTCATCTTTCGGTCAGACCAAATGTCCACAGTGACTGAAACATGGTCAGTGTTGCTTGATTGAGTTTTTAATTTTGAACGTTTCTCTTCAGCGAGGTTCTCTGTTTTTGATGTCTGTGTTCTGCGACATACTGGGCTATACTTGCTGTCAAACACTGTCAGAAAGTGCCGAAAACTCGTTTTCCACAATAGACAGGGGCAAGTTGCAATCAATAATCAAGTCGGACATTATTGCATTGGTGATAGCTTTCTGCTTTGGATGGCTCATGCTGTAATGCCCTACACGATTGTCCAGGAATTTCGAAATTGAGGGCTGCTGTGGTTCATTTGGGATGCTTTTGTTCATCTGGTATTCTTCAAATCTGCAAGATATGTTACGGGGTGGTGGTGGTGGACCCAAGTGCACAACACAGACAAGAAAAACTGAGGGATGGTCCAGAGGGGTTTAATGATGGGGAAGTGCAGAGGGGAATGATGGTGACGGAAAACAAGCAGGACGGCAGGGTAGGCTGTGCAGGGTTTGGCTGGGAGGCAAGGTTGGTGATCCTGGAGGCACAGGCAAAAAACAAGTTAGGAACGAACAGATATCACAATACTGGCAACCGGGAGCGTGACTACCGAGGAAGACAAACTATTATCCGGCGATGAATGACGAGAAAACCAGGGTTGATAAACTGCAGGGCTGATGAGTTGATGGGAGACAGGTGTGGAGATTGAGGCAGTGAGGGGGTAATCGGAACTGGAGACCATGGCCACACCCACAAACAACAAACCGCCACTAGGGGGCAGAAGGCATGACAGTACCCCCCCTCCGACGGACGCCACCTGGCGGACGCCCAGAACCAGTCGGGTGAGCACTGCGAAAGTCACGAATGAGTGACGGATCGAGAATATGGCGCCTGGGAATCCAGGACCGTTCCTCCGGACCATAGCCCTCCCAATCCACGAGGTACTGGACCCCACGACCACGGCCACGGACGTCCAGCAACCGCCGGACCGTGTAGGCAGGGTGATCATCGATGACCCGAGGGGGCGGCGGAGCAGGAGCAGGCAGAGACAGAGGACTGTCAGAGACGGAGGGAGGCAGGGAGCTTCAGACGGACAGCACAAGGGTTAACAACCGAGTCAATCTCGAAGGGTCCAACAAAACGGGGGGCAAGCTTCTTGGATTCCACTCTGAGTGGGAGGTCTTTAGCAGACAGCCAAACCCTCTGCCCGGGGGTGTAAAGAGGAGCAGGGACACGGCGGCTGTTGGCGTGCCGCTGCGAGCGGCCCGAGGCACGGAGCAGGGCAGTGCGGGCACGCCTCCAGGTGTGCCGGCAGCGCCGCATGTGAGCTTGGACAGAGGGGACCGTTAATTCAGCCTCCTGGGATGGAAACAGGGGTGGTTGGTAACCGAGGGAGCATTGAAAGGGGAAGAAGCCAGTAGAGGCGTTCGTGAGGGTATTGTGTGCGTACTCAACCCACGGGAGCTGGGAGCTCCAGGTAGAGGGGCGGTCTGAAACAAGACATCGAAGGGTGGCCTCCATCTCTTGGTTGGCTCTCTCTGCTTGGCCATTGGTTTGGGGGTGGTAACCGGAGGAGAGACTGACAGCGGCCCCGAGGGCGGAGCAGAAAGCCTGCCACACCTGTGATATGAACTGGGGTCCACGATCGGACACTATATCCGAGGGGATGCCATGCAAACGGAGAACATGAAGGACTAGCAGGTCGGCGGTCTCCCTGGCAGACGGGAGTTTTGGCAGGGCAACGAAGTGGGCGGCTTTGGAGAACCGGTCTATAACCGTGAGGATGGTGGTGTTGCCCCCGGATGGGGGGAGACCTGTGACGAAGTCCAAGGCTATGTGAGACCAAGGACGACCGGGGATAGGTAAGGGACGGAGAAGGCCAGCCCGGGGTCTCGTGGAGGACTTGTTCCGAGCGCAGGTGGTACAGGCAGAAACAAAAGAACGGGTGTCCGCGTCCATAGTAGGCCACCAGAACCGTCGTCGAAGAACATCCAGGGTGCGGGTGATGCCAGGGTGGCAGGTTAGACGGCTAGAGTGAGCCCATTGGAGCACCTTGGAGCGGGCAGAGTCCGGAACGAACAGGCTGTTGGGGGGGACCGGTACCGGGATCTGGTTGCAGGGTCTGTGCCTGTGTGACCAGGGACTCAACCTCCCATGTGAGGGCAGCAACCAGGCAGGAGGGAGGCAGGATGGAACCCGGATCGGATGTGTTGTCCCCGACAGAGTGCAGGCGGGATAGGGCATCTGGCTTGACGTTCCGGGAGCCTGGACGGTATGTAAGGTGGAACCGAAAACGACCGAAGAACAAAGCCCATCTGGCTTGACGGGAATTCAGACGCTTGGCGGTCTGTACATAGGACAGGTTCTTGTGGTCGGTCCACACAATGAAGGGCAGCTCGGCACCCTCCAGCCAATGACGCCATTCCTCCAGTGCCAGCTTAACAGCAAGAAGCTCCCTGTTCCCTACATCGTAGTTCCTCTCTGGAGGAGTGAGTCTCCTGGAGAAGAAGGCGCAGGGGTGCAGTTTCTGGTCTGCAAGAGACCGTTGGGAGAGCACAGCCCCTACCCCTGTGTCAGAGGCATCAACCTCCACAACGAACTGGAGCTCCGGGTCCGGCTGGATCAGGACCGGGGCAGATACGAAAAACCCCTTCAACTTTTGGAAAGCAGCCTCGGCCTCTGGAGTCCAAGAGAATGGTGTGGATGTGGAGGTAAGGGCTGTGAGCGGGGGCCGCAATGTGGCTGTAGCTGCGTATGAAACGGCGATAAAAGTTGGCGAAGCCCAGGAAGCGCTGTAACCGTTTCCGGTTGTCTGGAGCAGGCCATTCTGCTACTGCAGAGACCTTGGCGGGGTCCATCTTCACCTGACCCTCAGCTATGATGTATCCCAGGAAGGACACAGAGGGAACGTGGAACACACACTTCTCAGCCTTGACAAAGAGCCTGTTCTCCAAAAGGCGTTGAAGGACCCGACGCACATGTTGCTCGTGTTCAGCAGGAGACCGAGAAAAAATCAAAATGTCGTCCAGATACACAAAAACAAAACGGTTCAACATGTCGCGGAGCACATCATTGACCAGGGCCTGAAAAACGGCAGGGGCATTGGTTAACCCAAAAGGCATTACGGAATACTCAAAGTGTCCAAGGGGGGTCTTGAAAGCGGTCTTCCATTCGTGTCCCTTACGGATGCGAACCAGGTGATAGGCGTTTCGTAGATCCAGCTTGGTGAATATGGAAGCCCCATGAAGGGGGATGAATGCAGAGCTTATGAGGGGTAGAGGATACTTGTTCTTTACTGTGATGTTGTTGAGACCCCGGTAGTCGATACAGGGGCGCAGGCTCCCGTCCTTCTTCCCAACGAAAAAGAACCCCGCACCCAGGGGAGAGGAAGACGGACGGATAAGGCCAGCAGCTAGTGAATCCTGGATGTACTCCTCCATGGTGACCTGCTCGGTGCGGGAGAGGTTATACAGCCGACTGCTGGGGTAGGGAGAACCGGGTAAGAGGTCTATGGCACAGTCGTAAGGGCGGTGGGGAGGCAAGGACAGGGCGCGCTGCTTACTGAAGACAGGGGCTAGGACATGGGGCTCACGCTGATGTAGAGGGGGACCTGGGGTTGGGCCAGGATCAACAGGGGGCTGGTGAGGGGGTTGACACTGAAGAGCGGCCAGGACAGCCGAGATCTCAGCCAGGCTAGTCGAGACGGACTGAAGGGCTGAGTCGTGCTGCCCCAGGAGGGCTCCTTGTTGGGTTATGGCATGGCGAAAAGCGTCTCTGTCGGCTGGGTCCATTCTGGCCGGATAATACTGTTACGGGGTGGTGGTGGTGGACCCAAGTGCACAACACAGACAAGAAAAACTGAGGGATGGTCCAGAGGGGTTTAATGATGGGGAAGTGCAGAGGGGAATGATGGTGACGGAAAACAAGCAGGACGGCAGGGTAGGCTGTGCAGGGTTTGGCTGGGAGGCAAGGTTGGTGATCCTGGAGGCACAGGCAAAAAACAAGTTAGGAACGAACAGATATCACAATACTGGTAATTGATCTAAGCAACCGGGAGCGTGACTACCGAGGAAGACAAACTATTATCCGGCGATGAATGACGAGAAAACCAGGGTTGATAAACTGCAGGGCTGATGAGTTGATGGGAGACAGGTGTGGAGATTGAGGCAGTGAGGGGGTAATCGGAACTGGAGACCATGGCCACACCCACAAACAACAAACCGCCACTAGGGGGCAGAAGGCATGACAAGATATTAAAACGGATGTCAGAAAATCCCTTATAGCCACAAATGAATTGTATTGTAACTACTCTTTATTACTCATATTATTAATATAAATCTTAACATTGTGTGAATATGAATTGTGTGTGTGTAGTAAACATCACGTTAGAGTTGCTGCTGTAGCAGATTACAGCACTGGTCATGTATTGTAAAATGTATTTCGGGATTTGTGAAGTTAACTTAACCAAAGTATGAATAAGGGAGTGAACTCGCAGTGGGCGCAATAGATTACCGTGTGTGCAATGTAACGTTAACAGTGAATTTACAGCCTCGCAACAAAGAAAAGTGAGCTTTCATTCAAAATTTACCGTTGTTTGTGCAACTTCAAATGTCGAACGAAGTTGGAAGTTGTTGCGTCTCCGTCTGAAATCTTCGACCCGCATGTTTTGCAGACTGCACTTCGTTTTTTGTTGACCACCTCGTAGTTTTTATACCCGAACGAAACTGTCTTTGGTATAATTTTTTCCCTAACTGGCGCGTTGTTTGACAGTTGCTCTTCATTGATCTAATTTGATTGGATGTTGTGCCGACAGCACGTACACACACACACACACACAGACGCACACATACACAATGAAAGATACAGAGCGTTCCTTAATAACATACTTTTTAATATTTGGGTTTTGGGGAAAGGAGCAAGTCTTATCAAGTCAAAAGGCTCAAGTCCAAGTGAAGTCACGAGTCATTGATGTTTAAGTCCAAGTCGAGTTGCAAGTCTCTTTACATTTTGTCAAGTCGAGTCTAAAGTCATCAAATTCATGACTCGAGTCCAAGTCATGTGACTGGAGTCCACACCTCTGCTTACCAGCGACGTGCAGTCAGGGTAGGCACTGCCTACCCTGCAAAAATTCAAACTTAAAAATGTTTATTTAATAAACTAGTATTTTTATTTTTACTATTGATTCTTGTGATTTATAGATAGATAGATAGATACTTTTATTATCCCGTGAGGGAAATTCAGGTGTCCCTCACAGCTCCTCCAACACTCCTCCAGCTAGTCACAGACAACACGACACAACACAAACAAGGAGCCTCGGGAGCCATTCCGCAAATGCGCGGATGCCGATCTGGAGCTGATCATCCCCTCTGCCATGTACCGGCAGGACCGTCCAGCAGCCCCCGCAGCGCGCGGCTCAGTACCCTACGGACACGGCGCTCCACTGCCAGTCTTGCAGCCCAGCAGTTCAGCAGTCCCTCAGACAGACTGCCACTCGCCGTGTCATGGCAACCAACCCAGCCATCCAAACAAAACAAAAACATTCTAAAAATGCCGTCGGTGTCCACTCCGCTCCGGCTGGCCTCAAAAACAAAAACAGGTCCAACCGGCCAGCGAGACCACGAAAAAAACATTCACCAGCACACCATCCCAACACAAACAAACTCACCACAACAGAACAAAAACAAAACCGAGAAAAAGTAGACAAAACAGCAAAAAAACGAAGAGCTGCTACGACAGCTGCCAGCTGAAGGGTTGAGATTCTTTGTGTCTATTCCAATAGGCCTATGTAATGCTAGTTTTCAATGACACAAGTCTGTGTTCTAGAAAGAGTGGTCTGGAGTCGCAGAGGTCCGATAATATCAGCTTTAATGCAGCAGTTGGAAATCAACAAGTACAGAGCTCTGGGGTTGTCTACGTTTCCCTAACCGCAACAATGTTAGGGCTGGTTCATGGAGTCCAACTGGCTATCTGTCCCTGCCCCAGGATATATTATAGGCTACAGTGCCGTCATACAAAATGATCAAAAGAGGGTTGAGCTTTCTCATGCGGGAGTTGTTCTTGCTGGCGCGCCCCACGCTCCGGTGCCATCTCAGCCCAGCTTCAAGGTTGCTCCTAAAATGAAGAGATTAAGACACCAAATACAGCCTGTTCCCCCCACCCTGAGTGAGACACAATGTTTAAGCCTAAGCAAACTTCTAAGTTCATAAAACATTACTTTAATAAGCACAATGTATAATGTTAATAAGCACAATATATTCTTTAAGACATGCATCCTTTATAAAGTTGTACAAACATTGTTCCTGTTGCCATATCAACCGGTGCACAGTGCCCGTGATGCATTGGGTGGTTAAGATGCCACACATACTGATAACTTGAACTAGCCTATAGATAATGATAGCCCTTGATAGAATTGGTGGCACACAGATGTCTGGAATTATAGAAGGTGCAGTACCCGTGATGCAGCTGGTGATGACAGTTCATGTATTGTGCTGTAATGTATTGTACATTCTTTATGATATAGGAGTATAGGTTCGGATTAGTGGACTTCGGGAATAATAACCGAGAAACGTTACTCGCGATCTCAATAGAAGGGTCAAATAAATGCATTTCCCAGCCAACAAGGGAGCCTTGACATCTACAGTGAAACTTCTTATGTAAGTAGCTGTGTTTTAGGGCTGCAACCAGTAGCGGACTGGCCATCGGGAGTACCGGGAGAATTCCCGATGGGCCGAAGCACTTCTGGGCCGGAGGGCCGCTTGCCTTATTTAATTTTTTTACTAGCCTACTAATACAAATTTCGTCAGAAGATCGAGCGACACGGTTGGCCAGCAACACGGTTGGCCGGCCCTCCTTTCCCCCAGGACGGTTGGTCTATTCCAAATGAACGTATGCAGCCCTTACGGGCTGTCACTGTTGTGTGTAAGCGGCACTAACTGACAAATCGAAAGCTAGCTAGTAAAGACAATATAAAGATGGAAAACCAGGCTAAGAAACGTAAACGTAATTACCTTCACTAGACAATGTTTGCCAATTGGACAAACGGCTATACGGTTTGTTTGTTTTACATCAAGCTCCAAAAAACGTTTTTTGCTCAAATCAGCCCCAAAAAAATGCTCGCGCGCTATGCACGCTCGCATTAAGCGTGGAACTACCTGACATCACATCAGCCACAGAATTAGCATGCATTAGCAGGGCGCTCGCTGTGATGGCGAATACGGGACCGGTTCTGGTGGGCCGGTGTGGATCAAAGTCCAGGGCCTATTTTTACTCCCAGTCCGTCCCTGGCTGCAACTAACGATTATTTTGGTAATCGTTTAATCTATCGACAATTTTTTCGATTAATCAACTAATCTAATGATTATTTCCCATAGCAAATTAAAATAACGACTCAAAATGTTGGAATTTGAATTTCAAATGTATTTGAGTAACAAATGTAATCATCATAATACATAAATTAAATAGTAATACAAATTAAAGTGGCACATCTTTTAAATCAAGTAAGTAGTCAGGTGTCCTAGGGGGTTGTGTGTGTGTGAGGGGAGGGGGGCATGGATGGGGGCGGAAAGCTTCAGGGGCCTATTGATTAACATGGTACCTGGAAAATCAGGAGGTAGCATGGAATTTTCTTTTAAAGGCAAGCGTGGGAACCCTGATACTGTCGTTGCCATATAAGATGAGGTATCTCGATCAGGCCTGAACAAGCAGAGAGGAGAGCAGAGGAGGGGACAGGACCAATTAAGTCCAGGATAAAACAGGGACTGATTCCAGTACTTCCAGTAGCTTTATTTTAATAAATACTGTTGATTGAGGTTTTTTTTCTCCAATTCTGCTCTTATTCACTGAAATATATAGTATTTTCCCCAACAGACAAAAAGTGAGTAGATAAAAATATGCATGTAGATTGAGCTGCAGAGTAATTCAACAATACAAGCAATCATACAGGGTATAATTGAAGTTGGAGAAGACTACACCAAGGTTAAGACTGTCATTACTGTAGATTCTCATTGACAAATCACATTAACCTTAGTCTAAGGGGTCTATCAAATTACCTCTGTTCAGTTTCAATTGACCATTGTGATTATAGTTTCCACTCTCATTTATGGAATTGTAATAACTTGTTTCATTATTAACTAGTCACTGATTCTTGATAGATTGAGTACGTAAAGGCAAATAGTTAATTTCTGATCCCACAATAGAATCCATGTTAATATCTTATGAGTTATTAATTAATGCATGTGTTTCTGCTGCTTTACCAAAGATAAATTATTGAAGCGTGAAATTAGTAGTTATAATGTCATAACCGTTAACATGACTTGAAATTGGAGTCCATTCTTGGAGTGATGTGCTTATGAAATGCCAAGTCGTGCCTAAAGCCATCATGCTACAATGCAATACCTCTCAGTATTGATTTGGAAGCCTGAGCACCACGGTGTATGAACTGCATGATGTCAACTGAATCCACGCCAGAATTTGCTCAATTAAATATAGTTTGAGGCAAAGGTAGTTCAAGGTCTTGTCCTGGCACAGATATACAACAGAGGCCTTGGGCTGAGAGGACACAGTGCAGCATATGGCCTATTTGTTCCACAGTTAAAGTATGAGCATGCAAAAACATTAGACACAGCAAAGTCAGACTGTACACACACTTCGAGAGATATGTTGGTGTAAATCTATTGTTTAAATGCATATAGATATTGAATTGTTTAGGCAGTGTCTATGCTTTTACCATTGACAGTTTTGGTGGAAATTCTGACGATACTGTGTACTTTGAATAGTCAAGATGCTGGATTAATACAATTTATTTATTTTGTACCGTACTAACAAGAGTACAGTCATGACGGAGGACACATACTACAAGTCGTTCGAAAGAGTGGTGGCATCTACCCCAAATGGTCATCTGTCCCTTTAGGAAGTGTCAGCTAGCTTTAAAGTAATTAAACCAATCTACTACAAACAAACCCCCAAAACCTTATAATCCTTTGAACTCAATTTAATTATCTCCCCTTCCTTTATACAGCGACA
>CAEFZP010005169.1:0-21091 GCA_903064625.1 Mallotus villosus
CATGCATTCCCAAAACAGAACACCGGCATTATTTTTCCATAACAGGGTCCACAAAGAACTTAAAAGATTTTGGGGTAACTGGCCCGGCCATCCACACGCAACAACGTAGGGATTATTCTGCCCTCCAATAGTTGCTGTCCGCTATTGCTCTGAAACATCCAAAAGTCCATGGGTTTTCCGACTTCGGCAACATCCATACAGTCCAATTTCCATTTCGTAACTCAAAGTGCATTATTATAACAACCGTATAAAGATTAACCCTAATGAACCAGTCAGAATCTCAATAACAATTTCCCCTAATAACATAATAAACCAACTCCCTCTTTAATTTTAGTGTATTAAGAAGGCCTAAGAGTTAAGTTGTCCTATACCTGTACTTAGCGGGTCTGACCTCAACGGCCCCTGGAGTCCACCTGTAGCCCCCCACCCCCGGTGGTGTTGCGGGGATGCAATGCCCCCACGCTCTCGGTCACGGTGACATCTGTCAAGGTGGCTTGTCGCTGAGGGCAAGTTGGACTTGGCTGCGGAGGAGAAGACCGCTTGGCAGTGGTGTAGGTCTGGCGCCCGCAGCTGCTGTTCTTCATAGACGAATCTGCAGACTCCGGAAGGCCTGCGGTGTCTGTTCGCCGGTATGCGACGCAACACTGCGCCACTGTCCATCTTCACCAGGTACGACCGTGGCTCTTTGCACTGGCCACGACTGTATTCAGGATTTTCCCCCCTTAATCTCCATCATCTTGACTCTGACGTCTTGGCCCTGGATGAAGTGTGGAGAGTGGACATGCAGAGTGGCGGCGGTCGTAGTAGAACCGGGTAGGGGGACGACTTTGTCTTGTGTCTTTTTTTCTGAACCTGTTTGTCCTGTCAACAGGGGCAGGCGGTATCCCAGTATTCTCTTCCAACATAGGAATTGTAGTTCTGATGCGGTCTCCAGTGCATGAGCTGAAGTCTGGGCTCCACCAGTTGCTGCACTAGGGGTGTAGGGGTGGCTCTGTACACAACATAGCGAGATGTGTATCGGAAAAGGCTCTTCAGAGATGGGTTGCAATTGCCCGTCGAGACAAAAGCCCGTTCTGCATGCACCGTTCGCCTGGGGGGAAATAAGTGAGTGCTAGTGGTAGTATGGAGAAAACCATACTTCCTCAAACTAAAGGGTCTTGTGACTCCCCATATGTGAACTGTGGGCGTTGTCACTTCACCCAGTTGCCAGTGGTATCCCCCATCTCAAGAAACATGGGCCTTTTTAGCCTGTTGATGACTGTGCACTGCGGACGTTGAAGAGAGGTGTGCTATTTCGAGCGGTCCCTGAGTATAGTCGCGTCACCACGAGGTAACTCTTCTTTTCCGTTCGCAGAGGTCTGCTGCAATGCCGCTGCCATGGCCCCTCTGTAGGGCTGTTTTGGGGGGGTGGGGTGAGTAGTGGCTCACGCCGCTGAGGTGGGCCTATTTTCGAGCAAAATCCTGGGGGCATGGCTAGACTTTCTGTTTCTGTGTTATCCTCTAACCACTGATGCGTGCCACACCCCACTGGGGGACATCTTGGCCTCGCGCACAGTCACCCTTTTCAGGCCCTTTTGCTCCATTAATCAAATGCTCCAGTATGGCGATCTCAGCTCAACAGGGATAACGATCCTAATCCTGATATAGCAAAACCACCCATCCGTTTCGGAAGATGAGCCCTAGCAGAAAAATAAGGCTTTAGAGATGGTACTCCGTACTTCGGGTCGGGGCCCCCATTTCTGATAAAGGCTAACGATCTCAGGCATCTCACGCGTCCGGTTGAGTGCTGTGCGTATCTCGCTGAGTCTTTAGTGCTGAGAACTGGAGCATTGGCAATGACTGATTACGTAGGCCTGAACCTCGTGCTTCTCCAGCTAGCTCCACATCACTCAGCTCGACAAGGGGCTGTCTGAATTTGGGTGTCGGCTACGACTAACTTTCCCTGGAATGTCTCGGCCACCAATTAACACGAAGAAAGTCGCATGAGAGCCCTCTGACCCTATGAGGAGCTTTGTCCGGGTCGTAGGTATTGATAATCCGGTAACGAGAGGTTTTGTGGTCTGTGTGCACGTGAAAACTCTCCATACCTTGTACGGAGCGTGGCCAAACCTCTCCGCAGCCCACACACACGCCAGGCACTTCCTTTTCAATTTGTGAGTACCTTTTCTCGGCTCTGACATTGTACGAGAACAGAATGCCAACTGGCTTCACTCGCCGCCAATGTTCCTGCATTAACGCAGCCCCTAAGCCGTAGCTGCTCGCGTCTGCACTGACGACACGGTCTTCCTGTTAGCTTTAAATATGCCAGAGCAGGGGCGACACAAGCATGGTTCTTTGACAGTCTCAAACGCTACTTTTCCTCGTCCTACTCCAACCCAGTCGTTTTCCCTCTTCATCCAGCAATCAGTGATCGGATGCAGTTGGTGGAGAGATAAGGGCAGAAATCCCTCCCAACTAGTTGATGAGGCCCGGACCCCTGACGCAGTTCCTCGACAACTAAATAGTAGGACTGGCCATTTGGGTGACAGCCTTCTACCTTGCTGTTGTCCGGCCTCAGGCCATCCTCACTGATTGAGGTGTCCCAAGTACTGAAATTTTCTGACCTTGCACCAAAGTGGATTTGGCCCTACATTCAATTTTCAGTCCACTTCTTTACAGTCCTCATCAAACTCTGCATTCAGCTACGTCATGCTCCTCGAGCTCGTGCTCCATACACCAGAATGGGTCCGTCCATCACTACAACAACCCCTCGTGTCCTTAAGCAAGTGGACATCTTGGTCTTTGAAATTTGGCTGGAGCGGCGTTATCCCGCAGGTGTGGTGTGAGTCAACGGAAACATAACCTGCCAATGGGAAGTAATGAACGTGTCAGTAAAAAAAAAAAATAAGCCGGCTTTCTCCTCAATGGGTTTGCCAAAATCCGCAATGAGCGTCAGAGTGGAGAATCTCTTGAAAACACTCAAGCCAGCTGTGAGCGATGTCCTTCAAGCTTTGGGGGGCAAAATGTACCTCCACGCTTTACTCTGCCTTTTCAGATTAGAGCGTTTTTAGGGTCAACGCACACTCTCATACTTCTTTGTCTTCTTCGACAGGGACCATTGGGGACACCAGTTTCCTGGTCCGATGACCTCCATCGATTATGCCAAGGGACATCAATGCGGTTACAATTCGGCTTCGACTTTTGGCGGAAGTGAGGAAAACGGGATACTTCGCGGCGTTGTCCGGTGTAGGGCCTCTGCATGCATCCGGCTTCAATTCGATCTTCACAGGGTCACACTTGAACAGGCGTGGTCCCCAACACACCCTCCTAGCGATCGATGCAACAGCATTGACTCTCATCACCAGGCCAGTTCTCTTAGCGACAGCACTGCGTCCAGTAAGACTATGTGAGTACGGCCCCTATAGACAGTCACCACCCAGTACTTGTAATGCTGTCCTTGTATGGACTGGTGGCAAGGAAGTCTGCCACACACATTGCACTCTGAGTCACCTCCTGGCTGGTAACGAGTGGTTTTTGGCCCAGTCATGACCAATCGTGGCGCCGCGCTAGGGCCTATTGAAAGCAGTCTGTGACATTACTGTGATGTCTGACACCAGTATCTATTTAAATTCAACAGGACTGCCATTTACCTGCAATTCCACCATCCACCTCATTTTCGGAGCCAGGCTGGCTCAATCACGTCTGTTGTCGCCTCCATTTACAGCACCAACGAAAAAATGCATCTTCACTGTACTCCTCGCGTACAGTCCAGACGTGACATGACTTCTTTTAGTGCGTTACTTTTGACAGACGGCCTCGAAGTGCCCCTAATCTGTTTGCATTTCCTTTCCTGCATCTCTTATCTTAGCTGGGCAGGGGCGTCCGTTCCCATGCTGACACATTGCAACGTGAACAGGCAATATGCCTTGACTCACACCCTGTCGTCCTTCTCTGCCTGGCGGTCTATCCTTCGCGCCATTTCTTCCATTGGATGCCATCTTCCTTGTCTCATAGCAATCCACTGCACAGTCAACCGGGTCAGCAACGCAAACTCACGTTTGCTGTTTTATTTGCTCACTCTGACGAGTTATTTGAATGCATTTCTCAGCGACAGTTTCTGGCTCACACTGTAACTTTTCTGAAACTCCCGTGTCGGATATGCCAATCACACACCCTGATCCCTGATTTGCTCATCCCTTGGTCACTCCGAACTCACAGTACTGTGCTAGCTCATACAGGCCTCTGATAAAAGCTTCAACAGGCTCACCGGGCTTTTGAAACCCGCTTATGAAAAGCATGCCCGTTCGTGTATTACGTTTCTCTTCGGCACAAAATGCTCATGAAACTTCTTTATTACAATGTCGTAATCATTCTCAGGGCTCACTTCGTCATCATCATCTTCAAGGCTACACTCCGGTCAAAACAAACGAATCGTATATAGCCTCCGCCCTCACTCCATAGCATAGAGAAGCGTGTTCACTGCACTACACCACTGTCCCGGTCTAGTTTCGTTGCCACTCGATAGCGATCAAAACGTCGGCGCCACAATCAGGCCACTCAGCCGGACGGGGTGAAAATCAAACTTTTCTGAGGTCCCCAACTTCGCCATTGTCACTTTTAAAAAATCGTAAATCGGACACACTTCTGACACCATGTCATGTGCGGAGGCATTAACCGTGACTACCGTGTAGGTTTCTTGACTGCTAAGTATTGTTGTGTGGATTAAGAAACTGCAAGCTTGAATATTTGGCTCCCGTCGTTGTTCTAGCTCGGCAAGCAAGCTAAATTAGCCTATAGGCTAGACCTATGTTACTATTATAATGATGATGAGTGTTGGCTTACTATTACTAGCTTCTGTTAATTGCCATCGTTGTAGTGTTAACTGAACATAAGCAAGTTCTAACATTACGACATAACAATATTGTCGTTTATCAGACATGATTTATTCATCTTCGTCTTTGCTCCAGAATAACATGTTATCTACAGTGACGCCGTAACATGCCACCGATATTATAACTAATTATATTAGGCTATATTAGCCTACTTTGTCATGCAATGAGAATAATCGCGTTCATTAGCCTACAAATGGTTAAATCATGCTTTAAAATAACGGAATAACTCTACACACAACCGTCATGTATATGTGCAAGCATTTGTAAACGTGCTACAATGAGGCAGGCAATTTTGATTACCAATCCTTTCTCCTTGTTGCCTCATTCAGCTCAGTAATCAGCGCGACTATTCTGATGTTCCCTTGTGGCGTCGTCCATGGCTCGTCCCCATGTTAGGATCTGCGAACACGTTCGAGACACGTTTCTTGACGTAAGCAAATATATGAGGTGCTAGTTTACCTATTTCGGATTGGTTTCAAACATAGCAAAATCTGGAAACATTATTCATATGAAAAAGCTAGTAGTATGAGCCCATGTGCGAGGATCGCACACAAACTTATTGAGAGAGTTTTGTAAATGTTGACTGGATGTTTCTAGATTAACAACTGACCGGAGACACGAAGTCAGTCGAAGCTGCATACCACCTACATCCACCGGGCCGTTGCTTCACCCAAGGCGAGGTGTGGGGCTTGGAGTTTAATAGATTAAAAACGATCACCTGTAAGACCGGAAGTCAAGTCGAAGATGCAATACCACCTACAGTCCAAACATCCACCGGGGCCGTTTCCTCAGCCAAGGGGCGAGGGGTGGGGCTTGCTCTGTACAAGGTTAAAAACCATGCATTTAAATGGTATCACTCATGGCATGTCCCAGCTAGCAGCAAGCATCTCAATCCAACATATTCAGTCTTAATTTCTAGTGTTGACTATATCTACAATATTGCAATAATAGGCCAACAGCTTTCCAAGACCATGTTTGCAGTCTGATGATTCTCAAATATTGGCCACAAATGGCATTGTGACAAATGACAAACACACAAGTAATGAATACCCCATGTCTTCCACACGGATCATTATTTCTGACCTGAATAATCAACTCTACTTTAATTGATGGTTGATCAATTATATTCATTGAGTGTATGATATGTCAGATGACATCATGATATCATAATGTTCCTAAACCACATAGAAGCAGACCTGCAGAGGCTAACAAGGAGGTCATTTGCACTGACCCCTGCAACCCTACTGGCAGTGTTAAAGTTCTATGCCACTGGAGGTTATTGTAGATGGACATGGGCTCTCCAAGGCCCCTGTGTCAAGATCTGTGCAGGCTGTCACAACTGCATTACTTTGGCACATCCCAGACCACATCCAATTCCCCACAACCAGAGGGGACAAGTCCGCAGTGCAGGACTTAGGCTATCTTCAATGGTTTTTATGATTTTTGTATGAGTTTTCACTCCCTCTCAGCCCCTTTATGTGTGACTTCCCAGTCAACACTGTGAAGTCTTTTCATTTCCTGGGCGCTACCATCTCCCAACATCATTATCAATTATAATTCTAATAAACATCTTCAATGTTCAATTGTTGTTGTGTTATTGCACTCGTAAAGGGTTTCGTTAATGCATTTCTAGTTACTATAAAAGAGTCGTGTCTGAACTTTGGACTAGTCAGTCAAAGTTGGATCATTTCCTAGAGAGCGGGTTGACCAGGGAACACATACTGACAGTAGCCTACATTTTGTGAATGCTAAAATGGTCGTTGGGATGAAGCACATCTCGTATGACGTGGAAGACTAGTCGACCTCATACCAGCCAGGACAGAGCACGACGGCCTGTGGACAGACTGGACTGCCAAACATTTTGATTGAAAGTAAGAGAAAAGTTAATTGGAATATAATACGCAACTCTACCAGAAGAATACCATAACTCTTTTTAAGAACGCACATTTGCTATCCTTAAAATGAGTGTGAAAGGACGCGGCAAGGAGGGTCTGCGAAGCTGTGGAGTCGAAAATGAGACTAGTGATGGCATGGAGGCCATAGCGCAACAGCTGAAGGCAATCAATGGGAAAATTGACTGCATGCAACAATCCGTGGAGAAGACGATTGAGGAGAAAATAAAGGGAATGAATATATCCCTGGAAAAACAATTAAATAGTCAAATTGACGGACTACGAAGTTCTTTAACTAAACTGGCCAACGAAAACAGGGATGATTTGAAAGCAGAGATTGAGAAAAAATCTAAAGAGATTCAAGATAATATGGACTGTGAGATTGGTCAGCTGAGAACGAGAATGGAAAAAATGGAATCGAGCCTGCATTTGACTAAAATAAAGCAGCCCAAATTTAACCCGGAGGTTTCCATCATGGTTTCGGGGTTACCGTTCAGGGATGGAGAGATCGCTTTGGAGAGGGTGAAGTCGCTACTGTCGGACGGAATGCTGTGTGACCCGATGCCAGAGGTGGTGGCTGCGGAACGTCTTCTGCCGAGGGGCCGTGGACCGGGGTTGATTAAAGTGGAGTTCGGCACGGTCCAAGACAAAGTTTCGGTTCTACGTCGGAAGCAGAAGTTAAAGGAAAGTGAAACATACGGCACAGTGTATCTGCGCTCAGCCAAATCTCATGCAGAGCGTTTAATTGATCTTAACTTCAGAACCATTCTGGCTGAGATGCCATCAGGAAAATACTTTTTCGTGACTGGTAATGGACGAGTGATCAAGCGGGATCAGGATAATGAAGCAAACGGGAGGATGAGATCGAGGCAAGAGACGGAGCATAGGCCTACCTGAAAAGGTGCACCGACGCTGCAGCGGACAGGTGAAACGCTTTCCCTTGTAGGCTACATTGGAACATTAATGGATGGACTGTACGGAACTGTGAGTTAAGAACTGTTATTTTGAACTCTGTGCGACCTGATATTATTTCCCTTAACGAAACCCACTTAAAGGGACAGGACTCCATTGATTTAGAGGGCTATGTGTGGTTTGGCAATAACAGGGTTAAGCACGTAAAGGCCCCTAAAGGTTCTGGGGGAGTGGGATTTTGTGTACGATCTGAGTTGTTAAAAATGTACAAAATCGAGGTTTTGGACAGAGAGATGCACGGAATCCTTGGTTTACAATTTAAACATTTGCAGTCTGATTATTGTTTTGTTGTTTTTACATGTTATCTGCCCCCAGAAATGTCTCCCTGGGGAAGGGATGCATCAGGTTTTTTTTCTCATCTTTTGAGCCAGATTTATCTTTGTTCACACACAGATGCTGTATATGTAAGTGGAGATTTCAATAGTAGGGTGGGTAATTTGGATGACTACCTTAAAGAGATTGACGACGTTCCATTAAGAGTTGCACTTGATGAGTATGTAAACAAACATGGTGAATCTTTAATTGAATTTCTAAGAGATTATAAAATGTGTCTTATGAATGGGAGAATATGTCCGTTGGACGATAATTATACTTCTGTGTCAATTAAAGGCAAGGCAGTTGTAGATTATGTACTGGCAGCACATAATTGTTTAGAAAACTGTATTTCATTTAAAGTGCTAACACCAAATCAATTAGTTGAAGCCACAGGTTGCATGGAGCTTATTGGGGAACACAGTAAATTACCTGATCATTCCTTATTAAATTTGACCTTTCATGTAGGGTGTGACTTGTCCAAGTCTGATTCTATTGCAGAAGTGGAAAGTAAAATATATTATAAAAGACAGATATGTAGAACACTCCCAAATGATTTCCTTTGTTCAGAGTTGAGACGTTCAGCATTATTGGAGCTTTTGAATAGGTTGGAAGTATGTCACATAAACCAAAAAGAGCTGGACTGCTGGTATGAGGATTTATGCAAAGTACTTTATAAGGAAATAGGAAAATACACACAGGATAAATATTCTACTCCAAAGTCAAAGAAAGCTCACAAAATAAGTCAATCTTACTGGAATAAAGAGTTACAAGACCTTTGGTATGACATGCACACTTCTGAGCGACTATTTTTTAAATGTAAAGGGAATAGAGCAGTTAAACAGCACTTCTTAAATAACTTTAGGATGAGGCAACATGTATTTGATAAAAGATATCGGCTGTTTAAACGTAGATATGAAAGAGGTCAGGTTTTACTTCTGGAACAGATTCAAACCTCTAATCCCCAAGGATTCTGGAATGAGATTAATAAATTGGGACCTAGGCGGTCAAATAAAATTCCAATGGAGATATGGGGTGAAGATGGACACTTAGTAGATGATTGTGCACAGGTACTTAACAAATGGGGAAAAGATTTTTCAGGATTATTTTCAAATGACACTGGAAGTTTTGATGAACAATTCTATGCTAATGTCTGTGAAATAAAAAGTAGGCTAGAAGCAGAAATGCTTGGGGAAGAATTCCGAGATAATGAGGAGCTCAGTGCAGAGATCTCTATATCGGAGGTCCAAAGAGTCATTAACAAGGCTAAACCCGGAAAAGCTACTGGTATAGAGGATCTTCCAAATGAAGTTTTGAAATCTCCCCAGTTGGTCCAAATTTTCTTAATATTATTTAAAAAATGTTTTGAAACCAGTAAATTACCTTCGCTGTGGAAAAAATCTATTATAAATCCTATTCCAAAATCCCAGAAGGATGACCCTAGAGTGCCCCTTAACTACAGAGGTATCAGTCTAATGAGCACAGTCTATAAACTATACTCCGCTCTGCTTCATGATAGGTTAACAACTTTTTTGGAGAAAGAAAACTTACTGGTTGAGGAACAGAATGGGTTCCGTAAGGAAAGGGCCTGTATTGATCATATCTACACAGTGTGTACAATAGTACGAAATAGATTGCATGAGAATACGCATACATTTGTTTGTTATATTGATTTTCAGAAAGCTTTTGATTTAATAAACAGAAACCTTCTTGCTTACAGGCTTATACAGAATGGTATAAACGGCATGTGTCATGTGTATGAGTCATGTGTGAGGGTGAATGAATTTCTTACAAACTGGTTTTTCACTTCCTCTGGTGTCAAGCAGGGAGATGCTTTATCGCCTACTCTCTTCGCTGTATATATAAATGATCTAGCCAATACAATTAAATCATTAGGATGTGGGGTACAGTTTGGAGGGGAAAACATTAGTGTACTTTTATATGCAGATGATATTATTTTGATGGCTGACTCAGAAGAAGATCTGCAAAGAATGCTCTCATGTGCAGAAGCTTGGTGCAGTAAATGGAGAATGACCATCAATGAAAACAGAAATAATGCATTTTAGGAATCCTCGTTCAGCTACTAGTACATTTCAATTTTATTTTGGAGAAAAAAAGCTGAACTATACAAAATGTTATAAATACCTAGGATTATACCTGGATGAACATATGCATTTCACAAAGGGTACTACAGTTCTTTCTGAGTCAGCCAGCAGAGCTCTTGGTGGAGTTATAGGCAAAACTAAGATGCTGAAGGATATTGGTTTTTCTACATACACCAAACTTTTCCAGGCTTGTGTGTGTCCTGTGTTGGATTATGTGGCAGGGGTCTGGGGTTATAAAAACTTTCCCGGGAGTGAAAAAATCCAAAACAGGGCCATCCGATATTTTATGGGTGTTCATAAATTTGCACCAATACCAGCTACAGCCGGAGACATGGGGTGGGACTCCTGTAGGGAGCGTTGGAGTGTGTGTATTATGAGGTTGTGGAATAGGCTGTTGAGGATGGATGACAACAGAGTAGCCAAACAGGTGTTTGAATGTTACATGCATAAAATTGGAGGATGGGCAAGTGAGGTGTATGAATTATATGTGGGTCTGGGTTGTGGGAATGTCTTTACAGACAAAGTGGAAATTAATCTCAAAATAGGAAAAGAATTGCTAGCACTTGAAAAGAGAGAGACCTGGATCTCTGAAGTAAGAGGTATGCCTAAACTGCGTACTTTGTGTCAAATTAAACATCTGTTTGGTACAGAGAACTATATTTTGTATAATTTGTCTAAAAGAAAGAGGTCCCTGTGTGCACAAATTAGGTCAGGAATTCTCCCTTTACACATTGAGTCGGGCCGGTGGGTGGGCACTAGCGAGGAGAATAGGCTGTGTACTTTCTGTGAGCTTGAGGAAATTGAAAATGAAATTCATTTCTTTTTTTATTGTCCGTTTTACCACGATTTGAGATTAAGTTTATTCAAGAAAGTCGATGTAAAAGAAGTTCATTATATGTGTGATACTGATATGTTAGCTTGGCTGTTCCAATACAGAACTTTTTAAATTGCTGACTTTATTGAAAAGGCGTGGGCAAGGAGAAATATGTCTCTTTATGTTTAATGTTATTTTTATTTATTTTTTTTGTTTCATGTTTGTACTACACACTTTGTGTAGTTAGAGCGGTGTCTTGTAATCCTGTGTGGGATGGGCCACTTGTGTGGCATGACACGAAAATAAAAATATCATTCATTCATTCATTCATTCATATCATTCATTCACTATTGCACATTATAACAGTCATATTTCAATGTTATAGTATTTTGAATAAGACTGACATTTGTTTGTTAAATCTACCTTTGTTTATTGCATGCGCCAAACCCACCAAATCAAACTACTTTGTGTAACCTAAATTTACTTGAGAATAAACCTGATTCTGATATTGTTTCGGCAATTACACTTGTATGGTTCACTAACAAATATCCCGGTTCGAACACAACAGGTGTAAAAAGAGAACCAAAATACGTAATCTTATCTTCCATCGGAACTAACTTTCAGCATAAGTCTATGTAGTTTTTATGGTCGGCCGACGTGTGTCTCCACTGAGGCCTCTAGCAGTGACGAAGAACTGTACTTTGTGGATGGAGTTGCGAATGATGAGTGGAACTGTTAATGCTGTCGACTTCCATCTGATGCATAGGAGTGACATATTCTCCACTGTGCACATTAATGGAAAACCTGTAGAACTCAAAGTCGATACTGGCACTAAATGTAACGTCATGGCAGGTGATCTTTTTGCACAAGTGAGACAACATGAAAACTCCAGTCATCACAGGGTACTAAACTGGTAGCTTATGGAGGTGAGGAAATCCACACGGCTGGAATAGCCCTACTTTCGTGCCACTCTGCAGGCAGAACATACACCTTGCAATTCTACATTGTAAAACGAAACGTACAACCTCTGCTTGGCCTACCAGACTGTCTCCGCTTAAGCTTAATCACCTTGAATAAAGAAGTTCATTAGATTGGCGATTGCGCCGGAGCTACAGTTATAACTGTATTTCCAGTTTTTTACATATGATGATGCACATTATTAAATAAATATATTTGGTTACACTGTGTTCTGCAGTTATCTACAGGTAGGATATATGATGTTATCCTGTATTCCATGCCGTCAGGGCACAAACTTATTATTGAAAAGTATAATTTAATCAGGCATCCATCACTGCAGGCTTGGTAATGCAATTCGGCTAGGTATACATCCGCGCTAAAATATCAAGGTGAAAGTCATCATAGCTTGCGTAGTATAGACCCAGCTCCCAACCCCCAACCCAACTTTGAGAATAGATTAACTGCGATATATATTTTTTCGTCCGATAAGGGTCTCACGGCCCACCACTACTCGTAATATGTATATATTTTGTTTTTCACTCCTTTTCATCATTATCATGAAGATTACATCCAGCAGTGTCATTTGCTCTTGTACTGAGTGATAATTGTTCCATAAACACCTTGTACAATCCAACTCAAATTTTAAATACAAATTCAGCTGATGTGTTTTTTCGCTCCTCCACCTCGCCTACAAGTATTCACAGTTTTTTACAGTCGCTAAGACGCATTTCTCAATACTTTAGTCACGTTTTCAAAACTCTTAATACAGTGAGCACAACAGAAGTATATGTGAGCTAAACTGTGGATCATTTATCATTGCTTTGGCACAACATTCATTCAATGACTACATCTTTCAAATTACATTAATTCCTTTCTCAATTTGACACGTTCAACACAGACTTTAGACCATTGAGCATACTTGACATCTTCTAAAAAAGCATTGTTGCTGAAATTCTTATATGACCTAGCACAGATTATCTTTGACTTTGCTTTTGAAACAGTTGTCACATTACATTTGAAACAGATTGTGACATTAAAATAACCAGGGAGTGATGCTGGAGTCTCTGAACAGTTGATTATTGATGTACAATTTGTCGACTACCAGGGTAACGCGGCTGTTATGGCTCCGATGTTCTCTCATGATAGGGAAAAGTACTTTATGCCTGTCATGTATCTCAGGAGGGAATTGGTCATTCATGCCGAAGGAGGTGTTCCTCAGCTCTGCCCCTCCCCTTGACAAGCTCCTTCTGCTGATAGTGTTCGAAACGAGCCACAATTGCACGGGGTCTGTCCTTTGAGGGTCTTCCCACTCTGTGCACACGGGAGAATGTGACACCCTGAACAGTTTCACTAGGCATGTTAAGCTGGTCTGACATAAACTCCCTAATGACTATTTCACAGTTTTACCCTCTGCCTCTGGTATCCCAGTAAACACAATGTTGTCTCTCATAGAGCGACACTGTACATCCAGAAGCGATTCCCTCAACTTCTTGTTTACTGTTTCAATGGTATCAACTCTGGCTTCCATAAGTTCCATCTTACCCTTCAGTTCTACATTGTCCTAGACCAAATCTGAAATGAGTTCTTGTTTTACCTTGATCCATTAGTCATTGAAGGTTCACTGTATCTAATAGCGGGCTACTCCATCCAGACGCCAACTGCCAACGTTCTATGCAGGGGCGTAGCAAGCTTTTCAAAAGTGAGGGGGATGGATGTGATTTGTTTATTAACAATAGAAAGAATGGATACAATGACAGAGGTGTACGACATGAATTTAGAAGTTTGCTTAGGCTTAAACATTGTGTCTCACTCTGGGTGAGGGGCAGGGACGGACTGGGAGTAAAAATAGGCCCTGGACTTTGACCCAGACCGGCCCACCAGAACCGGTCCCGTATTCGCCATTACAGCGAGCGCCCTGCATGCATGCCAATTCTGTGTTTGATGTGATGGGTAGTTCCGCACTTAATGCGAGCGCGCACATTTTTTTAGGTGATTTGAGCGAAAAATTGTTTTTGGAACTTGATGTAAAACAAACAAACCATATAGCCGTTTGCCCAATTGGCAAACATTGTCTAGTGAAGGTAATTACGTTTACGTTTCTTAGCCTGGTTTTCCATCTTTATATTGTCTCTACTAGCTAGCTTTCGATTTGTCAGTTAGTGCCGCTTACACACAACAGTGACAGCCCGTAAGGGCTGCATAAATTCATTTGGAATAGACCAACCGTCCTGGGGGAAAGGGGGGCCGGCCAACCGTGTTGCTGGCCAACCGTGTCGCTCGATCTTCTGCCGAAATTTTTATTAGTAGGCTAGTAAAAAATGTAAATAAGGCAAGCGGCCCTCTGGCCCAGAAGTGCTTCGGCGCTCAGTTCGACGCAAAACTGTGGAAAAACTGTTTTGTATTGTGATGTAAACATGGACCCAGTGGGAGATAGAGAAGTGGCTGAAAGAGGAAGAAGAGGCTGGGAGGGGGCGAGGAGTACTTATGCGTGGTGGAAGAAGAATAGGAGGAAGATCAAGAGCTGTAGTCTCAGACGAGATCCGAGCTACTGTAATTGATCATGTAGTAAATCATGGTCTCTCGATGAGAGGGGCTGGTCAGAGAATGCAGCCAAATCTGCAACGTTCAACAGTGGCATCTATCGTTAAAGTTTTCCGGCAAACCAACAGGTAACTTGTATGCAAGGGCATATAGAAGTAAAAGTAAATAGACCAAAGCTTCCAAACCCACTTGTGTGTAATTGCTTTTGCATTTCTGCTTAGAACTCAACGGTTACCTCACACAGGTGGGAGAGGTAGGATGTTCACCGATGTGCAGGAAACTGCCATTATTGATATGGTCATCAGAAACAATGGCATAAAACTCACAGAGATTCGAGTCTTGGCAGACAACGTGAATTTTGACAACATCCACTGTGTAAGCATAACAACTATTTCTAGAGTTCTGAAAAAACATCAGATCATGAAGCAGTGGTACACTGTGCCTTTTGAGAGGAACTCTGAACGTGTCAAGCAACTCAGGAACCAATATGTCCAGGTAAGATCCCAATACGTAAAATACAGAACTGTTTTTGAACAAAACCAAACACACACAAAGAAAAAATGTGGGTAATGTGTACTACTGTAATAGTCTAACTCTTATGTTGCCTTGTGGATTTATTTTAGAGTCATGGAGATTAAAGGCAGGCAAACACCCCAGTTTCATCTTTGTGGATGAAGCAGGTTTCAACTTGGCCAAAACACAGCGAAGAGGAAGAAATGTGATTGGGAAGAGAGCCACAGTGAATGTCCCTTACCAGAGGGGTGCCAACATCACAATGTGCGCAGCAATATCCACTGATGGACTGCTGTTACACAAACCTCTAATTGGGCCATACAACACTGAGCGTCTCCTTGCATTCCTAAATGATCTCTATGGAAGGATTGTGCTAGATGAGGAAAGGGATGCAGAGAGAAGAAACCAGCCAACATTTCTAATTGTATGGGACAATGTGACATTTCACCACTCCCATGCAGTCACCGAGTGGTTTGCAGCCCATCCCAGAATGGTGTCCCTTTTCCTCCCACCCTACTCTCCATTCCTCAACCCCATAGAGGAATTATTTTCCTCATGGAGGTGGAAGATTTATGACCACCATCCACGTAATCAAATGTCCCTCCTGGACGCAATGAATGCTGGATGCCTGGACATATCAGCAGAAGATTGCCAGGGATGGATCAGGCATGCCAGAAGATTCTTTCTGAGGTGTATTACCCAAGATGACATCAGATGTGATGTGGATGAGAACCTGTGGCCAAATGCAGCAGACCGAGTAGAATAGCTGTTGTATCAGGTGGATGTTGTGGATACAAATTCTGTTGTATCAGTAGATGGTGTATATAGATGGATACAAATTCTTGTATTCTGCATCCGTGGAAAAAATCCAAATATATTGAAGCATACTGCATCCTGTCTGATTCATTCCAGTAACATATATTGCAGTACATTCTAAACAGTAGAGAGGTATCCTTGTTTTACATAAGAAAACATTGTATAATGCTACCTGTTGTTAGTGATTTTTAGGTAATTGTTTTGTGGGTGACAACGTATGTTTGTTGGCTGTCAACCTTTGCTAGTGTTATGGAAGAATAAGTTGATTTGAGACATGTATGAAGTGATTTGCTAGTTTTAGTGCATTTTGAATGTGAAATTAACTGCTGTGCCGAGCAGAAAGTTGGTTAGAAGAACTGCGTTAAGAGTTTTGAAAACGTGACTTAAGTATTATGCGTTATAGAAATGCGTCCTAGCGACTGTAAAAAACTCTAAATGTCAGTGTCTGACACGAAGATTCTGGCATTCACCAATGTTTTCTTATTTGGGATTTGTTCTTGGGTAGGAACAGAATTTACGCACACCCAAGAACACTCTTACGCACAACTGAGAGCTGACATGTTTGCGCAAAATAAGTAGTTATACCTTTTTCGTCAGTTCTAATTTAAAAATGAATATTTCTCTCTTTTATAATTTTCCAACTGATAATTTTCTAATTTACCAATTCAAATCAATTATGTTATCCAATAATAAGTGACTTGTATTTATAGGCCCAAAGTAGGCTTATTCCGCATACTAGGACTACACCACACAATGGCGTATTTATTGCTGCTGAAAAATGTTGCAGATCGTTCCCTGAGGAGGGATCACGTCTTCCTTGACCATACCGATTTACTTGCAGAGAGCGACGAGTAGGCTACCTGTTGGAACGCTTTAGGCTACCAAGAGCAGTCCTCATGGATATTTGTAACAGTCAACTGATTTCTGGGCTATGTTTTTTTGCTTAAGAATTCAGATTAGGCCCATTGCTTACAGGTGTGCGTACGCACGGTTTTATAAGTCAGATTTTTGGGGGGCGTACGTACACTTTTGGTAAGCATCCCACGCACAGTTTTATAAATTAGACCCCAGAAGAGGATTGGACTGGTACTTACAAAACAAATGGAACAGACATTGGGCCTCATTCTCGAATGCAGTTAAGAGGAATTTAAGAAGGAATTTCTTCTGAATTGGATTTAGGAAAACATTTGGCATTAATGAAAGTTTTCTCATCTAGGATTTGTTCTGACCTTCAGAAGACTTTCAGAACTCGAAATAGCAGTCGTTCATGAATTTGGCGGATGTCTTTTTCTTACATTCTTTTTCCGAAGCCTGTAAGAAACATTTCAGAAGAAACTTCCGAAAATGTTCGAGAATGAGGCCCATTGTGTTCAAACTAGACACAGGTCAACATAATTCCTAAGTCTGATCTGTTACAGGTAAAATCCAGATAAAATCATATTTAAAAAAATCATACAGTGGTGAAGAAATTGCCACTTTAGGGACATGCACATTATTGATTCAGATTGATGATAAATAACATAAGGTCCCTTTTATAATAGTAAAGGGTGAGAAACCACCAATCATTGGGTTAAAGTCATGTAATGAACTGGGTCTAGTGAAACAAATTCACACAGTGAATGGTGAAATACCTTAGCCTGGCTCTGCCCTCCTATGTACTTCCGCTCAATTTTAATTTGGTTTCTGTACTAGGTCTGGCCATTAGGGTACGTACAGAGCCTGTTTAAGGAGAGCCTTGCCACTCCTCATTAAGCCCCATTGTACCGAATTTTGTTGCAGTTCCACCAGAGTTCCACTGGGAGTGATCGCGATCGAGTACAGAATGAATGGGAGTCTATGGAGCTAAACGGCTACATTTGTCTCTTTCACCTGATTGTCGTTGAGAAATCTCAGATTTTATTGTAGTTTTTGCATGTTCAACATGGATTATAGGTCGAAAATTGGATGAACGAGTACTGATGTCCTTTCGATTTCTTACAGGGTGAGTCGTTGTTGCCCATAACACGCTAGCATTCTGCTAATGAATGCTGATTGGTTAGTGATGGACTGACTACGACCAGAGATCCTGCTTGATGGCATCCGAAGTGGAATCATAATGTCAGAGCATTAGCAACATTAGAAACAACATTAGCAAGCCAAAACTCTTTCTAGCATGTGTATTGACAGGGGGAGCCTAACCTGTCAGATATGTTGTCGATGCCTCGAGAGAGAGAGAAAATAAAGTGACTGGAGCTTGCCGTAATACGGTATCTCTGGTCGTACAATGTGTATGACGTCTCTGTAAAAGTATTTTTAGAACAAAACGACTTTTAAAAAATCTAACATCCAGCAGTTAGTAATTTTTTGTCTCCCCTTTCGAATTCCAAATGAAAACTAGAGAGCATGCAATTTCTGGGGAAATTGTGAGGGTGTGCCTGTTTGCGTCGGTTGCATGTGGGTCCGTCCCTTTAAGTTTTTCCCTTCTAGTGATATTTTCAAGCATTTAGCCTACTCATAGGCTATTGCATAATTCATTAACAACACCCTTGGAAAGAAGCTACTGTAACAACGTTATCACTGGCAATATTTCAGATGGAATCGCGATTCAAACAGTATGTCTGCTAACTGAAAATATGCCCCCAAAAAAACTAAATAATTTTGACATTTATTTAGTAGAAAATCGCTCATGCATAAAAAGCTCAATAGCGATCATTGTCAGTAACGACGCAAAATGCGATATAGCCCTTTGTGGAGAAGCTGCCCCGGTAAATTGTATACTACAGTGTTCGTCTTGGTAGCTAGCTTGGTGGCTGGACGAGCTGGTGGCTGGACGATTTGTACAGTACCTCCCAGAAGCGGTCTGGAACGGAAGACTACAAGGTAGCAAATTAGCTGTAGCTAGCTAGGTTTAACACTTTTGGTAACAGATACAGTAGTAGAGATGTGCCGGTGTAGCAGCTAGAGCTAACTCCTCTCTGAAATAGCAGACTACTGTTTCCGAAAGTAGATCTATACTAGCTTAGCTCTAATATCAGCGTACAGTTATAGAGCTATCACATTTTAGCTGCCTACATTTCAAAATTGTGTTTCATAGCACAATGTTAAATGAGTAAATAGTTAGCTATCACCATAGCCTCTTTGCTTGTGGTATTACAAATCGTTGACTTGCAATGTCATGTCTAATAAATACCAAAACAAACATTTATTTGTGAGGAATGGTTATTTTAACAATTGAAAACAGATGTATCACAGACCGCTGTCGCATGTCGCCCGGGCAACAGAGGGTAATATCATTATGCTAACTACAGACTACTGTTTCCGAAAATATATATACTTAATAATATCAGCATATATGATATTGTATATAACATTTCAGAATGTTGCTTTGTATGACAATGTTAAATGAGTAATTATCACCCTGGCTTCTTTGCTTCTGGCATTTCAAGTTAGCCTAGCCAGCTATCTCCCAGAAGTTAACGAGCTGCTGAATGTTCTTCTACAGCCTGGCAGTCACGCGTGTTTTCGTGACGTTAGGAACGTCAATGACTGTGGCTAGCAAGTTAGCCACATTAGCTTCACTTTTCGCCACAAAATGTACTTTAAGCTTAAACCATTTCAGTCAAGACAATCACGTATTCGATTTGGCAATTTATTGTTACATGACATGGACATGTAGATTTAACTTTGGCGGAGTGGATGATCTAAGATTCTAAGGGAAGTACTCCCTGCCTCCTCGATGCAACACATATGACATATGAGGCAGGGAGCAATAGAGATATAATCCCCTAGATGGATAGAACATAGACAGCATGGGGGAGAAGGGGATGGTGGAGGGTGGCAGCATCAGTGATCATAAACGACCGGGGTGAGTGTGTGCGTATCCGCGCGTCTTTTAAAGCCGCCTTATCGGACGCGCCCAATGAATATGCGCTGCTAATATGGGTGTAGTGGGCGGAGCAAGAAAGGTGGAGTAAGACGCCTTACGTCCCTTGATGATGCGTGCTGCCCGATTGCCCTGCCTGAACTAGCTGCGCTTATGCATCGGAACGCAAATTCTGATACAAGCAACTCAATCGCTACCAAGACGGAACGTTTGACCGGGTCGTTCTCTATGTAGTCCAAATATTGACCGAGTTTTAGGGGTGGGAAAATAAACAATAATAATAAAAGAGAAACATATATGTGAGATAACAAAGGATGGCCACGTCATCGTGGCACACCCAATTACTAGAAAAATATATATCCTGAGAAAAGTGGATTTTTAGGGGTATAGCTCCATTGACCTCCATTCATTCTGCACTCGACCGTTAGCGCCATCATATGGAACTAGTGTGGAACTGCAACCAGTTCAGAACCCGGAAGTATCCCGAGAGTGGGAGTTCTTTTTTCTTTCAGTAATAATTTTTATTTAAATGCAGTACTGAAATGCAATGAGAAACGTTACAAACAAATGAGCAAAATAGTAGCATCACAAGTATGGTATATGACAATAACAACAATACTATACAAATACAACATAACAGAAATAAACAAAAGGCCAGGGGTACAGACCTTTTAAACAAAGACCTCAAGGGACAAACAAACTTATATCAGTTTAAGTGCTTTTTTGTTGGTAAAGTATTGGATTGTTTTGAAGTATTGATCAATTTCTTTTTGCAAGACAAGAAAACAGGGTTTTTTGTCACTAAATTTACATTTATGGATATGAAATGTGGCAAGTAATAAAACAACATTTATCATATAAAATGTATCTTTGTTACTTACATCAAAGGAGAATAAACCAAATAATACATCTTTCCATAGAAGTACAAAGTCTGTGTAAATATTTTCAATAATAAATTTAGAGAGATTTAGCCAAAACATTTTAGTATGAGTACAATGCCAGAACAGATGAACCACTGTCTCTGGGTGCTCATCACAAAAGGTACAATTAAAAAGTATATCCTTTTTATACTTTCTCATGTAGTCACTTGCAGGATAATATCTATGGATCATCTTAAAGGAAACTTCTTTGATTTTGTTAAATAATAATAGTAATAATAAGTACTTTTGGGGCAACAACCAGATTTTTCCCAACAAATATTTTCAACAAAGCGGTTCCAATAGGATATCACACTGGAAGTAGATACAATATCATGTTGAAACAAGGCACGTATAGCTCTATTGTTATTGTAAGGACCAGAGTGAAAACTGATTTTCCCAACTTGTGAGTCAACAGGTGTACTGGCAGGGGGTAGGTTCTGAGGGTCAGGCCTTAACACATTCCTAAATAATAGTGCAACACCTGAGGGGATGGCACCATAACAACTGCAAAATCCT
>CAEFZP010005175.1:0-14036 GCA_903064625.1 Mallotus villosus
TGTCGACAAACTTGTACCCCTCAAGCCCGTCACCATCGGACCAATCACCTGTGAGAATAAACCACGCCATGATGAGTCAAGATGTTGTCATAGTAACAGTCTCCCTGGTACATGTGTTTGTCCCTGATCTCTGACCTCCAGGGGCCCAGAGTCTGGAATAAGCTGATGAAGTCACACTTCCCTCCAAATGGCTTGATGACCATCCCTAATGCGGGTGGGTGGATATCGAGGGATATCGAGCTACAATCAGAGGTTGCCGGTTCGATTCCTGGCTGTGCAACTTGACGTTTGTGTCCCTGGGCAAGGCACTTTACCCTACTTGCCTCAGGGGAATGTCCCTGTACTATGAAAGTTGCTCCGGATAAAAGCATCTGCTAATGTCTAAATGTAATATAATGCAACCAGCTCAGAATCTCTCCTGTTTTCTGTATTTTCTATTTTTAACCCCTACAATGGAAATGAAAAAACACCTGCATATAAATAACTCTTTAATATTGTTGTTATAATGTAAAGTTTGATATAGTTGGTCACGGTTCTGGAGATTTGCATTTTTTAATTAGTCATTTTATACGCGGGAAGAGTTGGAACACTGAGAAATAACTATCCAAAATAAAGTAATACTTTGATTTATCTTAATCAAGTATCTGGAACCATTGCAGGGACCTGTTCCTGAAATGATCAAGGCTTGCTGGAGTCTGTCTTATGAAGAAATTAACGTTAAATGTATTGTTTTTAAACAATAAAAATATACTTTCAATACAGGAATTCTGGACCATATTTTACAACAGTACTCCACGGTGACGCCGATAGGCCTACAACCAGTGGCGGTTCTAGACAAATTTTACTGGGGGGGGGGCCAAGGGGGGCCAGTGTTTAATCAGAGGGGCACATAAAAAAAAACAGAAACAAATTACATTAAATACTTACATTTTGCTTTACATTCAAATCATACAAACGGCTCTGCCGTTTCAAGACTGAATGTATTTTTGTAATGGTGGATGACCCCTCTGACAATGTCATTTATGAAATCAACCTTTTCAGTCTTACGTGTTGTTAAATAAATTTGATCATAAAAACATTTAACTTCCTCTCTTGCTCCTTGATCTTTTGCCTTATCAGGCAATTCCCTTCCTAACATAAATGTTTTCACTATTTGTTTAGGAACATACTGAGTTCCGTGAAAGTACTTTAGTAGCGTGCCATTATTTGATTCAAATGCAAAAGTAGCCCATAATGGCCCCCGATGTTTTACACTATGGGGAATGTGTGTGAGCAGGTGCATATTAAAAGTCATATGCCCTTTTCCATATAGTCTCTGAAATTCTATGACAAACGTTTTAAGTGCTAGTTCGGTCACATTTATTTTCCACATTTTGACGGTGTCCTGCAGTAAAGTGTATATTTACCACCATCATGGAAACAAAAATCACACCCATAAACACCATTGAATTGCTTTGTGTTCCGCAGCATTGGTCGGGCAACTGAGTCTGAGCTACATACAAGCACAAACACTTTGGAGAGATGGGTGTTCCCTGTCTATCTTCCCAGTCAATACCTGTTGTTTCTAAGTTGAATGGTTCATTTGTGAATGGTGTTAACAGTGTCATCATGTTGGGTTTACTTGGCCAAAACCATAAGGAAGGCATCAAAATGTGTTGCTTTCGTCGGTCTACTATCAATAACCTGGCACTGTACTGTATAGGGCAAATTTGATATTTAGAGCCCTTAAAAACTGGTACTACATCACAATTCCATAATAGAGACCAGTCATCTTTTCCTAGCATGTGATTATCACACAGCTTCCTGGACTCTTCTCCACATTGTATGTCTGATAATCATAAATCGTGTTAGGTTTTCTAGACAAGCTAACATCATGTTCCTCAAGAAGCTGCTTAATCTGAACTGAGCACAAGAAAAAAATTACCACTCTTTAGATTTGTATCAGCATTAAAGGCTGTGTTACACATGTCACATGGCAATGGACAGCTTGTAGTCATACCGAAGTATTTTGTACAACACTTACAATAGAAGGGAACCTCATATCTGGATGTGCTTCCAAAAGCCTTGTTAAATAAATACTGCGTATTTGGTATGCAGTACCAAACAATGGAAACAATATATGAAACATTTGTAGGAGTAAGGAAGTCAGTGCTTGACCTGTTAGATGAGGTGTCATAGCTCAATGCTCTCAAGACAGTGGAGATGGTTGTGGACTTTAGGAAAAAATATAGCCCCACTCACCCCTATCACCCTGTGGGAGTCCTTTCGCTTCCTGGGCACTAATAATAATAATAATAATAATTGATAGGTTTTATATAGCGCAGGCACGGGGAGAACATGTAAACTCCACACAGAAAGGACCTGGAGCGACCGGGGTTCGAACCAGGGACCTTCTTGCTGTGAGGCGACAGTGCTAACCACTGCGCCACCGTGCTGCCCAAGGACTATCCTCTCCCAGGACCTCAAGTGGGAACTGAACATCAGCTCCCTCACCAAGAAAGCAAAACAGAGTATGTACTTCCTACGGCAGCTGTGGAAATTCAACCTGCCAAAGACAATGATGGTGCACTTCTACACAGCCATCATTGAGTCCATCCTCACCTCCTCCATCACCATCTGGTACGCTGCTGCCACTGCCGAGGACAAGCGTATCATCCGCACGGCGGAGAAGGTGATTGGCTGCAATATGCCTTCCGTCGAGGACCTGCACACCTCAAGGACCCTGAGGGCCGACTCCTCCCACCTGGACACTCCCTGTTTCATTCACTCCCCTCTGGCAGAAGGCTGCGGTCCATCAGGACCAATACCTCTCGCCACAAAAACAGTTTCTTCCCTTCCGCTGTTGGCCTCTTCAACAAGGCCAAGGGTTCACACTGACTTTAATGACTTCCTGCTTATAACCCATTGCATTTTGCACTGCATTACATAATTGTATCTTGTACATTTGTATTTTTTGTAATATTTCTATATGACAGCCCTCTAAAGCCAACAAGGCCTGGTGTGGTATCATCAGATGGTATCATCAAAAAGGTTTGTGCCATTTTATGTACATGTTGATGGATACTGGGACTCGCTCTCAGACACCTACATTTGACAGTGATGTCATTACATGTGGATAGTTTGACTGCCAAAACGCCATGGGACTTAACTTGGTGAAATATCACAATGGAGAACGCTCTTTGCAAACAATGGCTTAAAGAATACCTTGATGAACTCCAGGAGGGGTCCTTTGTAGTGCCGTTTTCGTTTGGACAAAAAATATAATAAATATTATTCAAAAATATTCTTCCAATACTTGTCCATGACATTGTCCATGTTTCTTGTTACAACAGAAAACAAACACCAGGTATAGTACTCTTAAATAAAGGAATAATGTGCGTTCACAAGCCAATATAAGTCTCTCAAGTTCAGGGTCCATTGCAGCCTTTGTCCCGTGCGTACTGCTCTGCCCACCAGCAAGCCTCTGTGATGTCCCTGGTACTCCCGGTGCCTTTAGCCACGGTGACAGAGCCACCAGCGTTCCCTCCTAGATGAGCACACACAGCCAGGGCCCAGTCATCCGCAGACAGTGCACTATAGCCCTGTGGGAAGTGATCGCAACAACCAATGGAGAGTTATACAGTTAAATGTTTGTGTGGTAGATATTAACAGAATACAATAGAAAAGGTAAAGGGGTTTGACGGACCATTTGGATTGATTAAAGTTCCCATGATATGAACATTTCCCTTTAGGAGGTTATTTAACATTATGAGTCCCCCTAGCCTGGTCCTCCAGTGGCTAGAAATTGTGATAGGTGTAAACCAAGCCCTGGGTATTATTCTTCGCCTTTGAGAAAATTAAAGCTCAAACGCTCGGTTTTGAAAATCCCCTCCTTATGTTGTCATAAGGAGGAAGGTTACTTCCCCTTTCTCTGGCCCGCCCATGAGAATCTGAGCTACGACCATGCGAGTACGATATTGTTTTTCCTCGAGAGACATCATGGCTTGCAAACGAACGAAGCATAACAGTTGCTCAGTGTTTGGATGTACAAATTAAAACAAAATTATTTTTTTTAGTTCCTTCATCCGAGCCTCTGAAGACCCAGTGTCTTCATTTTATTTTCTATGGAAATGCGCCGACACAACTTCCCAAAGTTTTGTGTGTCTGCGCCAAACATTTCAGCCACGACTGTTTCCTCAACTTGGGCCAATACAAAGCTGGCCTTGCTCTAAAATGTAATTCTGGATCAGTACCAACTCTCCTTGGTCCGGCTACAAACCTGGGATAAGTAAGTCAACTAACTTACGCTATATCATTTTGTTGATTTACTGTATATGGTTACCTAGCTTGCTACCCTTCAATCATGTCAGAATGTCACCTTCAGAATGTGGCTGTAACATTAGCTCTGCAGCTGACAGCTCAGTAACTGTCGCTAATGTAAAGGTAGATAGCATCAAGTATGTGTGCGATTACACAAGTGTTTTAGTGTACGACTTCTTTGTCAATTTCGGGAAAGAGACTTCAGATACAGTATTAGGGGACCACTAAGGCCTATATAAAAAACTGCATGTCATGGGACCATTAAACTGTCTCCATATAGGCGACATGCTATACATGTGTATACTTCTAAAAGTTTACCTTTGGCACTTGGCAGGCACACAGCACTTTCCCAGATGGTGTTTGGTAAGAAAGTAGCATGACCAGACTGCCAGGGGCTTTGTCACTGTACTGGTTGACTGTTTTCATCACCACCTACACAGAGAGCAGAGCGTGTCAAATGCAATAACCAAGTGAAAGTTATACACGAAGGACACCATTTAAATCAATATTAAGAGAAAAAGTTTGACGAGGAAGGTTGCCGGTTTGATTCCCGAACGTGCAAAATGACGTTGTGTCCTTGGGCAAGGCACTTCACCCTACTTGCCTTGGGGGAATGTCCCTGTATATACTGTAGGTCAGCCTTGCACAAACAAAGCCACGCTTTAGATAAAAGCGTCTGCTAAATGAATAAATGTAAGACACACACACTTCTCTGATCCTCTACCTGATCATGCTCTTGCTTCAATGAACGTGACTGAGAACATGCCACAAGTTAACAATAAAGTGCACTTGCAACAAAGTGGCCCAATTGTGTTTCAATAAGACTGAAACTTGTACGTCTATTCTTGATTGACAGCTCAGATCTGACAGTTGGCTCTCAAGTGTCCAATCACAATGCTCCAAGCACATGAGGACAGCTCCATGTAATGGGTTATGTCCCGCCCCATTGCATTAAATGTGTAACTTCAGACATGCAACTTCACATCACTTAAGAGATCTCTATTTATGTATGTATCTATGTATCTATTTATTTATTTACTTATGGCACATTTAGTCCTCCATATCAAAGTAGATCCTGAAGTAGGCCTTACCGATATGGAGTCCGTGTCTATGATATCCACAACCAGGCGCTTGGTGCTGTTCCTCTGCAGTAGAACCTGTGCTATAACTGCAGCCTGCAGCTCAGGCAAACACACAAATAACAGTATTAGGGACAAAACAGTGCATTGTCTTTACTTATGCAATGATGCATTCTAACTGAACAAAGTCTCAGCAAACATACAAACTGGATGTTGATATAAATCCATTGTTGAAAACCTGTTCAAAGTTTGAATATTATTTCAATATTTAGTTTGATAAGTTACCTCTTTGGTCTCTAGTTTCCTTATGGTTGTGTTAGTGGACCTTTGTAAACTTTTAAGTTGACTTTGGATCTCTCTCCTCTGCCACTGGGGAATAGGAGTGGAATCCACTGCCTGGATCACAGAACAGAAGGCAATTTAAATGTAACGCTGGACCTATGATAGGCATAGTTAAATAGTGTTGGCCTGAATATATATTCAAGAGACGTTGAACTCAGTAAAGGAAACAAAACACGTACATCTGTCAGCAAGCCCACTTCCTTAGAGAGACGGTGGGCTTCTGGGAGTGAGGGGGCAGTGGCTGCAGCCAGCCGTGCAGCCAGAGAGCCTACCTCCTGGGCTAGGGCCTGGCCAGCTTCTCTAGCCTGTAGAAGGGAAAACACTGTCAAGACCAGCAGGCCAGTACAGTCATGTCATCTATATGTCACAACGGATATTTACACAAAGAATCCTGCCTCAAATATCCTGGACTCAGAGTCTGCATCTAGTTGTCTGGTTCAGGCTAAGCCTTTTGTTGTTCCATCTCCTGTTGTTCTTTGTGTAGAATGTAAAATGCACTGAATCCTCTATAAAAGATCTCAACTTTAGTCCAACAGTCTATCAGATCCCAGATATTTTGCTTTTTACTGTCCCTGTTGCAGGCTTTCAACACACATTCTCCTTGTTTTATATTTTGGTTGTATGTCTACAGTCTGTTTTGAGAAATACTATTTCAACTAGAGAGCATGGAAATTGTGAGGGTGTGCTTGTTTGCGTCGGTTGCAGGTGGGTCCGTCCCTTTAAGTTTTTCCCTTCTAGTGGTTTTTTCAAGCATTTAGCCTTCTCATAGGCCATTGCATAATTCATTAAGAAGCTAATGTAACAACGTTATCACTGGCAATATGTCAGATGGAATCGCGATTAAAACAGTATGTCTGCTAACTGAATGCCCCCAAAAACATTTTTAAAAAAAATCACTCATGCATAAAAAGCTCAATAGCGATTATTGTCAGTAACAACGCAAAATGTGATATAGCCCTTTGAGGAGAAGCTGCCCCGGTAAATTGTATACTACAGTGTTCGTCTTGGTAGCGATTGCGTTGGTTGAATTCGATGTAACGTTCCGTTGTAGCTAACTACGGTTTAGGCTGAAATTAAATATTTTTTTCATGAACAGATTGACAAGTTTAGGCTGTGGCAATGAAGTTCGGGTTAGTAGTCAGATAGTTTCACCTATTGAAATACTTTTGATTTAAGGGAGTGCCGATCATCTTCTGTCGCCGTTTGACTTCATAAACAGCTGTGGATGTTTTTGTTAGCTAGCTACACAGTGTCTCGCGTAGGCTACAGCGTTGCAGTACTGGTTTGAAACCACAGGTAATGATAATTTCACCAAGAAATAGTTTACTTGTAATCTAATATCATAATAAATCGTACAACGAAAATGTATTTGTGAGGAATGTTCATTTTAACGATTGAAAACAGATGCATCATAGACCGCTGTAGTATGTGTTGCCCGGGCAAAATAGGCTAATGTCATGATGCTAATGCTTCAGTGAAATAGTAGACTACTGTTTCCGAAAGTAGATGTAGTTCCTCAATAATATCAGCTTATATTGTACATTACACTTCACAATTGTGTTTCATATCACCAAGTAAAATGAGTAAATAGTTATCACCGTGGCCTCTTTGCTTGTGGCGTTTCTGCAGCTGCCTTGCAGTAGCGTTAAAGCTATAGTTAGCCTAGCTAGCTATCTCCCAGAAGTTAACAAGCTGCTAAACTAATGTTCTGCTAGAGGTAGTCACGCTAAAAAAACGCCAAAGGCGTGAGCACACCCAATTAGGGAGATTGTTTAGAATGCATTAAAGCTTCCCTCTCAGACATTTTTATTATATCATACCATTATAATTACTGAGTTTTGTAAAATACTACGAGTATTTCTTGCTAGATGGTATATTAGACAGTTAGTATGTACTGTATGTCAGACATGTGGGGGTCAAACACAAAATGCTAAAACTAAAATATCAAGTCAAGATGACTTCATTTAGTTTTGTCATTTAAAAGAACATGTTTGTATTCTTGATTCCATAACTTCCAGTCAGGTTTATGCTTGTGTATTGCTACCCGTTTGGCAGTCAGGTTTATGCTTGTGTATTGCTACCCGTTTGGCAGTCAGGTTTATGCTTGTGTATTGCTACCTGTTTGGCAGTCAGGTTTATGCTTGTGTATTGCTACCTGTTTGGCAGTCAGGTTTATGCTTGTGTATTGCTACCTGTTTGGCAGTCAGGTTTATGCTTGTGTATTGCTACCTGTTTGGCTTCATCTCCAGTCACGGCCACAATGCGGCTGATCCCCTTCACTGTCTGCTTCTCAGACACGATGACCAAGTCACCGATCTCCCCCGTGCTCAGCAGGTGCCTGGAGGAACAGTGGAGACCACTGGCTCAAACTCTGGCCTTGCAAAGTTACATCCCATTGCTCTACCACGTGAAAAGGACTAAAAAATGACTTACTACTAAACTACTATGTCTAAAGAATTATATTTTTCGTATCTCATGACCGGGACAAAATAAGGATAATTTAGTATCAGTCAGATCACATTTTCATTGAAGAATTTTTTGAACAATGGAAATAGAACCACTTAGCCAAAGTCAGGGAGGGGAGAGACAAGGCAGGTAGCACACAGATGTCAAAGTACCAGTATGAATTCCTCTGCTGTACGGAGGTGCTGGGTATGGTGGAGGGACGCAGAACACACAGGTATATCCAACATACCATTGTGTGAGTGACCATATGTGTTTTATTGCCACCAAAAGGCATAAGGCCCTATGAGACTGATGCCAGTCAGACAGCTGACAGCAGATGGCGTGCATGCACCAGCCAAGTCCCCTGAACAAAGCTTCAGGTTCTCTACAACCCTGACTTTAAATATGGTCACAGAGCAGAACCATCCATCGTTTGTGTCTCAAACGATGTTCTGACAGGACTGACATTTAAGCCTTCTGTTCCCGGACTATGACACTGCTCATGACATCACACAGCGGAACCACTTCATCCCATCATCGTTTGATCATCTGACAGACAAGTCTCCAAATCAAATCGTATTTATATAAACCTGTTTACAAGCAACATCACAGAGGGAAAGACTCCCAAGAAAACCAAGAGGTAAAAAGGAAGACAGGAGCGATTGGGTGAGATCCCCCTCCTCCAGAGACGGTTGGTGACAGAGTGGTACACACCACAGGCTAAACAGGCATACATACATCAAGAGTAGAGATAAAAACACAAATGTGTAAATGGATGTTGAACCACAAGGCTTACGTTCCACAGCAGAGCTCCACTGAGGTTGGCGTGTGTGTCTGGGAGTTGAGCAGGCTGGACACAGGCATGGCCACGGACACCACCCTCACCGGGTCAGGATACACCTAGGGACAGGTGTCGCATATGTTTCAACACCACACAGGGGGATACAACACCTATTTACTCCTTCTGAAATTCAACTGAAACCCTAATTTCAGTCGGGTGATACAGTTAAGGTGAAGTCATTTTGTGGTGAAAATCCTAATTAAAGGCATTGTGACTGTGTTTTGCTTCTACGCCAGTCATGTCACAAGAAGATGTAATTTGTTCCTTGATCCAGTTACCTCATCAACTGTCCTCAGCCCTGGGATCTGGTTGGCCGTGGCCAGGGGGATCTCCTCCATGTACACACACTCATTCTCAGTGATGACGTCTTTGATGCTTCTCTCAATTTCCTGAAGCTGGGGAATACTCAAGGATCCCTAGAGAGACGTCACCATCAAACATCAAACGATGCAAAACACGACACCAGTGTAATTCCCAAAAAAACACTTACATTATATTGCCCCCAAAAATATCTTATATTTTAGGAAATGATGCACATTTTACAAATCCAGTCAAGCCAGATGTTCATTTTAGAGGATCAAATAGTTAGAAAAGACCCTGAAGACCCTAGTATTAACACTGAGTGAGCTGATCACATGGTGTACCTTGACACTGAAGTCGAAGCGCAGCCGCTCAGCTGACACGTGAGAGCCCCTCTGCTCCACCGCTGGGCCCATGAGCTGCCGCAGGGCAAAGTTCAGCACGTGTGTGGCTGTGTGCTTGACCATACAGGCCAGTCTCTGGGCCTGGACCACAACACACATCCAACATGGCTGCTTACTATATGCTTTCAAATGTGTACAGTTTACATCCATCCATACACAGTCATAGACAAAAGTATTAGCGTGACAAACTTTGTCAGTTTTACAAAGCTTGCTGGTTCAGTATTTGTAGATAATTCCTTCACGCGCTTCTATGGTATACTGGAAAACAATACTTTTATTGGCAAAACATTAAACATAAACAAAGACTCCCTCTTTTAAAGCAATCAATCTGCTCTTATAATTCAATCAGAATGATAATGATCAAATATATATTTTTGTTTCTATACTTTTTTTTCTTAACATATATACACAAATTTGAACTTTTTGATTAAAACACATATGAAGCATATATAGTTATAACAACATGTATTTACAATATATACACTGTACCTCATCAACATACAGCTGAACTTGGTCCCCTTTCCTGAGGACTTCTGCAGTGGTGACTTGATGGACTACATACCCCCCAGCGAGCTGCACCGACTCCACAGGGTACAAGACATCCTGGTCAGGGAAGAAACACAGACTGTTGGTTCTACCCACTAGCTTCAACTTTCACAATTCTGCCACAGTTCGTTGTGTAGAACTGACCTGCAGTCCTTCCCTAATGAAGTAGCCATGATCATGTGACTGGCCTCCCTGCTCAGAGTAGAAACAGGTGCGGTCCAGCACCACGCCGCAGCGCTGCCCCCCCCCCACCTGAGACACCAGAGCCTTCCCACAGTACAGCGCCTGCACGGTGGCTGAGCATGGATGGAAGACTGTGGAACAGGGGAAAGAGTACCATTAGCACTGCAGTGCAGGTAATCATTTATTACTTATATCAAATATTTTTGTCGGTGTCGGAAAAATGTACTTGTAAAATGCAGCAAGAATGTAAGATGATTCTTTTTGAACAGATACATAAGACTATGTTGCATGTTAATTATAAGGAGAACCTAATGACGGGTGATAAAACTTTGGCAGGACACGCCCAGTTTCCTACCGTATTTGCCGTGGTGGCCAAGGCTGTAGTTGTATTTGGGTGAGTCGTCTGTGTGAGGGACTGCTTGGCTCTGCAGTTCAGCCAGACTGTGGACGTCCAGGGGGGCCTCCCCATCAGAGGCCTGGGTCTGACATGTCAGCTGCACAGGGAAGATAATAAACAGTTACTAATAATAATAATGTTATTTAGAATGCGTCTTTCTTGTACTCAAATCGCTAAAAAGGATGAGCAGAGGGTTGGAACACACACATTCCTATTTTGTGGTCAGCGTTCTCAATAGAAAGCCGGACTAGAGAAAAGGATGGGTGAAATGATAAGGATCCTAATTCTTTATCTTTAAAGCAGTATCCATGCATACCTTTTCGTTGTCGGTCGCCAACTCGTCCAGCTGTTTCTCGTCAACAGTCACACCCCTCTCCTCCAGCATTAGCTTGATGAGATCGATGGGAAAGCCAAGGTTACGGTGTAGTGACCAGGCCACATGCACTGGGGAATATAAATCATATTTTACAATATGCAATGTATTGTTACTGTTTCTAGTGATGGGGAAACCACAACGTTCTGACGCACTGAAGAAGGTGCTATTTTTGCTGATTTTATCAACACAGTGTACCACTGGTGGCACTTGCAGGTCAAAATCATTTAGAGCAGCCAAAGGATGACATCCACATTTCATAATGCAACAGCACTGTAGTAGTCGGAGTATGACATGAATCATTTGTCAGCGGGGGAGGGGGCTATTTACATATCCAATACTAGTAATGTACTAGTGACTTTATATTCCACTGGCACACCCTGAAACAAGGGATGTTCACTCAAAAGCCCCCGAATCTTTTAGGTCTTTCAAAATACCTTCAACGTTGTCTCATCAGCCCCCCACAGTGTCTCTGGCTGGACCCCAGTTTCCATTACTGGTGAAATATCACCACTATAGGTCAACCCCAACACTGGCATGGGGGTTGGGTTGATGTGTGTCGTACTTATTCAATGGCATTAAAGTTGAATCAAATCTAAATACAAAATAGGATGAAGGCTCTACAGGATGTTTCCCCCCGAATAAGTACAGATTTTAAGAAGTTCGATAATCAATTTAGCCTTTTGTATTCTCCAAACCTATTGTTGGTTCTTCTGGTTTGCGTGTCATTTCTAGACTGTGTGCAGCTCACCTCGGTTATGCTCAGTAGTTGTCACAATCACAGCATACATGTGGATTCGTAAAATAAGTATATTTTTCTAAATACAACTGCATCGTGGAGATTCAATGGCCTAGCTGCCCCTCAGGGCATGTATCTTATCGCCCACAACAATATTGTTGATGACCTAGATGCCCGAGCAGAACCAGTATGGAATCTTGGTTAAGCTTTGACTCTTTTAGTCTGCCACGGTCAATATATGACTTCTACTGTCATCGTTTTTTGGTAATACACCCTTATTGGTAAAGCTATTGTTACAGTACATATGGTGAGGATGAGAGGACTTGAATACAAACTGACCTGGAAACAGGTTGTCACTTGTCTCTTTCCTCTGAAGGGTCCTGTCAATCACCCTGCGCCCTTGCTTCAGAGATGACAGGAACTGGGCCTCATTCTCGTTAATTATATCCATAATCTATTCAAACGGATCAATGGATAACCTCATGCAGGTGACTTCTACATTGTTTTGTCTTTTTACTAAAACAATTACTTTATTTTTATATCCCAGTTATAGTGTATTCTTATATATGCACTGTGTGCGTGTGTGTATATAATGTATATACATTGTGTATACACTTAAACACATTAACACTGAAACAACTTACATGTTAGTGTACAAACATTTTCTTTGCCGTCTTATTGTTATTAACAAACTGTATTTAACCCAGTAAACAATGAAAGCTATGGCGTTGATTTCTTAAAAATCCCTCTAGTCCAAATGCTACTGGTCTGCCATGACACCAACTTACTCGGCTAGTCTCTTTATGAAGCTCAGGATAAGCATCACCCTGTGAAGGAGAGGAAGATAATCCACTGTAATGGAACCAGGTGGGTAAAGAGGTAAAGACTAATTATCAACTAAAACGTCAATTTAAAGATTGCCAAGAAAAAAATATAGGTATTTTCAAATGTTTGAATCTTTGATGGTTAGCTTGATGCGATGGTGAGCAGGTTTGTGTTCTCACCAGGACGAGGGCCACAGTGGGGACCAGGCCTGCCAGCGACCCCTCCGGAGCCTGCAGGATCTCTGCACTGTACCTCACAGCTCGCCTGAGGATGCGGCGCAGCACCAACCTGCAGTCAACACGCACACACCACTCAAATCAGCAAGATGACATTTTCAGTGGATTATATTGTACAGTGTATGCGCATTGTGTGTATCCAGTTGAAAAAAAACTGCACTTGAATCCATGTAGAATTTAGGGTCTTTAGTCAACAACAACAAAATCTGTAGGTATACTTTTTATTGATGCTGTACACGTGCTTTAAATAGCCACCATCTGAGGTAGCAGCAAATGCTACTAGAGCCATGGAGCTGGGTTTAAATAAAAGCTCTCAGTAGGCTACAACCTACACTCTTTATTGCCCAAACAAACAAAACAAATCTGCTGCCCATGTTGTGCTATAAAGTGAGAACAGAATGTACTAGAATGTGAGGCCAGAACGTGCTAGAACATGTGACCATAATTTGCTAGAAGGTGAGACCAGAAAGTGCTAGAACATGAGGCCAGAACGTGCTAGAACATGAGGCCAGAACGTGAGACCAGAATGTGCTAGAACATGAGGCCAGAACGTGCTAGAACGTGAGACCAGAATGTGCTACAACATGAGGCCAGAACGTGCTAGAACGTGAGACCACAATGTACTAGAACGTGAGACCAGAATGTGCTAGAACGTGAGACCAGAATGTGCTAGAACATGAGGCCAGAACGTTCTAGAACGCGAGACCAGAATGTGCTAGAACATGAGGCCAGAATGTGCTAGAACATGAGGCCAGAATGTGCTAGAACGTGAGTCCAGAATCAGCAGTGAGACTCACTCCGCCCCAGACATGCCTGGGTAGACGCCATCGGCAATGCAGACTGAAAGGGTTCGAATGTGATCTGCGACCACGCGGTAAGCCATGTCCACTTTACCCTCATCTGCCACGCCAAGTCTTCCCCTGTACTCAGGGCATTTAGAGCACTGAGCAGATCACACACAGAAACGGCAGTCAGAAACAAAGCACTAGGAGAGATTGTAGACCACACTGACCTTATATACAACGAT
>CAEFZP010005176.1:0-17664 GCA_903064625.1 Mallotus villosus
CTCCCTCCATCCATCCCTCCCTCCTCCTCCTCACTCCCTCCCTCCATCCTCTCCCTCCCTCCCTCCCCACTCCTCCTCCCCTCCTCCTCTCCCTGGACGTGCTCCATCTTCCCTCCATCCTCTCTGGAATGGTCTGTCTCAGAGCTGATACTGAGCACCACGCACACACACACACACGTTGTAAACCGCAACTGCATAACCACCTCAAATGGTTGACACTGAACCAACTCTTTAAAACACACACACACCTCATCTGTCTTCAACTCAGCTGCCACACAAACCTTACTTTGCATACACATTCTCCAAAGCTCACTGCGAATTCAGAAGTGCTTCTGGTGATTTAGCATAATGCCTCTAAAAACCAGGCGGTCAAAACAAACCACAGAGAGGTTGTGTCGGCAATGAGATTCAGAGAACACCCTGATGCCATCTCCAGCCAGCCTGGCCAGGCCGAGGCCGAGGCCAGTGATGAAGACACCAGGGAGGGGGGTCAGGTTGATCTGTGATGAGGCTATGATCTTGGACCAGAACTAGTCATTCAATGCATGGTTAATCCAAGGTTGGTTAGGCCTGCAGCTGGCTGGCTTTGATAATGCCACACATCCACCCACAACACACACAAACACACAGACACACACACCACACACACACACACACACACCACACACACACACCACACACACACCACACACACACACACACACACACACACACACACACACACACACACACACCACCACACACACACACACACACACGCACACACGGTGAGTGCCAAAGGGAGATATTTCATCCAGTTAAAACAGATCTCACCCCATGTGACCAATGTATTTCTTCCCCTCAAATATGTAAATTCAGCAAATCCATTTGAAGTGTGACATTCTTTTTAGTTTTGGTTCACTTTGCGGAGGGGAAGAGAGTGAGAGGGTGGGGGGAGAGGAGGGAAGGGGTGTGGGGAGGAGGAGATGAAGAGGGGGGGGGAGGAGGGAGGATGAAGAGGTGGGGGGAGGAAGTAGAGGAAGAGGGTGGGGGGAGGAGGGGGAGAGGAGGAGGGCGGGGGGAGGAGGAGAGGTATCTAAGGGCTGCAAGCTGCTAGGTGAACACAGACACACAAAACAACCCTGCTGGCCCTCCCTCACACTCTCACTGCAGTCTGTTTCCATTCGTGGTGTGTGTGTGGTGTTTACAGTGTGTGTGTTTCTTTTTCTTGTGTTTGTGGGGTTCAATGTCGCCATGTGTAAGAGAGGAAATAATTTTCTGTGAGTATGCATTTCTAGTGATTGATTGTTTGTTTGTGGTGTGTGTGTGAATGTGGTGTGTGTGTTTGAGTGTGTTGTAGTGTAGTGTGCGTATGTGTGTGTGTTTCTGAGCCGTCAGTAACCGCGTGGATAAGCCGCAGAGAGAGAATAGGCAGCACTAATCGCTGTGATAGAAGAAGTTCAGACACAGCGCCACGAGCTTATCTCTGCTCGAATCCCTCGTCCAGGCGCCACAACACACCTGGACCTTGTCATGTTACTCGCCCACTCCAGCTACTGCGAATACTATGCAGCTTAGAGGAGAGAGAGAGAAGAAGAGATAGGGAAGAGAGGTGAGAGAGTAGCGGAGAGACGAGCGCGAGGAGAGAGAGAGAGAGCGAGGAAGGTAGCGAGAGCGAGCGAGAGAGGGAGGGAGCAGAGAGCGAGCGAGAGGGCCGGAGACATCGAGACGTAGAGCGAACAGTCCGTAATGTGTTAATGTGATCATTAAATCTCCTCAGAGCAGATGTTAGAGGAACATTGGTTTCAAGTTCATCTTGATCAACACCCAGATCAAACAGCTGGGGTTTGACACTGTTGTTTTCAATCATGTCGAGGTCTGCTGCAGTGTCTCATCTGCAACTGTATGAAACATCACAAAGCCTGCCCCGACCAAGAACCCCACCATACTCCCTCTCCCAACACCTCCCTCCCCCCCTCCCCCATCCTCCCCATCTGCTCTCTTCCACACTTCACATCTCCTTCAGTTAGCAGACGCTTGTTTATCCCGAGACGTGCAACCGGTGCTCACAGAAACACAGCAGAGGTCAAGTACCAGAGGGCAGAGTTCACACGGTGTTCAGAGTGGAGGAACGCTCTGTCTGCCTAGGCACTGTACGAGTGAACAAGCGAGATGCAAGGCACAGAGCCGATCCGCTCACACATATCATCGATAGGAACTGTAGTCCTATCGAGCAATCTCAGACGCAGAGAAGTGAAGCGGGAAGCGTAGCTAGGAGAAGAGAAGAGAGGACCGAGAGAGAAGGAGACGAGAATGAGAAAGAGAAGAGATGAGAAGACGAAGTAAGAGACAGCGGACAATGCTAGAGCGTCAGAAGAGGGATAGAGATGAGCATGGCCGAGAAGAGAAGAGAAGAGAGCAGATGCCGTAGCAGAGTACAGACGAAGACGCGAAGAGAACGAGCAAAGAGACAGAGCAGCGCAGCGATACGACAAGGATCGTAAAGAGCGAGAAGCGAGAGAAGCGCCGCGCACATCCGTCTCCTGTCAGAGACAGCGCTCGCGCGCGCGCATGCGCATCGCTGTCCCGCAAAAGCGCGCGCAGCATGTCGTCAAGACATAGATCCTCCAACCTCCTAGAAGTCCTAGCTCCCTCTATCAGTTGGATCGGGTTCAGGTTTGCTGGAGGAGACCTGGGTAATCGTTGTATTCCGCAGGAAGAAGCTGATGTTAACTATGCCTACAGTCTGGCCCTAGGCACTGAGACGAGAGGACGAGAGGAGGAGAGGAGTGGAGGGAGATCAGGAGGAGAGGAGAAGGAGAGTAGAAGAAAGGTTAAGGAGAGGAGATGGGGAGGGTATAGGGAGGAGAGGAGAGCTGGGGAGGAGAGAGATGAGGAGAAGAGGAGATGAGAAGAGAGATGAGGAGAAGAGGAGAAGAGGAAAGGAAAGAGGAGGAGAGGTCTATGCCAAGGTCAGATGCTTGTCTGTGTTTAAGGAGCCGTACAGATCTGACTGGCAGACAGAGAAACAGACTGACGCGTGGGGAGGGAGACCAATCAAACACACCACACACACACACACTCGCACGCACACACTCACACACACACACACACCACACACACACACACACACACACTCACACACACTCACACACACACACACACCATCTTTCAGATCCCCGTACAGCGTTCCCAGGCAGCTGGAACAGCAGCTTATGCTGGTTCATGCTTAGGAGAGCTGGGTAAATAACTATCAGAATTAGCGCCAATCTGAGGCGGCTCAGTCGGCTATGTAACATGACGGACGACCTTGTGTGAGGAGACACACCGGGGGAGTCTCACGCACACACACACTCAGAAGACGAGGGTCAACATCAGAGCCACAAGTCATCTGCGTGTCAGCTCTCACACAACACACACACACACACACAGACACACACACACACCACCACACACACCCACACACACACACCACACACACACCACACCACACACACACACACACACACACACACACACCACACACACACACACACCACACACACGCACACACACAGTACTCTGTCCTCAGCTCACACACTTATACACTGGCTGTATCGACAGCAGGATGATGAAGACCTCAGTCAGAACAGAATTCCTCTACAGGCTGCACGGATAAGCATTTATTAGAAGAGGGGGGAGATGGAGGGAGGGCAAGGGAGGGGGAGAAAAAGAGAGAAACCGAGAAGTCTCTGAAAGAGAGGGATGGCAGGAAGAGATGCACAGAGGGGAGAGACAAGGGCAGAGGCGGGAGAACAAGGGGGAGGAAAAAGCGAGAGAAAAGGGAGAGGAAGAGAGAGACGGACAGAGAGAAAGAGAGAGAAAAAGAGAAAGAGAGGAGGCAGCTTCCTGGCAGGCCACAGAGGGAGAGAGAGTGTGAAAGAAAGAGGAGAGAGAGAGTGAGAGGGACACGTGGGCGGAGAGAGAGTAAATATCAGTGCTCTGCCAAGACAACCATCAGCCCAGCTCACAGATGTTTCATTTTCTCTCATTTCTTTAATTAAACTCTTCAGCTTCCTGCCGGCCACGCCAGCTCATTAGCATTAGCATCACCATGCATAGTTAATGGAAGTTTAGCCATCCAAGTTAATGTAGCTGGATAGGCAGGGGTTTGTGTTAACATTTGAGCCCACCCCTGCACAGTGAATGGCAGTTTGGCTCCCTGCGTTTGCATGTAAGAGACAGGATTTATGCTTCATTACTCTGTGTGTTTGTGGATGTGTGGGTTGTGTGTGTGGTTTACTGTAATGTGTTGTACTGTGTGAAGTTGTTGTTCGAGGACAACAGCCACGACATTAATCTCATCTCCTCATGCCCCCATCCTTCTCAGTCTTCGACGCTGCCCCTCTCTCTTCCCCTCTCTCTCTCGGCCTCTCCTCTGTATTCAGCTCTTGAACGGCCCCCTCTTCTTCCCACCTCTCTCCTTCTCCCTCCCTATTTCCTTCCCCTGTGTCGATCCCTCTGTCTCTCCTCTCTCTCCCCTCATTCCCTTCCCCACCCTCCTCTCTCCCGCTGACTCGCTCTGCCTCTCCCCTCTTCCCTCTCCCTCCCCACCGTCTCCCCTCTCATCCTTCTCCCCCTCTCTCTGTCCTCCAGTGTCCCAGTTGCCACCTCTCTCTGGGGACGGATGCTCTGATAACTGTTGTCAGACATACACAACACACGCACACACACGCACACACACACACACACATACACGCACACACACACACAAGCTCAGTATGCAGCATACACACACTCCTCCCAGAATGCTGTGGCAGCATACAGTTCTGCTAATACCCTTGAACATTCCTCTGGTGACTCTCCAACACACCTGTTTTCCTTTTATCACAAGCTGCACACCTGCAAACAAAAGGTTCTAAGAAATAACAAGCAGTCGAGCACGCACAAACACACACACACACACAAACATACACCTACACAAGGTAACACACGCCGTCAACACAAACACAGGCCGGTTTCTCTTTGGCATGACTCTACGGGGTGTGTGTGTGAGGTCGTGGTGACAGCAGGATGGATGGTGTGAGGGTCAGACACACGTCAAGCCTGACCTCTAGGAACTCTAGTCCTTCTCAGTCTGCCATCATCACCAGGACACCCAGAACCCTGCATGTCACTGAGCTGACTGGCCAGGCCACCCGCACAAACACACACACACACACACACAGACATACACAGACACACACACACACCACACACACACACACAACACAGGCAGACACGCACAAAAACCTGTGAAGGTAATCGTTTTTTTGAACAGGGATAGTATAGGTCCAGGAGAGCCTGCAACCTTCACATAGTATTTCACACGCCCCCCCTTCCTGCAGCTCCCACACATTCTGACAGTTTCCCTATCTGTCCTTCCTGTATTTGTGTGATAGTGCATGTACAGTGTGGGTGTGTGTTGTGTGTGTGTGTGTCTGTGTGTCAGCTGCAGGTGTGCGTCAGGCAAACAGAGAGATCAGGGTTCTCTTCCGCTCTGGTCTTTAAGCAGCTATAAACTTCAATGCTTTATTGATCCTGAAACAGTCTTGACTCTGAGCACTCAACAGACCCCATCCCCCAACCCCCCCTCGTCCATCCCAGCCCCCCACCTGTCCCCCAGCCACCCCCTCCATGGTCTCTGATCGATCAGATAATCTCTATTTCTACGGACAATAAACTTTAACTGGCTTTACTGGTCTTCCCAGACCTAACCTGATTGGAGTTCAGCTGCTCATTCTCTGAGGATAGAGGCCTGTCTGTCTGTCTCTCTGCAGGAGAAGACAGACAGGCTTTGAGAGAGACAGCTTGTCAGGGAAACAAGCTGTAAGAGAAACTGCTTGTACTGCAGAGAGGCTATAAGAGAGAGAGGTTACAAGAGAGACAGGATATACAATTATTGGTACAGTAAGAACAACTAGAGAGCATCCAATTTCTGGGAAATTGTGAGGGTGTGCCTGCTTGTCCGTCCCTTTAGGTTTTTCCCTTCTAGTGATATTTTCAAGCATTTAGCCTACTCAGTCTATTGCATAATAATTCATTAAGAACACCCTTGGAAAGAAGCGACTGTAACAACGTTATCACTGGAAATATTTCAGATGGAATCGCGATTCAAACAGTAGCTCTATGTCTGCTAACTTATGACATGCCCCCAAAAACTTAAATAAGCTTGACATTTATTTAGTGGAAAATCGCTCATGCATAAAAGCTCAATAGCGATCATTGTCAGTAACAACGCAAAATGCGATATAGCCCTTGTGGAGAAGCTGTCCCGGTAAATTGTAGCCTATACTACAGTGTTCTTCTTGGTGGCGATCGTTGGTTGAACGTTCCGTTGTACGGTTTAGGCTGAAATTAAATATTGCTTTCATGAACAGATTGACAGTTTAGGCTGTGTCAATGAAGTTCGGGTTAGTAGTCAGACAGTTTCACCTTGTGAAATACTTTTGATTTAAGGGAGTGCCGACATGTTCTGTCGCCGTTTGACTTCCCACTGTGAACAGCTGTGGATGTTTTTGTTAGCTACACAGTGTCTTGCGTAGGCTACAGCGTTGCAGTAGTTACTGGTTTGAAATCACACAGGTAATGATTATTCACCACAAATCGTTTACTTGTAATCTAATGTCATAATAAATCGTACAACGAAAATGTATTTGTGAGTATGTTTATTTTAACGATTTGAAAACAGATGCATGTAGTATGTGTTGTAGTATGTGTTGCCCGGGCAACATAGGCTAATATCATGATGCTAATGCTTTAGTGAAATAGTAGACTACCGTTTCAGAAAGTAGATGTAGTTCCTCATATCAGCTTATATTGTACATTACACTTCACAATTGTGTTTCATATCACAAAGTAAAATGAGTAAATAGTTATCACCCTGGCCTCTTTGCTTGTGGCGTTTCTGCAGCTGCCTTGCAGTAGCGTTAAAGCTATAGTATAGCTATCTCCCAGAAGTTAACAAGCTGCTAAACTAATGTTCTGCTAGAGGTAGTCACGCGTGTTTCGTCAGTGACTGTGGCTAGCAAGTTAGCCAGGTAAATAAAATGACAAGCAACTCAATGGCTACCAACTTTTGACATGACGTTTCTAAGTAATCAAAATATTGACGAATGCTTAGGGGGGCGGCACGATACCATCTTTGCGTGCAACAGTCTTCTATGCACGTCGTATCTAATGCGTCGTGCTAACATGTGCCGACGCTGTGACGTAGGCTATTATAACTGAGTAGTCTACCCTTTGCCGACAAATACACTTTTTGCCACAAAACGTTGTATCCTCCTAAACTGTGCAACGGAACGAAAATCTGAATACAAGCAACTCAATCTCTACCAAGACGAAACTTTTGACGTCGACGTTGTCTATGTAGCGCAATATTGACCGAGTTTTAGGGGCGCAAAAAGAATAATATTATATATGTGAGATAACAAAGGTGGCGCTTCATTCCGAAGCGCACACCCATGACCAAGCCACATCTGTCTACTCTGTAATGACAGACGTGCACAGAAGCACAGAAGGTGTGTGAAAGTGTTGTCTACATGCCTCCAAGTTGTCCTGTCTGGTGTTCACACACACCACACACACACACACCACACACACACACACACACACACACACACACACACACACCACACCACACACACAACCACAACCACACACAGCTGAGGATGCAAAGAGGAAGACAGGGACAAGACAACATGGGAGGAGAAGCCTCACTGCCAGCTCTCCTGCATCCTCCCTGCACATCTCTCCTACCTCTCGAGCCGACGGGATAGAGAGCGCAGCAGAGAGCAGCGCGCAGAGGAAGCGAAGAGCGAGCGCGGGCAAGCGCGCTGCGTCCATCGCAGACGAATGCAAGCGCGAGAGCAGAGAGCTGATAAGCGCTCCGCTAGTAGAGCGCCGACGACGAGAGCGTGCGAGAGAGCTGCTGCGAGAAGAAGCGTGACGAGAAAACGAAGAAGAGAAAAGAAGAGACGTCTGACCTACGAAGCCGCGAGACAGAGAGCGAAGCGCCGTCGCAGAAGACAACGCGCTCTCGCTACTCGCTCCATGTAGCTACTCATCATCTTCCGCTAATCTACATCTTCGGCTAGTCCTCTCATCCGTCTCTCCATCGATCGCCTCCTGCGAATAACTACAACTCAGGGTCTTCCTCACGCGCGAGCGTGACACGTCCGCCCCTGCTCGGTGACAGAGAATAGAGCGATGGGACGCTGGCTAGGACATGCTGCACAGTGCCACTTCAACACACAAGCCAAGCTGCTTCTCAATCAACTGACGAGGCACAGTCACTGGAGTTGACTGGGGAAATGGGTCACCTGCCTCAGAGCTGGCCTGATGGGGCGCAATCTGTGGTGTCACTGGGTTCAACACAGAGACACACCCACACATAAAATATCCTGACAGCTGTCAATAGTTGTTGGGGTAGCTGATCACTCTAACTGCAAATCAGTGGTAGCGTTTACACATCAGAGACATTCTAGAGATTGTTCTAGATCACTGGACTGCAGGACTCTCAGCACCTCACCCCCTCCTATCTCCTAGCTACTGTGTGGTGGAGCTGTGCTCGTATCTCATTAGCGTGATTAGCTTTGATTCTTTCTCCTTCTCCTCCCATCCTCCCATCTCCCACTCCCATCCGTCCCCACATCCTCCCATCCCATCCTCCCATCATCCCATCCTCCCATCCTCCCATCCTCCCATCCTCCCATCCTCCCCATCCTCCCAAAAGTCACTCCTCCCCACTGCTCCCATCCTCCCATCCTCCTCCCGTCCTCCCAGTGCGGTAGAGAGATGGAGATAGATGACCCCCCCGCAGACCTGGGCTACACATGAAGAAAAGAGCCCAGCCACAGCACCACCCTCCGAGGAATAGCCCTCTGTCTCTACCCCTCTCTATCTAACCCTCTCTCTCTCTACCCCTCTCCTCTCTAACCCCCTCTCTCTGCCACTCCTCTGCCCCTCTCTCTCTCTACTGAGCTCTCTCTCTCTAACCCACCCCTCTCGATCGAAATAACCCACTCTCTCTCTAAGACCCCCTTTCTCTCTAACCCACCACCACCTACTCACCCCTGTCTCTCTCGCTACGACAACAAACACCCTCTCTCTAGAACACCACTCTCTCTAACGACCCTCCTCTACCCCTCTCTCACTCTCTCTATCTCTCTCTCTCTAACCCCCCTCTCTCTACTCCCCTCTCTCACCCCTCTCTCTCTCTACTCCCCTCTCTCTTCTCTCCTACCCCCCCCTTGCCGCTCGTCTCTGGCCCCATCTCTGGCTCTGTTCTCTTACAGATGGACTCATTAGACTCAAACTCTGTCCCCCTCTTTCTGTCTGTCTGCTGTCTGAGCCACAGTTAGTTATAATCACACACACTCTCTCCCTCTCTCTCCCCCTCTCCCTCTCTCTCCTCTCTCTCTCCCTCTCCCTCTCCTCTCTCTCTCTCGCTCTCTCCCTCTCTATATCTATTTTCTTCTCTCCCTCTCTCCCATTCTCTCTCCAGATGACTGACTGGATCACCCAGAGAGACCAGGGGATGTTGAGGATGTACTCCAGAGACGTTACAGGAGTCTGATCCACCCCAGCTCCTGCCCACACCCGCTCACTGGATCTAAGGGAGACCACCTACTGTGCCATTGCTCCACCCCTCCCATATCACTACTTCCCCCTAACATCCCCCCCCCCTTCCCACAGACACACATCCAACACCTCCTTACCCCCCAGCAGTGAGATTGATGGGGGTGTGTGTCATGCTGACAGAGCAGGCTTTAGCATTGCAAACACACCCAGGCCTCAGACTGACGAATGGCCGGGGAACAATGATCCTGACACACGCCAACGCTGCCGCCCTCCTCCCTCCCTCCCCCTCTCCCTCCCTCCACTTCATCAGTTAGATCAATCTCTGATTGCTCTGATCAATCACACCAGGAAGTACATTGCCATACAGTGCAGACGTGAGCAGTTCATTGGCTGATCTGCTGGAACTGAATATTCTCTTAGAGCCAAGCAGCATTCTACAGGCTGAGAGGAAATTGACACCACTACCCGCCCCGACCTCACCACCACACACACACACATCTCTCTCTCTCTGAACGTGGCACCGTCGAGAGCCACCATCACAAATCTGACAGGAAGTCTAATAATGCATTTTCCAGTTACCCCTCTGTGTTCAATGTTTTTGTCTGAACCTGTCTGACCTGAACTGAATCGCTTCCCAGACGTAATCTGGGGTCAGAGAAGAGGGCTGAAAAGAGCTAGAGGGAAGATAGAGGGAAGATAGAAGCAGGGAAGATAGAAGCAGGGAAGATAGAAGCAGGGAAGATAGAAGCAGGGAAGATAGAGCGAAGATGGAAGGAGGGAAGAGAAAGGGGAAGTGCAACAAGAGGAGAGGAGACACAGAACAGCCGAGGGGGTAAAAACAGAGGGCCATATAGAGAGAAGAACGAGAGAGAGAGAGAGAGAGAGAGAGAGAGGAGAGAGAGAGAGAGAGAGAGAGAGAGAGAGAGAGGTGAAAGACGAGGGGAGGGATGGAATCGTTTCTGGCAGCCGACCAGGGACTTTCTGTCCAAAGACATTTCAGTGACAGACTGAGGGCCTGTCTCTGGTCTCTCTCTCTCTCTCTCTCTCTCTCTCTCTCTCCCTCTCTCTCTCTTGATCAAGACTCTCTTTATCTCTCTCCCTCCTCAGCCTCGTTGTCTGAGATAATGAAGTGATCTTCGACCCCCTCCAGTCCCCAGTCCCCATGACCCTGGGACCCTGCCTTCGAAAATCCCTGGTAGCCAATTACAAGCAGACAAACTCTCCGGGATTCCTGTTTGAAACCATCTAGCCAATTAGAAGGGCCGAGATGAGCTAAGGGAGTTAGCTTTTCCCCCGGGTGCTCAGACAAGACTGGACCAACAGGTGATCACAGGTGTTCATTACACGACTTCAGTACTATGGCTAGTCACGTCAGTACTAACCACAGTGTGTGTCTGTGTGTGTGTGTGTCTGTGTGTCTGTGTCTGTGTCTGTGTCTGTGTGTCTGTGTGTCTGTGTGTCTGTGTGTGTGTGTGTGTCTGCGAGTGTGTGCCCTCTACAGAGGTGTCGTGCTGCCTGAGAGAGAGAGTAGCGTATTTACGAGCTGATAGTTGACCGGCTGGCTCTGAGCCTGGATTCTGCTCAGCCAGCAGGCAGCTTGCTCCTCAGAGACAGGACTTACCGGCTGGTTCTGTTCAATTCGATCACATGGGGAGTTGTGTTTGTTTTGGAGCTGGTGTCTCAAGGCACTGATTTGATTCAGAAAGATTATGTCACTCAAGCCTGGTTTTATTGAGAAAGAATACCTGAAATATTTACAACAATCAGATGTAGAAGGTACTGGTGAGAGCTAGCGGAGGGGGGGTGGGGTGAGGGAGGGGGGGGGGCAGTTTGGGCTGGGGGGGGGGAGATGACGGAGGTGGGCAGACTGGAGCGCTGGGTGGTGTTTGTGAATGATTTCTGTCGTGTGAAAATTGTGTGTTTGACTTTGATGGATTATTATCTCTGTGTTTTGTGTGTTTGTGTGTGTGTTTGTCTGTGTGTTTGTGTGTGTGTGTGTTTGTGTGTTTGTGTGGCTGGGGGTGGTGGTAGAATGTTTCTAAAATGTCCTGGAAATCACATTATCAGTAACAGGGACAAGCCCTAGAGAGATTGTATGTGTGTGTGCATGTGTGTGTGTGTAGTGTGTGTGGTGTGTATGTGTGTGTACGTGCGTCTGTGTGTGAGAAAGCGAGAGAGAGAGACGGTTTACCCCCCCCCTCGGTTTACTTCTCCAGCCTTTATCAGGTATTAGCTCTAATGAGATTGGTCTCATCAAAGACTTTATGATTACAGTAATAATGGGCTGGCCTGACCTCTGCCTGACCCCATTATAATCCCAAAACAACCTAAACTCTCCTGACCTCCATCTGTACTGGGCTGGCCTGCTTTAACAATGGTGGCAACACACAGGAAATCATATTCAAGTGTGTGTCTCGGTATCAGTCAGCACAATGTCCCTCTGACGTCATTTACCATCCGATAGGTCACGTGCATAGCTGGCCTGCTATTGGCTAAAGGCACAACTCTGCTAATGACAGCCAGTCAATCAGTTTGTCAAAAGGTTTTCTGTCTCAGTGGGCGGGCTGATGGGACGAGGGTTCGAAGACTGGGAGGTGGAGAGATCCTTAAGATACACAGGTACTTGATTTATCCCCATGGGGAAATGTTACAGTGGGCAAAATCAAATAATATCCAAATCAGGACACAGGGCTGTGCATGGGGAAATACACAGGGTGGACGCAGGTGACACATGTACCTACCGGTAAGCACTGTGAGATGTACCTGGTACTCAACAGGGGAAACACAGCAGTGCAAACAGAGCAGCCTGTCACAGTTAAGGATGTCCAGAATGGTAGCTAACGCTGAGCTAGATTTGAGGTTTGAGTACTCGAGTGGTGCCCCAACAACAGCACTGCCAGTGTTCCAGCTCACAGTGAGGCTTTAAATAGTGTCAAAGCTGCTGGCACAGAAGGACTTGTGATGGTACTGTTTGTGACACGGGGATGCGATCAGTCTGGCACTAAAGTATCTTCACTTCAACACCATGTCAGGGAAAGGGTGAGCGGTATTGTCCGTGATGGCCCACAGCTCGGAAAGTGTCCCTGCCTCTGCCCACTTCCTCCAGGGTGCCAACGTTAGTCCACAGCACCGACAGCACCTACTTCCCCGATCCGTTTTTGTTCATTCTGTTGGCATCCTACCCCCCTGCCTCGACGCAAGCATCCCGACACACCACAGCATAGAAGATGGTGCCGGGGACAACAGCCTGGTAGAATGTGTGCAGTGGTGAGCTGCACACATCAAAGGACTGAAGCCGCCTCAGGAGGAAGAGCCTGCTCTGTCCCTCTGAGTGGAGCCAGGCTCTTTCACCTTTTTTGGCATGAGAGCTTTTTTTTCCCGAACAATTTTATCGCTCGACACTCCATCCTCAGAGTTAAAAGGCTCTGGGGTCGGCAAGTAAGTTTGGCTCCGGGACAATTTTTTTCTAAGCCATTAGATGGTGGGCCGGAACATCCAAGGCTTGTTAAAGAAGTGGATTTATACAAAAAGTGCATCAGGAAAATGCGACAGGGCAGACACTGTTACATGGTATCTAGATTTACCTGCTTAAGCAGCTGGCAAGATTGTCTAGCTTTGCAATACTTACCTATCCTGCCTTCAAGCGAGCTAGCTAGCTATACAAACCAGGTTTCTCGCTTGCTAGCTAGCAAGCAACTCCCAAGTACTTGTAGGAGCCCACTGTTCACCTCAATCCCCTGGATGGGAACTGGGGTTGAGCGGGCCCTAGTCCTCTGGAAACACACAACCATTTTCCTGGTTGTCTTGGAGATGTTGAGCTGTAGGTGGTTCCTCCCGTACCTCCCAACAACGTCATCCACCAGGCCCCTTCAAACGTCCCACGATAACAGTGTCATCAGAGAACGTCTGCAGATGGCAACAATCAGAGTCGTATCTGAAGTGGGAGGCGTGAACAGAAGGGGGACAGAACCATGAAACATGATTGGAGCAGATGATTTCGGTCTGTAAAGGAGGAGGGGCTTACTGAGAGGAACTACAGAGTGAAGTGGTAGGCTTGGAACCACACGGGTCTGTGAGCTCATGTTTTATTTATTTTGGTAGATGGGTCTGGCCACCGTCCCATTCCAACAGATGTCCCTCTTACCAGAATCTGGTTAGGCCAATCACAACCGCTTATCTGATATGGTGGAGGTTTAATACAATGACTAGACAAATAAGCACCATTTTCACATTCAACCAAGACAACGTTTTGTTGATTGTTTGGATCCATCCAGCCCTCTCCAATTAAGTCCAGAGGCACATGGGTCTGCAGCCATTGGAAATCCACCGTGAAACTGAACAATGAAGAATGAGAGGATTCCAGACAAACACATTAGTGATTGTTGGTCTGGTGGTGCCGGGCTAAGATGTTTAAGATGTTATAAGGTGTAAGATGTTAGAAAGTCGTCTTACCTCTCGATGTTGTTCTCTGAAGATGAATGTGCTAAATCATGGTTCATATTGTGATGTTTGGTCACACATCGGTGACACATAGATTTTCGATTATAATCCTATCATATTGATTTTACATTGTCTGACAGTACTGCAGTGGTCATTATGCCTCGATTAAATCTCTCTGACCTCTCTTGCCTGTCTGTGTTTGTGTGTGAATGACTGTGTGTGTGTGTGTGTGACTGTGGTGTGTGTGAAACTGTGTGTGTGTTTGTGACAATGTGAAGTTTCTGGAGGAGGAGGAGAACAGAGGAGAGGTATACAAACAGTAGAGGATGGAGTCTCTCACGTTGCAGGGGTTTAAGCAGGAGTCTGTATGCATATTCTCAGTATTTGCTCACAGTCGGGAGCCCCTCATCCACACACACACACACACACACACACGTGACACACACACACACGTGACACATTCTCGCCTCCGGAGAAAACATTGGGGCCGACGTCCACATGAATGGGATGAACACGTGGTTGGTTTGCAGTGTGAATCTTTGTTTTGGTATTTGTTGATCCGTTCTGTACGGCTGAACCAAGAGGCTGACGGCAGCTGTTGCTGTGGACCGGCCGAGTAGAGATGAGGAGAGGCAGAGCAGGAGCCCCTGAATATGGATGATACTGTACACAGACGCACAGGCACACAAACCACACAGATGATAACACACGTTTATAATACACGCGCACTCACGATAACACACGAACATGAACACACGTAACACACCCACACTTTTTCATTCACTCCTCCCCTCTCGTCCTCCTGTACCTCCCGTCCTCTCCCCCTGGACATAAAGCACTCCACTCGGCCGTTTCTCACGTTGTCCCCCGGCCGGCCAGCTCCCTCTCCGTCCCTCCTTCTCTTTTCTCTCTCTCTCTCTCCCTTTCCCACTTTCTCTCTCTCTCTCTCTCCCTCTCTCTCCGAGGGTTGTAGGGAACGTGTCGACGGCGGGCGCAGAGTGTCGGTGACGGCAAAGCGTAAATCTGAGTTGTATATGGGATCTGCTGACACATCAGGAGGCTGGGGGGGGGTGGTGGTGGTGTGGGGGGTCGGGCGGGCGGGGGGGCTTCCAGGCAGCAGGGCGATCCATCCCCCCCCCGGCACCTCCCTCTGCACCTCACCTCCCCCTCCTCCCCCATTTGTTCACCCACGCAGCTTTTAAGCAAATTGGTTCTCCAGCTCCATCACCTACTTTCACACAGTCCCCCTCTGCAACATGTGTTCCTGTGGATGGCTCCTCTCCTCTCTCTGCAGACAGGGAGTGGTAAGACCTGAACATCAAAGTGCTTCCATCAAACGCCCTCATATGGATTAAACCCTCCCCACTGCGCTTCATCTGTCCCAACATGCTGAACTGAATGTGTGTGTGTGCGCGTCGTGACGTAACCTCTGCTAATGGTCCTGACATCGTCAGTCAGACTAAGACTCGGTGATGGCAGGGTAAGAAGACAGTCTGCTAGTCACATGCTCGTGCCCTGCTGGAACAGGTGGAGGAAGGGATGGGCGAGAGACTACTGGAGGAAGGGAGAGAGGGATGGATGGATGGATAGTGAGTGAGGAGGATTGGAAAGAGATGAGGCGGTTATAAGGGAGATATGGAATGAGAATGGATGGTGAGAGGATGTGGGCATGGCTGTGAGGAGGAGGGATGGATGGATGGAGGGGAAGAGACAAAGAGCGAGAGAGACAGAGCGGTGTGTCCGCGTGTTTCATCAAAGAACACTATTCAGCTAGTCTGTCGTGCTTTGGCTGGTCGACAGACAGAGTGAAGGATGGCGAAAGAGAAGAGAGAGGGGGATGGATGGAGAGATGGTGGTTGAGAGAAATAGAGAGACAAACGGGCGGGGGGGGTATGAGATGGTGGGGGTGGTGGTGATGGTCGGGATGGTGGGGTGGTGGGGATGGGTGGTGGTTGGGGTGGTGGTGAGTGGTGGTGATGGGTGGTGATGGTGGTGGTGGGGTGGTGCGTGGTGGTGATGGTGGTGATGGTGGTGATGGTGGTGAGGGTGGTGAGGGTGGTGGGGTGTGAGGGTGGTGTGGTGTGGGGTGATGGTGGTGAGGGTGGTGATGGTGGTGGTGGTGGGTGATGGTGGTGATGGTGGTGATGGTGGTGATGTGGTGTGTGCTGGTGGTGATGGTGGTGCTGGTGGTGATGGTGGTGGTGATGGTGGTGCTGGTGTGTGGTGGTTGTGGTGATGGTTGGGCTGGTGTGTGTTGGTGTGTGCTGGTGGTGCTGGTGGTGCTGGTGGTGCTGGTGGTGGTGGTGGTGTGGTGGTGCGGTGGTGCTGGTGTGCTTGTGGTGGGGTTGGTGCTGGTGGTGCTGGTGGTGCTGGTGGTGATGGTTGTGCGGGTGGTGTGGTGGGGATGGTGGGGATGTGGGGTGGTGGGGGTACCACCCCGGTATATCTAACTGAGTGTGCTAATTTAGTTTTCCAGCTTTTAAATCTAGTTTTAAATCCAGTTGGTTAGTCATACATGGGTTATCTAGTGCGTTAATATAAGTAGACAACACGTTGCTTGAAGAGATCTCATGAAGTGTGACGAAGTCTCGACAGACCTCTTTAAGTGAAACGTTCTAACAGCACTGGCAGACACATGTGCATGTTTTAGTGAGCAGAAGCTCTGATGCCCCAGAGGGCTGGGCTCCTCCTGTCTGTGTTTTGTTCCTCCGTCGAATATCTGCTACGGTTTGCCTGTTGGGAAAATCAGTTTATTGTTGTCACCTGTTAGGATTTTTTAATTAGTTCTGTGTGTTGTCACCCGTGTCTTGTCTGATTTAATATTGTCGTCTCCGTTTTGTGTTCAATCTCTGTCGGTCGTTGCTAATGTCTGTGAGCATGCCTGCCGTCGTCTTGTCTGAAGTCAGTGAAGTCCTCGTTCTTACGATCCTGCCTCTGGCTCCACCCTCCTACACACTCTGTGACATAAGCAAGCCCATAACTAATATCTTTGCACTTAAATTTGATTGGGTGTTTTTGCAGTGTAGCTGCACATTTAAGTAAGAGACGAAGGACCCACACAAACTCTAAATATCCCAGGAGATGTCAGCTTGTGTAATATCCCCCCCCAAAAAAACAAAGTATGACACACACATGCACTGTGTAATCAATGTTCTTCGCCGATGTTTAGCAGTGGTTCGACTGGCAGGCGACTGCTGCTGAGTGATTGGTTGAGGTCTCCCTGGACTAGTCATCGTAGTCTATCATGGCAGCCTGACAACATGTCAACTCTGCATGGGCCATAAATCCAGACACGTTTTAATTCTGCAGAAAAGCTTAATCTGTACTGTGGGCCAGGAACAACCTTCAGCTAGCCTGTCAGGCAGCCAGTCAGGAAGTCAGAAGGAGACAGGGGAAAAGGAGTGGAGAGTAAGATAGTGTGTGTGTGTGTGTGTGTACTGTAACCTTTACTTTTTACTTGTGTTGCTGACATCGTTAGTCAGACTAAGACAGCCACGGCAGGGTAGCGAGAGAGAGAATAGAGAGAGAGAGAGAGAGTGACTAGAGAGAGCTATAGAGAGATAGAGATTGGAGAGCAGATCTCTATATTCTGTATCTCTCTATCTCTCTTTCGCTCTCTCTTCGCTCTCTCTTCTCGCTCTCTCC
>CAEFZP010005177.1:0-16805 GCA_903064625.1 Mallotus villosus
GTAAGGTATGATGCTTTGTGTCCGTTGCTAACCTAGAGTGTACTAATATGTCTCCCAGATTCCTGTTCCTCCTATACGCTGAGATCACCGGATGTTCGGGAGGGACTCCATCTCTACTGAAGCCATCTGGAAGTTGGTTTTGATGGTCTTACAGAAGGTCACCATAGCTGGTGAGTAGGTGCATACCAAGGGGACTAGGAGGCGTTCATCTACAGCTTTCTCAAAGTTCCCATGTTCTAAAAAGACCTGTTTGACCTCTGTTAATACTCCTCAGAAACCGTTGCTGTAGCCTCGCGGCCCTAACGCTTTAAAAACAGGATCTGGGTGGCCTTTTCTACATCCTCCGTGAAGGAGCAGATCCTATGGAACCTGCTAAGCTGTGACTTAATCAATCCTCTAAAGGTATGTTTAGGATGATGGCTGGATTTATGTAGCAAGGCATGTCTATCTGTGTCTTTGAAAAAGACCTTTGTAGCTAAGCCTCCTATTGTCCCCTTCTGTCCCTTCAACAAAAAAAACCTGGGGTTCTAAGAACTCCAACGCTGACTGTTGGGTGTTGTGGGTGATGGTAATGGCCGGATGATGAGAGTTCAAGTAGATAGAAGAGATGGAAATCCTCCAAAGAGTGTGTCCAAACCCAAAAATATCATCCAAGTATCGTAATACATGAGTGGTAGATTTTTGCACTTTGGGAAAGCTGTTCCTCCTCCAAAAGCACATGTACACAATTGGCAAAAGCGGGTGCAAATTTCTTCCCCATCGCAGTGCCATGTATTTGAAGATAAAACTGTCATTGAACTCAAAATCATTCCCTAACCAAACTTAGTTCCAGTAGCTCCAGAATCACCTGGATCCGGTCGCCGCTCATCTGGAAACCGTTCAAACGCTCTGGCAACTGCTTGGAGGCCCAACTGAGTGTCAATGTGTGGTGTATAGGGAATGATGTCTATTGAAAAGAGGAAAGCACCCGCAGGCACACTCAAAGTTTTAACTTTGGCCACAAAATCATAAGTATCCTTAACATAGCTTGGATGTTTCTGAGATAAGGGATTGATAAAGGAGTCAATATATTCTGCCACTCTGTAGGACTCAGACCCACAGTCGTCTGACAATGGGCGCCACTAGGGGTCACAAAAGGAACCGTCCAGGTCTCAGGAGGCTTATGGATTTTGGAAGCAAATAGAACAAACTTGGTCTCGGTGGATCTGGACCCATAAGGTACAACATCTGTTTGTCGGTGATATAATCAGTTTCCCTGAGTTTGGTTAATATCTCCCTAATCATCTCCTGCGTAGCAGTGCGTTGGATAGAGTGGGGGGAGTGGGAATAGTGTTGTACATTACTGAGCTGTCTCATGCCTCCAAAAGGTATTGTACCTTGTCCATAATGAACAAATCTGTGAACCCTTATGCGGCAGGTTTGATGACAATACTATTGTTATTCTTCAAAGTGTTTACTGCTCTCAATTGTTCTGAAGTGAAGTAGGCTGGACACGAGGCTTAGGTTTGAAACGTAAGAAGGACTGAATGTCCTTCTGAATCAGTGTCTGGATGTATGTGACACCACTTCTGCCCTAGGTTCCCACTTAGACGGATTGGTGAAGGGAGCTCGTGGGAAGTCTGTATCATACAGGAAGTAATCAAGTAATTTAATCTCTGTGATAGACTGCATGTTCCCTACACAACTCCATCCGATCCGAATTAGAGGGAGATAGAATGAAGCTAAGGCCTCGTTCCAAAACCTCACATTCTAAGGGCTAAGTCTGAAAGTGGCAGAAAGGTTCTTAATGTAGATTGCTTGGGGGTTGTTAACAAACACTCTTCCCCCCTAAAATGTTTAAAGTGCATCCTAAGCCAATATTCAGGATAGCCGCAGCGGTGGGTCCCACCCAATGGGACTGGATCCCGCCCTCTACACGGAACTGGGTTCTAGGTATGCAGGTAAGTATTGACATCTTCTACTATTGTATCATTAAAATCTAATCAAATTTGGTGTTGCTTGTGGTAATCTATCTGAAAAATGAATAACAGGTACATGAAGCTCAGCATTTGGAAAAACCTTATCACACACCTCAAGACTTGCTGTAGTGTGTTCCAGGCTGTACCAGATGTTTGTTTCTGAGGCAATTGTTTAACCCTACAGAAATGATCACCTTCTCCGTCATTGGACTGGGGGGAAGTTACACAAAACTCTCTCTGAGATGTCTTTATGCAGTAGCCCCAGGGAAACTGTCACTGTGTACTCATTGGGTCTACAAATGAAGGGAGACGTGCCAGGCTTGGACTCTCCTACTTACCACAATCGGGTTTGATGATCTCACTATTCCAATCAAAGATCTTCTACTCTGTCTAGGATGGATTCGTGGCATCTCGGCGAGCCGCACCCCCCAGGGGACGCGGACTCAACAGTCCCCTTTTACACTCTGCCTAACCATAAACAAACCCAAATAAATAATTACGTGCAATCAAGGTCTCTCCTACAAGTTTTGTAAAAAATTATTTCAGTGTCAATATTGTCATCACACAAGAACGTCTATTGCGTTTATTTGGTAATGTTATATTTTTAGACTAATTTGCACAATGTATTATACCTAGATGTTTTATTGTCTTTCAAAATAGTGTAGACAAAAAGAATTAATTAGTACTTATGTCACAGGACATGACAAAATGTAATGTAAATGAAAGTAGAAGAAAGGCACTGGACCAAAGTTTACTTAACTAATCTTTTGAACTCGTCAGGCTAATGGAGAAGAACAAATAGTCTCGAGGTCATAAAGACCAAACCATTTTTTGTGCCATCTTACAAGAAAAAAAACATACCTTTTCAGGACTGCAGAAAAACACGTGTGTTTCGTTATAAATGTCACATCGTTGTGTTCACTTGTGTGTTTGCCTAAGACCCCTCCAGGTGTGTTATCGTCTGCTCGTTGGTGGGTATGTAGGCAGTGGGGTTATGTTTGTCTGTGCATTCGTATTGTGTGTTTCACAAGTAGTCCCAGCGGTTTACCTTGTCTCCGTTAACCAGTTCCAGTATCCTGATTACCGTTTGCCCACCGACACTGCCTGCCAAGTACATGACCTGCCCTGCGTCTGGTCTGTGCTTCATCCACTGTGTACCGAACTTGCATGTCCATCACCTGAGTAAGCCTGTCGATTTACCAATAAACATATGCTACTGAACTACCTGCCTCTGCTGTCGCATCTGGGTCCAACCTCTGTCTTGAGCCGTGATATAAATAATATCTAAATATTATTATAATAAATCTTTAACGTTACTTTTTGATCATCACTTCTAGGAACACCAGTTAACTTTGCGAAGTCAGCTTTTCCCCAAGACGTAAAAAAATATTAAGGCTTTGGACATCTTTCAGCAAGGCTTTCAATGCTGTACAGGGACTTGATTTTCACCTTTTTAATGCCGGGGTACATGTGTTCAAGAAAACGTGGAAAACATTCTGAATGACCCCGTGAATATCAGCGGGAAAGAGTGATGGTTCTTGTATTTAAATTAATTGTATTTAGGCGTACAAAACCCAAACCAGTTAAATTCTGTGAATTCGGATTTTTGATTCAAAGTGATGATTTCAGACAGTAAGTACAATATATCATACACATGCACACAAATTTAAATACATCTTACTTGTGAATCATTTTAGTTAGTCGTTGTAAATACTGTATACACATGATAATTTATTGGTACCAAAAAGTATACCACTGTTTAAAAACATTAAAAAAAAGTATCATGAAAAAAAACAGTTAAAACGATCAGTTTTGAGACAAAGTTTTATAATGTAAAAAATGTTTTTACTTTTGAGGTCAATGTGAGGGTTCAAATTGGTCAACTGAGAAGAGAAAAGGACGTGTGACGGTCTCTGTCTCCTAGGACGAGACCTATCGACAGTGTTGTGCCTGGAACGCGTTTCATTGACACGGAAGTTCATGAAATCGTCCATCATTTGGGAAACGTGAACTGACGTAGGCCTATAAATACTGCATGAGGAACGATAAGTGTGAACGGCGTCTTCTGGTGGTGAATCTTCAATGCGAATGTAATCCTGTTGGATCAGGATTAAAAATTGGATATAGCGATGAAATTCGACATAGTTCCGCGTTAAATCTATAAAATAAGGGAATTGTCTGTGCTTCTATATGGGGCTGTGGAAATAATTGGAAAAAAGTTAGCTCGCAACATATTGAAAAAAAGAACTGAATAGTTCTTTTTGGGAGTGTGAACTCGTTCACAATTATGAACTAAAACTAGTTTCATTTTAAAATTTGTGAACTATGAACGAGTAGTTAATGATTGAAAGTGAACTTTCCCAAACACGCCTTCTGATACCTCTCAGGTGTGGTGCTTGCCGGCTGATGACTGTGGGCGTTGTTTCCATCAAGGCTCCTCGTTAAGCCGGTTATCAGGAGAGATCATCATGTGTAGGTGTTCAGTTTGTGTTTGTGTTGAAGGGGGGGCGGGGGGAAGAGAGAGGTTGGTAAAAGCTGTGGTGGAGAACCATTAAGCAAAACAGCCTCTGTTAGTTGTTTATTTCGTACAGTTGACCACTCGTGTTGTAAACCCTGGTCCTTTATCAGATGCTAGTGGAGAGGGCTATGGTAGTGATGGCAAATCAGGCTTTTCGAAACACAGAGACAATTTAAAAATTGGAGTAGTCGGGGGCCTTTGAAACGCTCGAAACCTTCCTCGGAAGCTCCGGGTCCTTGTGCTCAGGGTCGGATTATTCACCACTTTTCTGACTTTCAGCGGCAGCAATAGTGGGAATTATAGTCAAGGCACCCTCGGCTTGTGCTAGCAGCGAAGCATAGTTAGGGAGGTAAGCGTGCGGAGCCCTGGTGAGACTCCGCAGGCGCGGAACACCACAAGCCGTATACCGGGGATATTTCTCTCCAACGTGAGTTCGTGAGCAACAACTGGCGAACTTCAGCACTGGGGTGGAAAGAAAAAACAGAGAATTCATCATCTTCCGTTTGTGCTCACGGAGACATGGCTGAGTGAACTGATCCCGGACTCATGCCTACAGTAGAGGTTTCAAACTGCTGAGAGCGGAAGTGACTCCTGCTCTCTGGCAAAAACGAGAACGGCGTTTGGTGGTATCTGTTTTTTATGAACAGTGGCTGGGGTTGAAGATGTGACAGTGATCTGAAGCACTGTTCTCATGATTGGAATCATTTTTGATAAACTGTAAACCTTTTACTCGCCACGTGAGTTTGCTCATTCAATGGTCGGCGGTTTACTTGCCGCCTCAGGCTAGCGCCAATGAGGATCAAGTGTGCCGCTAGCAAGAGATTGCGTGTGGAGCATGAAAATCCGGATTCCCTTGGCTAATTGTTGATAGGCGACTGTAACAAAGGCACCTCACTCAAAGATATACTCCCCAAGTACATGACAATTCATTCAAATGTCCTAAAGAGAAGGGAACACTTTGGATCAATACAAGCTAAACCCTTTACAATCAGTAAAGCATACCAGCGGTCCCCAGTGCAGGCCACGGGTCAACTAGACCACGTCATGGTCCACCTGTTCCTGCATACAGGCAAGAAGTAAAGCGCTTGTAAGCCTGTTGTGAGGACATCGAAACAGGACCCGTGAGGTATGTAGTATCTGCGGGCGTGCTTGGTGCACTGACAGGGGATATGTTCATGAGGCCTCCAATAGTTTGGATGAGCTAACAGAGCTGTGACGTCATACATCAGTTGTGAGGACTGCTGTATACCAACACGCAACAGGCGTGAGTCTACAACAAGACAAAACCGTGGTTCACAGCCAAACTCAGAAGACTGAGGCTGGACAGAGAGGACGCTTTAGATGTGGGGACAAGGACAGATTCAGGAGTCGAAGAAAGGTTGCAAGGATGTGAGGGAGGCTAAAAGACTGTATCAGAGAGGCTTGAAGCGTCAGTTCGCTGCTAACGACTATGCTTCTGTCTGGAGAGGGCCAGGCCAGATCACCAACACAAGCCAGGAGCCCCCCACTCCACTAACGACTCACTCCTGGCCAACGACCGGAACGAGTTCTACTGTCGCTTTGATCTAAGCAATTGGAACCGTATGAACTCATCTTACCTCCACCCCCTTTCCGCCAACTCTGTGACGTCACTTCCAGTCAGAAGGTGAAGGAAACAGACTTTTCAAGGGCAGAACCACGCAAAGCAGCTGGGCCGGACCGCTGTCTCCATGCCACCATTAAGGACACTGTCTCGACCTGCTGTTCCGGTGTTAACATACTCTTTTAAAACATCCCTGGAGAGTGCTCAGAATGTCTCAAGGCCTCCTCAATTCATCCTGTGGCCCAAAAAAGCCAAGGCCAACCCTGGACATAATGACTTACAGACCGGTCGCACTCCCCCTTACCTCCTTGGCATGAAGTCTTTGAGCGCGAGTGATGGCACCCTAAAAATCAATCACAGACCCTCTTTGGACCTCACGCAGTTTGCCTACATAGCCAACCAGGTCTGTGACGATTTGCCAAGTAACAGCCCCCAATTCACCTAAAGCACCTGGGGACTCCCCAGCATCACTACGCCAGGATCCTGTTGTGGACTTCAGCTCTGCCATCAACACCATCATCCCCGCCCTGCTTCAGGACAAGCTCTCCCAGCTGAACGTGCCTGATTCCACCTGCTGGTGGATCACAGACTTCCTGTCTGACAGGAAGCAGTACGTTAAGCTGGGAACACAAGTCTCTGACTCCCGGTCCATCAGCACCGGATCTCCTCAGGGCTGCGTCCATTCTTCTCTGCTCTTCTCCCTGTACACGAACAGTTGCACCTCCAGTCATCCATCCGTCAAACTCCTGAAGTTTGCGGACGACACCACCCTTATTGGGCTCATCTCTGGTGGAGACGAGTCTGATTATAGGTGGGAAGCGGACAACCTGGTGACCTGGTGCAGCCAGAACAACCTAGAGCTCAATGCTCTTAAGACAGTGGAGATGGTTGTGGACTTCAGGAAGAATACAGCCCCACTCACCCCCATCACCCTGGGTGACTCCCCAGTCAACACTGTGGAGTCCTTCCGCTTCCTGGGCACTATCCTCTCCCAGGACCTCAAGTGGGAACTGAACATCAGCTCCCTCACAAAGAAAGCACAACAGAGGATGTACTTCCTGCGGCAGCTGAAGAAATTCAACCTGCCAAAGACAATGATGGTGCACTTCTACACAGCCATCATTGAGTCCATCCTCACCTCCTCCATCACCATCTGGTACGCTGCTGCCACTGCCAAGGACAAGAGCAGACTGCAGCGTATCATCCGCACTGCGGAGAAGGTGATTGGCTGCAATCTGCCTACCCTCGAGGACCTTAACACCTCGAGGACCCTCAGGCAAGCGAGGAAGATTGTGGCCGACTCCTCCCACCCTGGACACTCCCTGTTTCAGTCACTCCCCTCCGGCAGAAGGCTGCGGTCCATCAGGACCAACACCTCTCGACACAAAAACAGTTTCTTCCCTTCTGCTGTTGGCCTCTCAACAAGGCCAAGGGTTCACACTGACTTAATGACTTTACTTTAATGACTCTAATATTCTGCACTACATTACTGCATCTTGTACATTTGTATTTTTTGTCATATTTGTATTTTTTGTATTTTTATATTGTAAATTAGGCAACTTATATTTTATTGTATATTTTATTTTAATTATAATTCCACTTTAGTATAGATAGTATAGTTATATACTATAGATATTTAGAATAGATAGTCCACATATTTAAATTTAAGGTTACTATATGTTTATTGTATGCACCTTCCTGCCAAAGCAAATTCCTTGCCTGTGCAAACTTTCATGGCCAATAAATCCCTTTCTGATTTCTGATTCTGATGTTTTGTGGGTTTTACCAGCCATTGAGTCCCACCACGGCAGTCAAGAGGCATTCAGAGGCCTATCATCTTTCTGAGCAGGGTATGTGTCTAATGTGTGTCATACTTCACAAGTGTCTGAGTGAACATTTTCTGAACAGGTCATACTGTAAATATTAGTTGTTTATGGATGTAAAAAGCAACTGTTAATTGTGTTCTATTTGTAGTCCGACTTCTCCCTGTACTTTTGCCCCAGAGCATTTGCACTTGTCCAGCAAGTTCATGCCGGATGATCAGTGGCAAGTCCATTATTCTCATAGGGATGAATGGTAAAGTGGTTGTTTTCAAGCAAATTGTTGTTCTTTAAGACTTGTCCATGGTATATGGTATATGCTGCATACTTAACAGCTCTTCCATTAGGACGCTACAACCTCACCCTTCCAGCTATGGAGTGCTCCATCTGTCTGGCAACATGGGCAGTTGGGCTGAGTGATCTCATCATGTCTGGGTACTGGCCAGCCTCTGTACATTTTGAGACTGTGTACGCAGTGGCGGTGCGTCCATAGAGGGCACTAGGGCGCCGCCCCTCCTAGAATTTTTCGTAAAAATAATAATAAAAAAACGTGCAAAAATATGATATACCAAACTATTTAAATAAGAAATGTACTGTGTTAACGCGTTAAATGTGTGTGGGAGACCGTAAGTCCCTGTCAACAACCACTTAAATGTGACCAAATATAATATATTGCCATTCGTTATCACTGAGATAAGCCACTCCCCCCTGGAGGGGCGCCGGCCAAATGGAAGTCAATGGGAGCTCTCATACTTTTTTCATACATTTGAGAAAAACGGCTTCTCATTGGCGGAAAAAAGGGGCGATGCCGGGGCGCACACTCGTGCGCCCCTGGCCAATGAAATTGTTTCTTACTTATATTGACATCTTATTCGTCGAATCAGAGACCTTTATCATTCCCTCACATCCCATATAATTATCACGTATCTACGAGAGCAACATAGCTAGCAAAGGAGGATGGGCTGTAGGCCTACGGGACGTACACGGTACCCGTAGCTTCTCCTCAAACCTGTATGCTAAGTAACCGGAGCTGGTTAGCTGGTTGTTCAGTGAGTAATTCAGTGTTACACACACAGTCACAACATCACACGTTAGCAACGACGCTATGCGATATCAGCGACCCTTCAGCATTAGTATCGTAGCTAGGAAAGTTGAGGCTACTTTTCGCTAGGTACCTACGAACATGTCTTAATCTGCTAGACAAGTGGCTTCCCCGTCGTTCTTTTGGTGAGCTGTCTCACGAGCCCTACTAGCCGACAAGCAAAATCGTTATTTAGCACTAGCGTTGCTACCTGCATATATGCAAACATTGTTTACAATATTTTCAGGCTTCAACCAGTGCTGCTCAAGCATACATACAGGGTCAAGAGATAGATTCGTTAGGCATTGAAGAAATAGTAGGAGAGGACGACAGCATCCAACATAGCTAATACATATATATTTAATGTTTAAAAAAAGTTCTGTGTAACAACGCGCCGCCCAACTGCGCAAAAAAAAATCACCAGCCGCTACTGTGTGTACGAGTCTGGGCTCTTCAGGTCTTTCCAGGACTTGAAGCTTTTGGCTCCAGGAGTCTCACGTCAAGCATTCCTAGGGATGCTTGATCAACGAACCATGACCTATGGCAGGGTAAGTAGGTGGTACATTAACAGTTGCTTTGACATGATTGTATACCTTTGTAAATTGATCTATCTAATGTTGAACTGCGACTGTATATTTATTTCAAGTGGTTTACTTTTTGATATGTATTTCTTTTACCAGAGTGGTAAAATATGTGGAGACACATTCCAAAAGTCTTTCCTGGAGTGGCCCTTTGCCCAGCACGAGGTTGAGAGCTTCTGTGGGGTCCAGCCCTTTAAATGTCCAGCATGCTGTCCCTCCATGCATGCCATCTCAGTCGATGGTAATCGGAAGCTGTACCGATTTTCTAATGCTCCAGGGTATACACTGATTGTTATTTATATATTTGGTTTATTTTAGTTGTTTACTATACATTTACTATATTTTTGCATGACATGCCTTTTTTCTCTATTCAACTTAGGCTAGAGAAAGGTTACTTCGATGGCATGTTCATTGCTGAAGATGAGCATGTATCCTCCTTCGTGGAACATGTGCATGAAAAAACAAAACATGTAATCCCCCCCTTACTGTCAGATTTTAATTATACGGCCTCTCCAATTTTACATGTTGTCATTTTCTGACTTGATGAACTGATATAAATGTCACCTCTTCTAGGCACCAGGTAAAGGGGTTTGTGGCTCCTCAAAGTGGAAAGCGGCCAAGGAGTCAGCCCAGAAGTCGGCCTCAAAGATCGACGAAGAGGGCCTTGAGATAGCAGTGTGTCGACATGGAGGGCTTCTCAAGGCCCTCAATATGTTCAGAGGGGAAATATTTGCCTACCCTCTGTACATGCAAAACACCCTCTCACAGCAAAATGTCACTTTCTTCTGCTCGGATGTTGCGTGCAAGTACTGGCCATACTTGAAGAAAGTAGTTGCTGAGTGTCCAGAGCTGAGGCCCCTGCTGAACATGCGCCCACTGCTGTCCGTCATGCATGCCAAAGCACATGACTGGACTTGTGAGGTAATGCAAATCTAGAATTAGATGTGCCTTCTTTTGATATTCAGTTGTGCGCATGCAATTTTATTGTCCACCTTTTGTGTACTGTGCAGTTGCAGTGGTCTGGAAGGAACCAGGAGGGAGCAGGCCTGACAATTGGGGAGGAAGTAGAGCAGGTCAACTCCTTTTTTTCCAGGGCTGCAATTTGTACAAAGTACATGTCCAAAGCAGGTAACATTATTTAATAGGCAACAATTATTGTATTGTTGTTATTATTATTGAATAATAATAAGTTAATTATGACAATATTGCTCATATACTGTCATTTGTTGTTATTACTAGCACGAACGGAAATGCTCACTGTCCTTGCTGTTGCGTGGAATAAACGCAAATCAGAAAATATGGCAAAATATTTGACTCAAAGATACATCAAGGTATTTTTATGTGATTTCTATAGCTACTTATTTAGTATGTATAATAATCAATCTATAATAATCCAAATATTACCTCTTATGTTTTTTATCTTCAAATAAACAAGCTAATTGGTAGACATCCATTGTTGTTATTTAGACAGCCAAGAGGATCACGGAGGAAAGTGAGAGCCTGGCACGCTTACCGGAAAAAAAGCACCTCTTTATCTAATCAGAAAATTAGCACTGTTCTGATTATTAATCTTCTATTATAAGGAAGCACAAATAACTAATGTACAGTGTATTTAAAAAAAGCAAAGACACTACCAGAATATATGTAAGAAGAAATTGTATTTGTTTTAAATAGCAACAAGTACAGAAGACAACACTGGTCTTCAGAGCAAGATACAGTCGTATGCAAAGTTGGGCACCCCTGATAATCTCCATTACTTTCTCTATAAAATGTTGGGCGTTTTGGATGAGGAACGTCTTTGTCATCTATATACACATCGTCATGGCATTGAATTTTAGCCGTGAAATAGGTTTATTTGATACACAAATATGCCATACGCATCATAAAGAATTAGACACTGCATAAATTTGGGCGCACCCCAACAGAAAAATCACATTCATATTTAGTAGAGCCTCCTTTTGCAAAAATAACAGCTTCTAACGCTTATATCCCTGATGAGTGTCTGTATCTGGATTGAGGTAATTTGGACCATTCTTCCTTACAATACATCTCCAGTTCAGTAAGTTTTGATGGTTGCGCTAGCGTGGACAGCCCGCTTCAAGTCACCCCATAGATTTCAATTATATTCAAGTCTGGGGACTGGGATGGCCATTCCAAAACATTGTATTTGTTCCTCGCATAAATGCCTTAGTGGATTTGGAGCAATGTTTCGGTCGTTGTCCTGCTGGAACACCCAACTGCGCCGTAACTTCAGCTTTGTTACAGATTCTTGACACATTATTGTCCAGAATTTGCTGGTACTGAGTTGAATCCATACGACCTTCACTTTAACTAGATTCCCAGTCCTGCACTAGCCACACAGCCCACAAGCATGACGGACCCCCCACCATTTTTACTGTGGGCGCAATGTTTTTCTAGGAATGCTGTGTTCTTTTGCCTCCATGCGTAACGCCTCTTGTTGTGACCGAATAACGCATCTTTGTCTCATCAGTCAACAGCACTTTGTTCCAAATGACCTGGCGTGTTCAATGTAGTTTGGCAAACCTCAAGCGAGCCTTTTTGTGGCGCGTGTGCAGAACAGGCTCTTCTTCCCGCATCACTCTCCCATACAGCTGTCTCTGTGCAATGTGCGCTGAATGTCGGCAATGCACGTGACACATCTTCAGCAAGAAGAGACCTTGCAGCTCTTTGGAGGTGGTCTGAGGGTTGTCTTGACCATTCTGACCATTCTTCGCCTTTGCCTCTTTGGTTATTTTTCCTGGCCTGCCACTTTCTGCCTTAACAAGAACTGTGCCTGTTGCCTTCCTTTCCTATGACATTCCTCACAGTGGAAACTGATAGCTGAAACCTCCGGGATAACTTTTTGTAGCCTTCCCCTAAACCTACTGCTGAACAATCTTGTGTTTAGATCATTTGATAGCTGTTTTGATGCCCCATTTGCCACTGTCAGAGGGAATCAAAGAGAGCATTACTTGCAATTGCTAACTTATACCCTTTCTAATGATTGAATGCACCTTTTATGTAATTGAAGGCTTAACGAGTTAATCAGACTAACTATGTGTTTTCAGTTAATCAGCATTTAGTAGGCATAGGTATTCAATCAAATAAATGATAAGGGTGGTCCCAAACATTTTGCAACATGGGGGGGGTCTACCCCCTCTCCCTCCCTCCTCCCCTCTTCCGCCCCTCTCTCTCCTCTAGTGTTGCTCTCTTGTGGGGGAGCCTTTTTTCACATTGCTTTAACTTTCCACAACTAAATCCTGGCTACAAAGGACGATGGCCTTCATTGGTCTTCCGTTGTTACTTCTCTTCTTTCTTCTCGCTCTCGCCCTATGTGGGTTGGTCTGTGGGAAACACCCTCCACACCCTCTTTTCTTTTTCAGGTGTGTATATGAACTCTGGTCATGGTTTTTTTCTTGTAGTAATTTATTGGTGTTTACGCGTGTTGGGTACAATTTATTTTGTGGTGTTTTTGGTTTTGGGTATCTTTTTTTGGTTTTTTTTGTTTTCTCTCCCTTCTTTTGTTTTGGGTGAGTTGTACTTTTTGCGCTTTTCTTTACGTTTTTTCTTTTTTTGGACTTTAATTTATCACTGCAGCCTCATAGGGTGCCTAATACTTCATACTTTTTTCTCCCCCCTTCTCTTCGTTTGCCCACCTCAACTTTTTCCATTCTCGCTGTTTTTCTTCTTGTTCCTCCTATGTCATCTTGTTTTCCTCCCTTTGGAAATCTGATGTAGCATCAATCACTGATTTACCTTTAGACTTGTTTCTTTTTTGTTTTTTCTTTTCTTGTATTCTCCAGTCTGGGTTTTGTTTTTTTCTTTTTTAAGATTGCTACTCTAAAAAGGGTGGTTAAGCTTACCGACCAAAACAAAACCGGTCGAGCTAAAATAAATGCACGAGAATTTTGTAGCATTGTTGTGATGCCCATTATACAGACCTGGTTCATTTAAGTTGCTTAGAAAGCAACACAGTGCTTTATTCGGCTCACAAAAAATCCGTGGGTGTAAATCTGCGGTGAGAAGGCAGTGTGGTTTTTGTTCCTTGGAAGCTGCCATTGGAGTGCTTTAAACTCACAGTCCAATCTAACCACCTTCCTTTCCACGGATGAACTCCTCATGGTTGAGCAAGCTACCCTTGGCCATGGGTATTGTCCTTCGTTCTTTCTGTCCCTTGGTTTTTTGCACGTCTATGGGTGATGTCTATATCTTTAAACTACACTGACACAAACATACTTAATGTTTTATGTGAATTTAGTGGATGACCCTCATTCACTGGCATGCAATACCAGGTTTTTCCAAAACCTAAGAATGCAGTCTGTGACAGCATGCATGACGGCTTCAAGACTGAGTGGCGGAGTGTGTTCTGTTTTTTCTTTGCTGATCCTTGTGAGGGAGGGCGTTCTGTTTTTTTTGGCCTTTCTTTTGTTCAGCATTTTGGGAGTCCGTCTGAGTGGAGCTAGGAGAGGAGCCCTTTTTGGTTTCCACGATCTTTCCATATTGACCGCGTGCATAAAATTGGAGATCAGTAGGGTCCTTTTATCACCTTTGTGTGTTAGACCTGATTACCGATGTGTTCGGGTTCCTTTACAGTGTTGGAGTTTGTGTGTTTAACATGAGTACGGTTTAGAGAATAAGGATTTTACACAATTATTTGTTTTTTTGTTGTCGTTGGGTGTGTTCCTGGTTTTGCATGGTTTTTCCTATTATTTAGGTTGTGTGTTGTTGTTACTGTGAGGGGAAGGATAGCATTATAGCTGTAATTTTCGTTTTCTCTTGCTGAGCATGTTCTCAGTGTGGTGGCTGGTGTAATATACCAATCAATATCTAATATGAATTATGTCAACACATCGATGTTTTTTGTAATGCCTATAACTAAGATACAATATCTGTAATGATTCAAGGTTGCATTAATACAGTACCACAGATAGTACAGAACATGTTGACATTGTTAACGCTGGGGTTGTTTCGGTGTACGAAGAATTGCAGATGGGTGCAGAGGCAAACTGACTTGGGAGGCGAGTGTCGTGACCCGCTCAGGGACTGTTGTGAGCACAATGAGCTAGTCAGCTCATGGAGTAAAGTGTCAACTTGGGGAGATAAGGTGAGTGCTGGGAAATAAACTTCTTCTCTGCTTCAGGACGAGTCAGACCGGATAGTTCTTTACCACCTATGGATAATATAACCCCTGTTTCCCTGATACCCCTGCCCCCCCCCCTTCTCACTGGATGCCCCCTTCCCCCTTGGAGACCTTGCCCCATCTGCGCCCTTTTACATCATCAGACCTGAGTGGGTTCTTTACCCTCGGTTCCCCTTCCCCTTGAAGACCCCACCCCGTATATCATCATCAGGACCTCGGGATGACCTGCTCTCAACCCTGACGAACTCAACCCCCCCCTTAGGATTGCATCAGGCAGGCCCTGTGGGTCTTGTCCCACCCCCCTCCCTGAACAGTCACCAGCCTTGTGGTCTCTCTGGCCCCCTCCCTTCTTTTCCTAACATCACCAGGTCGCGTCGGACTGCCCCACCTTGCGCCAGCATGAACGCCCTGACCTTTAATTGGTTAACAATAGCCAACCCCAAGGTCTCCTGACCAATGGCCACTCACCAGACCTCCCTCTCTGGGGAGTACAATATCTGTCCCCCAAGGGCGGGGAGACAGAGACTTGGGAGGGGCAGAACTTTCTCTGATTTCTGTCATGGGAAAAACGACCACTTTCTCAACGAAGGGTGCCTTCGTTCGTTCTAATCTTTACTCTTTTTGGTGGACGACTGCTGTTTCAAATCATCGACCTGATTCATTGCTAGCCTATACGGCCATCATCTTGTTGTGTTGTTTTCATTGTGTATTTGTGATGTTGGAGCATCATTACATAGGGACGGGGTGTGGTGCTGACAAATACTTGTGTCGCGATACGGTTAAGCGTGTATCATTCTTCCCTCTCAACACCCGTTTTTTACCTATCCTTAACGAGGAGAGTCCGCGGCGGGCTCTCTGTGTCCTAAAGACAAAATGCCGACAAGCTCCTGCTCCAGCAAACAGTTCATCCAGGTTTTAATTGTACCAGCAAGGGTCCTGGGCCAGGGGAACTGACACCATTGTCCTTGACCCCTCTTAGGTTGCAGAGCAAACTACCAAGTGAGGGCAGGCATGACAGCTCTGACGAGGAAGCGGACACTATAAGTACACAAAGACCAACGAACATGTACAGACGTAAACTATTGACTCTATTTCTAAATTTACAAAATAAAAAAGCTTTAATGATATGTGATATGAGTTGAGATGTGTGATATGTTTTTTGTATATCCCTATTTTTGTGTATGTATTATTCATTGTCATTGAAATTTTACTAGCTGTCTTACAAAAAAAGAAAGAATTGTTATGTTTAAAAAAAAAAAAACAAAAGAATCTGTAGATACCTGTTGTAATACTAAATGAACTTGTAATTGGTCTGAACACTGTCTTTGCAACAACTAAAAAAAAGTGTCTGAAGAAATAAACTCTTGATCTTGGCTTTTCCTTTGTAGTATCTTGTGAACAAGAGCTGTGTGTCGTCAAGTAACGACTGTACGTGCGGGGTTTGTTGAGTCGTTTTTCCTACACAAGTTTCTCAGCCCTTTCCAGTCACCAGCTGCACTGGACTTTTGTAATTAAGTGGATATATTTAATGGTATAATTATATAATTCCCTACTCCCTATGACCCTATTGCTCTAAAATGTACTATGATGAGGATCCATTAGTCATTTAAGGTTCACTGTATCTCTAGCGGGCTACTCCAACAACACTTCTTGTGTGAGTACAGAACGATGACGGCTTATGCGCGCCTTGATATCATAAAGGTTATAGCATGTGGGTAGGCTGTATAACTCATAAATGGATTTTTCAATTCACATTTTTGGGGATAATAAACACGTGATTTGTACACGTTTTTTAGTTAGTCTTTCATATTTAAATAGCTTTTATCTGCGCTAGTCAGAGACGGGTTGTGGGTGGAGACCTAACTGAAACAAATCGGGACTACAAATATGGTGCCTATTATTGTTTGCAACTTGTGTGGCCGCGATCTGGGAAATGTAGTTCTTTGAAACCTCGTTACCATATTTTTTAACAAATTACAATTAAATATATTATACAAGCCCATAAAGTTCATACTCGGACAGTCAACATTTACACGGCTTTATAGACCTTCATTTAGCATTATTAAACATCTTCATCTTTGAGTGGTTCCGATACATTATGTGAAAGTGTCCAATATTGGTCCAC
>CAEFZP010005178.1:0-13427 GCA_903064625.1 Mallotus villosus
AGGCTCTCGCTCTCTGTAAAGTCCCATGATCACCACAGCAAGTGGTGATATGTTCACAAAAACACCCCAGCTTGTAAAGTAGCGATAAGGTCCTTAGGAACCTACTAGCTGACTAGCATGGTCTTGCTTTCATTAAGAGTTTATATTTTAAGTTATATTTTAAATGTTTATATTTTTTGTTCCCCAGAAAGTCTGGCGTAACAGACTACTATGCTCTCGATGATAGCCATGCACTCCATTTGGCAAGGAAGGCTGTTAAAAATATAAACTATCAAAAGAAACTCGAGGTAAATGAAACGCAGAGTGAAGTGGGTCTTCGGTTCCACTGAATGGACACTTTGAAACAAACACATTGTGGTTAAGAAGTTGGTGTACTGTAAGAGTACTTCTAATATGGTTTGGATAGTCACCAGCTGCTGCATATACAGTTTATTTTTGACCTTTTATAAGTCTTTCTACTCCATATTTTGACAGGTTACTACGGTTGCTCCAGAGGCACCCCTTTACCCAGCAGATGAATTGTACGGCATCGTCGGAGCAAACTTGAAGCGTAATTTTGATGTCAGAGAGGTAGGATTGATTTAATTTATTAACTAACTTTGCAGGTTTGGATTTGATTACATTAACATGTAAATAACACAACAACCTGATTGAAGAATCCCGTACAGTGTCTACAGCACCACTGTTTTTTCCACACCTATACAGCAGCTTTTTTACACAGGTATAAAGGAAGTTACTAGCGTGACAATACTATTGACATGGATATAGTTGTCAATCGATGAAATGGGCAGACAGCTGGGCAAAACATTTGTACTTTTAACTTTATCTATAACTCCAAAACATCATTTTTTGTGTTAAAATCCAATGTTGAACTCCTGCAAGACTAAACACATAAATCTAGGTCTTGATTCCAACGATTCTTTGCAAAAACAACATTTTTGTATCATTTAATTACAGGTCATATCCAGAATAGTTGATGGAAGCAAATTTGACGAGTTCAAGGCCTTGTATGGAGACACACTTGTCACAGGTGTGTAAACAACATGTATTTGATCATTTCTTTACATGCAGTTATCTCTGCATTCTCCTTGAGCCTGTGTTTTGGTGTTCAAGCAGTGTACATATTTATTTTTCTGTTTAAGGGTTTGCAAGAATATTCGGTTACCCTGTTGGAATCATTGGCAACAACGGAGTCCTGTTCTCAGAATCTGCCAAGAAAGTATGCATATATTATCTTTATTGTATTGGGATTAGTGTAAACTAGCATGAAGTTGTGATCTCTTTCCCTGCCTACAATAGTGTGCTGTACCAGAAGCCTGATAAAGTTACATGTTTTATGCAATAAACTAAGTGTCGCACCCACCAGCCTTGGACCCTGAGTACTTAGTTCTGATGTGTACTATATTTCCAACCTTACATTAATCACTATGAGGCCTGTTAAAACACTCAAGATTGTCAGGCAAAGGTTATTCTGATGCTAATTAAGTTTGTAGGCGGTTTACAATCCCGTCTTATTAAAATCTCATATCCCATTGTGGCATTGATCAAAAGTATAATATACTGTTTTTTGTTGTTGTTTTTTATCAATTGTTTTCCAGGGAACACATTTCATAGAATTATGCTGTCAAAGGAAAATTCCCCTACTTTTTCTCCAAAATATAACTGGTAAGTATATCATTAATACTCAATCGAGGATCTCACTGTTATAATTACTAGCAACCCTCTAAACAGTCAGTTACCTGAGATGGAGGTAAGTACCGCTAAGTGCTTGATCCATGCACAGATAATACACATGTCATTATTTCCCCCTTCTGTACATATAAGGCTTCATGGTGGGGAGGGAATATGAAGCAGGGGGGATTGCCAAAGACGGAGCCAAGATGGTGACTGCAGTTGCCTGTGCAAATGTTCCCAAAATTACCGTCATCATCGGAGGCTCGTACGGCGCGGGCAACTATGGCATGTGTGGAAGAGCCTACAGGTAGCAGACTGGCGAACATGAGAGATGTGTGATTTTAATATTTGGGTGTGGGGGATTGTAATTTCCTTCATCTATCACGTGACGTCGTTGAACGGGGTTCTATTTGTCCTGATGTTTCTCTTTGGTTTGGGTGTCCTTTCCCAGCCCAAGATTCCTGTACATGTGGCCTAACTCCCGGATCTCTGTGATGGGTGGAGAGCAGGCTGCTACAGTCCTCGCCACCATCACTAAGGATCAGAGAACAAGAGAAGGAAAAGAGGTGAAAGTATTTCTTTCACTGTGGTGTTTGGGATTAAGTACCCCCCAAAATCAACCCAGGAGTTAAAAGCTATTTAGGTTAGTTAACAACAGACCTGTGACATTTTGTAGACCCTACAAATGTTTTTCAAACTTTTCCTTTTACATACAGGCGTCTGGTGATTACCCCTTTGTTTCGTCGTTACAGCAGGGCACCAATACGTCAATCATTTTGCATACATGCAAGAAGCTAGCTATATCTCAGATCCCCAAGTTATTACGCTAACTATCTCGCTATTGAAATGTAAGAGGATGTATACTAACATTTGTAATCAATAAAAACATTTCATTGAAGATACAGCAGTTTCAAAGGGATGACTGATTTCTAGATCAGTTGTCATTTCATGGACTGTATCGTCAATCCACAACAATTTAGCAGTCACAGATGTCATCAGTCTTTTAAAAACTTCTGATTGATTTAGTGTTGATGGAGGGTAATTTGACCCTTCATGAACAATCAAGCAGCTCAACACTCAGTGGAGCCCCAGCACAGATGTGACGTGTTGCATTCTGTCCTGGACACAATTACACAGCAAACACACTCAAGGGTTATTTACCTACTTAGTTGAATTGTTACTGACCAAGAGGAACTATTCTAATCTTTGAAATGGATCTACTATCAGTTTACAGCAGAGCAAGAAGCAGCCATGAAAGAGCCAATCGTGAGGCGATTTGAAGAGGAGGGTAGTCCATACTTCTCCAGTGCCAGGTAAGAGTTTTTACATGGGGAAGTACTGTTCTAGCAGTTGCTAAAACATTGGTGTTGTACTGGAACACAAAAGGGGAAGTTGTCACACAAACAGTGTAGCAACATGTTGACAAAGTTCTATATGAAAGAGAGCCATTTTTATGATGAATAAAACGTGATCATTTTTTTTTCTAATCCAGGCTGTGGGATGATGGGATTATTGACCCTGCGGACACACGGATGGTTCTGGGATTGAGCCTTAGTGCTGCTCTGAACGCACCAGTGCAGAGGACTCGATTTGGAGTGTTCAGGATGTAATAATAGATATGTACAGTCGTATGCAAAAGTTTAGGCACCCCTCTGAGGCTGCATGATAATTTCCTGTCTTCACCAAAAAAGATCAATATAATATTGTAATATTACTTTTCTAGTTAACACTGAGTGCTGGGGTGTTTTCCAGACAAAGATATTTGGTGTAGCAGTATTTAGTTGTGTGAAATTAAATCAAATGTGAAAAAAAGGCTGTGCAAAAGTTTGGGCACCCTTATCATTTATTTGATTTGAATACCTCTGCCTACTAAATGCTGATTAACTGCAACACATAGTTAGTCTGATTAACTCGTTAAGCCTTCAATTACATAAAAAGGTGCATTCAATCATTAGAAAGGGTATTTAAGTTAGCCAATTGCAAGTTTTGCTTCTCTTTGATTCTCCTCTGAACAGTGGCAAAATGGGGGCATCAAAACAGCTATCAAATGATCTAAAAACAAAGATTGTTCAGCAGTATGGTTTAGGGGAAGGCTACAAAAGTTATCCCGGAGGTTTCAGCTATCAGTTTCCACTGTGAGGAATGTCATTAGGAAATGGAAGGCAACAGGCACAGTTCTTGTTAAGGCCAGAAGTGGCAGGCCAGGAAAAATAACAAAGAGGCAAAGGCGAAGAATGGTCAGAATGGTCAAGGACAACCCTCAGATCACCTCCAAAGAGCTGCAAGGTCATCTTGCTGCAGATGGTGTCACTGTGCATTGCTCGACCATTCAGCGCACATTGCACAGAGAACAGCTGTATGGGAGAGTGATGCGGAAGAAGCCTTTTCTGCACACGCGCCACAAAAAGGCTCGCTTGAGGTTTGCCAAACTACATTTGAACAAGCCAGGCTCATTTTGGAACAAAGTACTGTGGACTGATGAGACAAAGATGGAGTTATTCGGTCACAACAAGAGGCGTTACGCATGGAGGCAAAAGAACACAGCATTCCTAGAAAAAACACTTGCTGCCCACAGTAAAATTTGGTGGGGGGTCCGTCATGCTGTGGGGCTGTGTGGCTAGTGCAGGAACTGGGAATCTAGTTAAAGTTGAAGGTCGTATGGATTCAACTCAGTACCAGCAAATTCTGGACAATAATGTTCAAGAATCTGTAACAAAGCTGAAGTTACGGCGCAGTTGGGTGTTCCAGCAGGACAACGACCCGAAACATTGCTCCAAATCCACTAAGGCATTTATGCAGAGGAACAACTACAATGTTTTGGAATGGCCATCCCAGTCCCCAGACTTGAATATAATTGAAATCTATGGGGTGACTTGAAGCGGGCTGTCCACGCTAGGCACCCATCAAACCTTACTCAACTGGAGATGTATTGTAAGGAAGAATGGTCCAAATTACCTCAATCCAGAATCCAGACACTCATCAGAGGATATAAAAAGCGTCTAGAAGCTGTTATTTTTGCAAAAGGAGGCTCTACTAAATATTAATGTGATTTTTCTGTTGGGGTGCCCAAATTATGCAAGTGTCTAATTCTCTTATGATGCGTATGGCATATTTCTGTTTATCAAATAAACCTTATTTCACGGCTAAAATATCACTGTCCATGACGTATGTGTATATATATGACAAAGACGTTCCTCATCCAAACGCCCAACATTTTATAGATGAAAGTAATGGAGATTATCAGGGGTGCCCAAACTTTTGCATACGACTGTATAGAAATCAACCTCGGGCGCCTGCCCAACGCCCGAAGAAGAATCCCCTCACAGAGTCCAGACACCGGTGGTGCGGTGGCGGCAGCCGACGACCAGGACAGCCGAAGACTCAGACTGCACCGGTGGCGACGGGAGGTGGAGGTCGCGCACTGATAGCCTGGACAAACTACCAGGGAGAGAATCGTCTAAGGCACGATCATGTGCTGCAATGCCGTTGTTTAGACGAGAGCGCTCCTGCGATCACCATGACCCCAGAGATCGCTACTAATCGAACTGACAGAGACGTCCCTACCAGGGACGAACGGAAAGAAGGGTGATCTTAGCGGGGGGAAGCTGGGTAGTGTACACTCGATTAACCCGTGCGCAGGGACCGGTCTTGCTGAACTGACTTGCGCTGGCTTCATCATGTATTATAGATTGTGTTTGCAATGCACGTTTCTCTTTTGAGCCATCTCTACCATTTTTGTTTGGTTGGGTTTAGTTATGTACTGCCATTTGGTTCTTCGCTTTGCTGCAGAACTTCTGAACACAATGAATGACCCATCTCAGAGGAGCTTTATATAGCTGTACGTTACTCTATTGCAAAAAACAGAATACAGAACCTAGTGCTGCCGTAAACGGTCTTCATTTTGCAACAGGACCATACGGCAATACGTAAATATGCGATAGTCTCCTGTAAGACCCGCATTTACGTAAAAGGTCAACATCACCGTTTAGCTCTCGCGCAAAAAATCCACATTGTGCTGTCTTGCACATGGCTATTGGATTATTTGGGTCTTTCGAAAAAAGAAATGAGCAATTACAGTAAGAGCTAAGGTGACATTGTATTTTTCCTACAACATGGGCCTTCCAGGGATATAGTTCTGCCATTTACAACAGTATTCACCCTAGCCCTGGCCCTTCTCTGAGCCACCACACATTCTAACTTTCTCCTAACTCCCTCTCCCTCTCCTTGCCCCACTCCTCTCCCTTGGCTCCCTTGCCCTTGTCCACTGGTCCGCACCCCTCTCCCTTGTCCTGGTACGTGTCTTATACTGTACTCTCCTCGTGCAGCTATTACTGTATGCTTACGTTTTCTTTGTGTTTGCTCTTATTGGTTCTTTTTCCACAGATTAGCCCAATGAGGTCCTCGTTACTGTATACTCATATGCCATGCGACTTGATATAGGTACCTCAACACCGAGTGTTTCCTAGTTTGGGAATCACTTGTGATTAATAGTATTGCATATCGCTTCTACACAGCCTTTTTCTCCGTAGCATGGAATAACGTACTAAATCAGAGGATATATATTGTGTTCAATTCACATATGACCGGTTGTCACTTTGTGCTTGTAGCCACTAAGTTTATGTTTTGAACATGATGTTATCTGATGTGGCATACAGTGTGAAAGCATGGTAATTGGGCATGTAAATCGATTGTTTGGTCTTTGTTGAGCTCTGTGTGTCAAAGAAGTTGAGCATTTGAATTTGTGTTTACTCTATGCGATTTGTGTCAGCAACAAGGAATGAATGTGTTATTGTATACGCCAACACACGACGGATGTTGTGCTACTGGTGTTAAGAGGTAGGGAACGTGTTTAAAGTATGGTAAAAAACGTCATACGCGATGGAAAAACTGTAAGCTCTGTCTCAAGTGTGACATCTGTATTAAGCTCTGGTCTCTAGTGTTGACACATCTATATTAAGTTCTGTCCTCTAGTGTTGCACATCTATATTAAGCTCTGTCTCTACTGTGTGCACCGACTGAAGAATGTAGGTCACACTGGAAACGAGATATGCACAGATATTCTCTCTCTATTAGCTGACACGCTACTCAGTGATGTTGAATTGCCTCAGGGATGCCCTTAATGTGCACGATATGAACTGCACGGATAAACATCATGCTGAAAGCTCTGTGCCATGTATGATGCTATTGTCAATTGTCTTTATGCGTCCAGTGAACCTTCTTATTAATCACAAAGTAAGGTCCCTACATACTGGAAGAGTTTGTGTCTGAGTAACATTGCTGCTGCTAGAGAGGCCTTGAGACTAACCTGGTCAGAGGCAGCAGACCCAGACAGGAAGTGTTTGCTTGATACGAACAACTCCCCAGGCTAGATTTAAATATGCACTTTGTTTTATTAAAAAAATGGAAAACCAATGATAGCCGACCTCGTTGGCCAGAAGATGTAGAATACAATCTACTGACTCTGGAAGAGGTCAAGATCATAAATAATAACAGAACGTCCCCGCCCATCTGATATCGGGGGTTAGGTGTCCGATAAGATTCGCTGATCTATGGCGTGAGCCTGGTCGGACTGGGACCGTAAAAACTGCCCTGGACTTGAAACACAGACACCTTGTTGTATTAGAAATTGCTTGTATTGGGTGTTGAGGATGAAAGTTAAAACATACTATCTAGGTCTTAGATTGCGGGCATTTGAAGACACGTCCTGTATATCTTGTTCCGTGACCCTGCTCCGTTCTCCGTACTTATTTTTCCATAGATTCCGACCTTGTCTCTGTATCCTGCTCTATCTGCTTTTTGATGTTGCAAAAGTATACAATACGCAGTAACTATCTTCAATAGGCAAATCACTTCAATTCCACAACTAATTTCGATCGGCTATAATACCTGTTAACATATAGTCTTGAGGCTCATTGTGTACAGTACATTGCTGCACCTGTCATAGTCCCTCCACTGGACTCTGTCACACACACCACAGAAAAAGGCCATTGCATTTGAGCCACTAAGCACATTTATTATTTAAAGCCAACACCACGTGCATATTTAGATGAGTGCCTTTTCCATCTCTCTTTGACATACTTCAGTTAAAATCTATAGCCCTATATTGGCTAACAGTAATAGTTGACTACCGTTTGGTTGTACGCCGTCACCGTTGGGAATCTCCCGATTCTTCTACAATACACCGTAGAATTGATAAGTGATATAAAGGTCTCTCAGCATGCCTAAAAGAGATGAATGTCTTAAACGGCTCTGGTACGAATTGAGGGCTATAAGATGCAGCGTCCCCTGTGTCAGTTCGTGCTGCCATAACGGCTGGGAGAAACGGGATCAGACCCTGTATATCATTGTTTTGACCATCGAAGAAGAGGTCAGTGTTTTGGACTCGACATACTTTGCACCGTGCATCCCGCCTTGCTGATCTGCGTCCTGGCTAACGCGCTGAATTTAAAAGTACCCTCGAAGTTATTTTTGTCTGCGCGTATCACGTGCCACACGTGTAATAAGAGATACTCGCTTTTAGTATGTTTTATTGTTCTCAATTAGTATATAGTAGATATCAAGATGATCTATACCGAATGTATGGGCATGGCTGTGAGCAAAACAACTGGCTGCAGCGTGCATCGAATGTAATATAGCTAAGCTTTTGAACACGCGCATCAAAGTATTTAATAGATGCGTCTTTCTAATGCCATTATGATGAGGTAAGATTGCTAGTGCACACCCTATAGCAGGTTCTCTCAATCCTGGTCCCCGAGGGCCGCTGTCCTGCATGTTTTAGATGTTTCCCTTCTCCACAAACTCTCAACCAACTGTTCAAATGAATGGTCGTTTTACCCTACACCCCGCGCTTCCACAGAGCTTGATAACGACCGTTCATTTGAATCAGGTGTGCTAGAGCAGAAACATCTCAACACATGCAGGACAGCGCCCTCGCGACCAGATTGGAGAACCCTCGCCCTATATGATAATTTAGCCTACGTGTTTAATAACAAAGCTTGCCTATAGCCTACGAAGACCATCGCTGAAAATGTTTATTATTACACAGCACATTTAAGTCATTGTCATTGTCACTCATCCTTGCAGTTATGGTCTAATACTAGCAGAGACCCTAGAGACATGGGGCCCGTTCTCCGTACGTCGCTACTCAGTAGCTGGATTTGATTGTTTGACGATATGTCATTAGCTGGATGTTCGTTTGTTCCTCTCGAAGCTCATCCTGGACTGCTGTCATAGCAACAGGCCCGTAACTTAAACCTCTGCTCGGGAGTCAGGGGCCTGGTCACTACCATAGATATATTTCAAACACACAATGTTGTATATAGGCCATCTCTAGGGACTACCATCACTATTGGCGGTTAGGGCGAGGTACTCAGGTTCAAACCCGGGTTTTCTGTTCACGACGATGGATTCACTTGTTACCCGCGGTGATCGCCCATGGTAACACATGCGCCTGCACGCCTAACCTGGTCGGGAGCAGTTATAGTTGGAGGTCAGAGATCCACCGTCTTCATAGAGATGTGGAGCTTGTGCGCGGATAGTGAGAGGTGCGCTCAGACAGCCAGACATCAGATTTTAGAAAGGGTTTTACATATAGTCGCCATGAAAGTTTTCACAGACAAGCAATTGCGTTTGGCAGGAAGAATGCGTATGCTACATCAAACATAATGCAGAATCCATAGGACATCTACCTATAGGCTACTAAAAGTACATAGACTAGTCATGCTAGAATTTGCCTATGCCACTGCATAGCGTTGCGTATTTCGCTTACGTAGGCTACTTTTATGTCAGTGTCATGTGAGATGTGATCCTATTCACGGGGTGTCTCCCCTTACTTGTGTACCTACATAGATGCAAGTGGCCTCATTCTCGACGCAGTCAGAGAATTTAAGAAGTAGGCTATTTCTTCTTATTGGATTTAGAAAAAATTGGATGGCCTGGTTGAATATATATGATTTCAAGTCCAAATGCACGTAACGGTTTTATATTTGTCATAGCCGATATGAACATCAACCAGTAGATGAGCAGTGATGGTTCTCCACGTGATCTAACCGTGTGCATACATAGCAGGTAAATTATTATATTATTTTAATACCGCGGATGTCTGTCGAGTGATGTGCACGTCCATCACCAACGATGTCTCACAATTCATTCAACACACATGCTATTCCCCTTGTGTTTTTTTAATGTGTAATCGCATTTGAGACAACTCTGGCTGGTCCGATTACGACTGCTATTTCGAGTGTCGGACAGTCTTCTGCAGTTAAGACCAAATTATGAACAAATCCCAGAGAGGAAACTTTCATGAATGCCACCTTTTTTCCTAAATCCATTATCCACATACGTCTATAATTCTTCTAACTGCGTTCGAGAGGAGGCCCAATGTCTCCATCTCTGTTTAATGTTTATATGGACATTTGTCAATCCTTTTAATGATGACTCGTCAACTCTCTTTCCCCATCCCTGACTGTCTTCTTGTCTGGAACACAACTAAATGTGCATCGATGATTGTAAATTATCTGTGACATTACATCTGTGCTGACCTGTCTGATGACATGAGACATCAATCGACATGATCGCATGCTCTATGGACAAGCAATATGCTGATCGTAAGTTTGGTGCATGCTCACCCTCACACCACCAGTTAAGACACACTGTTCAAAAGCATACTGTACTATGTATCTACTGCCGCCCACACTGTGCTACAAAGAATGAAACATAAATGTTGGCTATAATAATGCTTGCGGATGCTGCTAAGGATACGCGATGAGCGTGCATGCATGTTTTGTCAATGCGGATGTGTCCCACTGCCCTGCAGTGCGGCGCAGACTCATGTACAGCGGCATGTGCAGATTTACACCACGATGACCAGTATCATCCTGTACTAACTCATCCAGCACTAAGCTCACTCCGTTACTTTCTGCAAATATGGTGGACTCACTGCGTCTGAGATCTCAGAACATGATGTCACCTCGTGTTTTATCATATGTTTGTATGTTGTTTTGTAATCTATTGGCACCTAAGAAGTGTTCGAAATAAAGTTTATAATATAATTATAATAATATGTCAGCTGCTAACTCCATAGCTGAGATTGATGCTGTTTGCAGCCCTGACCTCAATACGATTTTAGAATGGGTAAAACACCAACTCGTGATGAATGTTTTGAAAGACTAGTGCTGCTGATCTCCTTGAAATTGTCTCTTCTTCTTCCACCTCACTGAATTTGTTATAGACTGAACTGAACGTATTCACAGTGAGAGGATACCGTTTGCTGGGGTTACACATGACCAGTCCCTTACATGGAATTGCATGTCCATCATGAAATTGTTTGCTAAACACGCAGGAACATGACATCGCCCTTGTGAGAGGGCACACATGGGCCATGCTCCTTATGAAGTCTGTACGTTGTGTGTATGTGCCCTGTTATTATCATAGCCAGTACTGTGTTAAACCACCAGCTCTAGCAAACATGTCTGAGTACAAACACTCGTACGCTCCAGTAGTAACAGAACAGCAGAGCCTGCATGGTGTTGATGAATGCGCACATAGACGCGCCTGTTACACAATGCAGCTATATCTGGTATTGGCCCATGTAGAGATAGATTCGCCATCAGCACTGATTGATATGTATTTAGGATACTTGTCAGTATGTCCCAACACATTTATAGTCCATTGTTCCCATCACGTCACCCACCAAATATTCCACAAGATTATCCGCTTCTACAGTGTTCAAACTACCTAGCCAAAAACAAATTCCAAAAGAGACCGTTCTCTAACGTGCCGTACGTTTTGGACACTCACCAAACATCAGATCTCTGTCCAGTCTCCGGCAAACTTACAAAAAGGCAATTCAATTCACCATTTGTTCGCAGCTAGAATGAATAGTATATGGCGGATAAATTTTTAACTGTATAATTGATGTGATATTATGTATGACTATGTTTTCTTTGATGTTATCTGTATATATATTCTGCATGTGTGTACTTGTTAATTGTTCCAACCTGAAGATATCCCTTATGGGCTAAAGGGTATCGCAATAAACCAATACTACCCAGCTAGCCATGTGACCGACGGGCCAGCAGCGGCCCACCAGCGACTGGCTGGTGATTTGGCTCATCGTTTATGACCACGGCAGCCTACTCTTGCCAAGGCAAAGCACACCCAATTAGTCACTCTGTAAGAGACGGACAAACACTTTCTTCATCAAGAGGATGTACTTCCTGTGGCAGCTGAGAGTTCAACCTGCCAAGGATGATGGGGCACCTCTACATGCATCTTCATCCTTACCATAAATTAGATTGAGATTTTTTATAATATACTTTCTACATTCCTGAATGAAGTTCCCTCACTAGATATCCTACTAGTTGTACAAGGATACCATTCTGGCTTGACTGAGGTACAAGTTGCTAACTAGAACTAACCTTTCCTCAAGGTAGACACAAAAGCACCCAAGGCATAAAATGTGAAACTTGTGTAAAAGCTTAAAACTGTGTTTTACACATACACACACACAATTCTGGAGTTACATGATTAGAACATTCGGCACACACACAGAAAAACCCGCCATTAACAAATTAAACAATAACAATTTGATACATTTTCACTCAACGAAGGTGGGTTTGGTAAAATAAAATATATCTCCTGATGATATATATATATATACATAGATACTTACTACAGCGAAGACTAGGAGCTGGGCTAGTTTCCGCTTGGTGTACTTGTAGTGTACATGCAGTATTCCTCCTGGATTCCAAACTAAATTGACTTTTCCATTTCAATTTGGCTTTTGTATTCTATAATTATGTGCTTCTGTTTGTGCTTATGGGCTGGAGATGGCCTGAGGGCTACCAAAACCTGGAGAGGAGATACAGATCAAAGGGAGGGAGGGAGGGAGGGGAAAAGGGATGTCAGAGAGAGATAAACCAAAGTCAGAGTGGTCAGGTCAAATGTACACAGTATATCATTATAGTAATTTTTTATGTGATTTTATAATGTGATCTTTATCCTCACGGGTCTGCGTTTCTTAATGTGTAGGTGTGCAGAGACGTGCTCAGCATTTATAGTTTTGCGGCCTTGTTATGTAGATAGTAAGATATTATGCTTATTAAGTTATATCTTATGAACTTAGAAGTGTGCTCAGGCTTAAACATGTGTCTCAGACGAGTCTGTGGAACAGCTATTATTTTGTATCTTAATTCTCCATTTCAGAAGCACCTTGAACCGGGCTGAGACTGCACCCGAGCAGGTGGGGACGCGCCAGCAAGAACAACTCCCTGAGCATGAGAAAGCTCACAACCCTCTTTTCATGTTTTTATCTTACTGCACTGTATACTATATGCTGGGGCAGGAGAGATAGCCAGTTGGACTTCGTGAACCGCCCCAACACTGTTGCGGGTAGGAAACGTAGACAACCCAAGAGCTCTGTACTGTTGATTTCCAACTGCTGCATTTAAAGCTGATATTATCGACCTCTGCGACTCCAGACCACTCTTTCCTAGAACACAGACTTGTGTCATTGAATACTAGCAAACATAGGCCTATTTGAATAGACACAATAAATTTCAGTCCTTTAACAGCCTTTGCATATGCACTACACAGCGCTGTCGCGCAAATTGAGGCTGTTCACTTGCCGTGCAGGAAACGATGGTAACCGAAACAATGATTGCATTAAAGTTCAAAGTAGAGAATTAAAGATTAATTATAAAACAATGATTGTTCCCCTGATACATCTGGGTAGCTAGTACTATTAGTTACCT
>CAEFZP010005179.1:0-23537 GCA_903064625.1 Mallotus villosus
CAAGAGATAAACACAGGGTTGTGTCAGTTCAGGGTCAGGGTTAGATTCAAAACCATCAAACTCTTCTCATTTATTGTGACTTATAATCAAATTGTTGAAGAAACAACAAATATTAAGATTTTACTTACAAGCAGCTCCGATGAGCAGAACGAAGATAAGAGACCTCATGTTTTCTATGTGATCGTATTGATGACTTCCAGACCTGCACACCTGGCTTTTATGGAATTTGTGAATGTCCAGATCCTGCAACAGACCACGCCTTGAACCCTGAAACGACCAATCACATTCCCTGGACGCCTTGAACCTTGAAAGGACCAATCACATTCCCTGGACGTCTTGAACACTGAAAGGACCAATCACATTCCCTGTAGAGTTTATCAGCACCTGTTTGGTTGGGTGGAGGGGGTAATAAAATAGTTTCTAACATCATAATCATAAAACAAAAATCAAATTTTAAACCTTATCTTTCACCACAACATAAATAGCTTATAGTTTGTTTGAAACTGCAGAGAAACTTTAAGAAACAAAATATTGCAGTATTTATGTGTTCTCATAAGCCCACAGGCACATGACTGTTTATTCAAACAATATTTTACGGATGATTAAAACAGTGAAGCCAAATATCTCAATCTTCCATGTCGGCCCTACGATGTCAGGAAAATCAACCCCTGTATCAGCTTGCACAATATGTGCTTTGACACGTACACGTCCATGTGTGGTTTGTTCTTGTTGATATATTTGTTGCACTGTATAATCTGCAGCTCTTTGAGTTGCAACCTGCAGCTGGTCATGTTCACATCCCCACTCTCTGGACTTGGCCGTCTCAGTTTTTCACCCACCCTAACCTAACAAGTGGCTTTGATTAATACAGCTCAGTGTAGTTATGTTGGATGACGTCTGCCATGAGAATATTGTTACTTGCAAATCATGAAACCACAGCATAATTAAAAACATATTACATCAGTTGGCAAAATGTGTCGCCAGAATAAACTTAAATCCAGCGGCCTTTGCAAGTTGTAATTTCCTCCCGATCACATGTTGTCTCTGGTTCATGGAGTTCTTATTGGACAGGGAGATGATCGTGTGACCTCTCCTATTATATAATGTACCTGGGCACGTAGCATAAAAAATACCCAAGTCAAAAAGAAATAGATTATTAAAATGCTGAGACAAATTCAAAGTTAAATCTCTCAAGTAAGGACATCTTTCTTTTCACGTTTCTTTTTTATTGTGTCATTGCCTGGGAAGATGTCTGTTTGTCTAACAACATGACAAAGTGATGATATACGTGATGATGTGTTGTTAAAAATTACCTTTTGACATAATGTGATTTAATTGTTTCAACAGACAACCATCAAATATCATCTCTGTGTGATGGATAATAATATGTTTTGATGAGTCAACAGGAGTTAAAGTGATTTCAATTTTAATATAAATCTTTACCATGTTTAACTAACCCCTTAAAAAGAATAATCTCAGTTGTTTGTGACCAAAAACTAGGGTCGGCCTTGAGGAGAGGCCATTCTGAGAAACTTTCCAGACAAACATCATTCAAGGTTGTGAATCTTACAGCTGTGTCTAGGTCAGTTCAAGATAAAGACCAAATAGCCAAACGTGTTGTTCTCATGAGCTTGCTATAGGTACTTACTTTGCCAACTGTGGTATTATTAATTAGGAACAAAGCAATAACGAGTAATAAATATATTATGTGCTATTGTAGAAAGGCCCATCCAGGGACGGGAGTTGAAAATGAGCTCTTGCTATATACTCTATGTGCATCACATCAGCTGCAAACTTTGCTCTGTAGCTATGTTTAACTGCATTGTCCCTGTCAAAAAAAACGAATAAATAAAAAATAAAAATACTTAATAATAAATAACTTTTTATGTTTTTTGATCTGACCTTTGACTTTTTAGCTGGGTCATTGACAAAGCATTGTGCACACAAAGGAGATGCTGAATTTAAGTATAACATTTTCTTAAGAATTTTTCACATTAAATCCATTGATCATTTGATGTTGTTGTTGCATTTATTTATTTTAGAGTTAGATTATGGACAGTACATCTTTTTGTTGTTATTAATCTTATATCTCTATATTTCTCTGTCCTTACCAACAGATCACACATGAATGTGTCCTGAAAACACAATTGTAAATGATAACACACAAAAGTCTAATTATTCTGAGAGCAGTGTTTGAGCATTTTTTATACCATGGAACTTTGTATTTTCTGCAAAGCCATTTAAAAATGTAACCATTTGAAAATGTACTTATTTCAAAGTGATTGGGAGACGAAGAATTAAAAGGATGGTAAAAAGAATCAGATTAAAGTCATACACCGCTGTTTATTTGTATTTCTTTGATTGGCCAGTGCTTGACCAATCAAAATGCTCAATGAAACTGGGCAGCCGTCCCGTTTGTAGATATAAACCCGGAGCGGCTTTGGATTTGCCATCAATCTCATCACACAGCAACCATGATGTCTCTGGTCTTTATTCTGCTCATCGGAGCTGCCTGTGAGTAGAGGTCCTTCACATCTGATGATGTTCTCCACAGTCAAACAATCTGTCTTTTCAAAACACTTTTGGCGTGCTGTTTAGTGATTCTAACTGGGATTGTTTTTTAATCAGACCCTGGATCTTCAACAGATTGTATCTTAACTAAGTGATGAAAATAAGGACCCTGTTTAGACATGGATTAAACCTAGTCCTGAAGAAAAAAATCTAAGAAGATCTCCATTAAAACGTTTTTAGGGTTCATCCATGTCAGGCAAACTCGGCCACAAAGTTTACTGGTTTTGAATCCGACCCTAACGTGACACAAACCATGTCTTACCCTTGGTTTCAGTTGCCACGGAGGAGGACAAGATCGTCGGAGGGTATGAGTGCAAGCCACACTCCCAGCCTCATACGGTGTCTCTGAACTCTGGGTACCACTTCTGCGGTGGCTCCCTGGTCAACGAGAACTGGGTTGTGTCTGCTGCTCACTGTTACAAGTCGTAAGTAGCCCCCATGTTGACTTGAGCTACAGTAAATGCCTACCTATAACGTTTTAGGAAAAACATTGACTCTCTCTTACGCATCTCTCTCTCTCTTTCAGTCGTGTGGAGGTTCGTCTTGGGGAGCACCACATCAGAGTTACGGAGGGAGGCGAGCAGTTCATCAGCTCTGCCCGTGTCATCCGTCACCCCCAACTACAGCTCCTACAACATCAACAACGACATCATGCTGATCAAGCTGAGCAAGCCCGCCACCCTCAATGCCGAGGTGCAGGCCGTGGCTCTGCCCACCAGCTGTGCCCCCGCTGGCACCATGTGCAAAGTCTCTGGCTGGGGCAACACCATGAGCTCCGGTGAGTATGGACCACCATAGTTTTGTGATTTGGGGTTGTTTATGTCCAGTATCAACAGATAGTGTATAACCGACTTAACAATATCTAACTCTTTCTCCTTGTCTTTCTGAATGTCACATCTTACAGCTGATGATGGCGACAAGCTGCAGTGCCTGAACATCCCCATCCTTTCCTTCAAGGATTGTGACAACTCCTACCCTGGCATGATCACCGACGCCATGTTCTGCGCTGGCTACCTGGAGGGAGGCAAGGACTCTTGCCAGGTGTGTGCATCTCTGACCTCCCAGTAATGCAATATAGAGATGTCATCTAGTTACTAACTGACATCTATCTGCCCATTCATTTCCTTCTTCATCTCATGTCTCTCTCTCTCTCTCTCTCTCTCAGGGTGACTCCGGTGGCCCCGTGGTCTGCAACGGTGAGCTCCAGGGTGTCGTGTCCTGGGGCTACGGCTGTGCCGAGAGGGGTAACCCCGGTGTTTACGCCAAGGTGAGACTGAAAATACGTTTTGTGATGTATTTATTTCATTCCATCAATATCCGTCATCCACATCCACTAATGTGTGTCTGTCTCCACTTTCAGGTGTGCCTCTTCAACGACTGGCTCACCAGCACCATGGCCAGTAACTAAGTCTGATCTCAGCCCAAAACCATCACAGATGTCCAACTCTATATCATTCCACCTTTTGTCATAGAGATTGAATCCTGATGATAAATAAAGCATTTTGAATATATGTTTTTTGGGGGTGTTTTTTTTTAATTCAAGGAATTAGAACAGCTTTGTCTAAATATTACAACTATATAAAATCTTTTGAACGTTTGAGTGTACATGAAGAAATGTAAAATTAACTTACATGTATGTTATGAGGTGACTGAGAAATGACCTAAAAACAACTTATAGTCTTACAAGCATTATATCAATAAGGTACATGATCACAGTGCATTAGGAGAACATGGCAAGTATAACATTCACATTCAAATAATGGCATATCATCACATTTATAACTGAACATGAACACAAACAATAACAGAATTTAAACAGTAAAATAACTAAAGTACAGCACTTTAACTAAAAAGTAAAATGCTCTGAATCTCTAACTTTCAAAAACAGATCAACGTATTAGACAGTTCCAATGGTGACCTGTTTTTCTGTAGGTAGAACACACACATGGACAGTCTGATAAGGAATCACCTAATCTTATCCTCTTTCCACTGACTGGCCCCCTGCTGACCAATGAGGTTGTCCCGGGAGCTGTGACAGCGTGTCTGGACGTGTATATAAAGCAGGTGTGCAGGTCTAGACCTCTCATCAATCTCATCACACAGCAACCATGAGGTCTCTGGTCTTCGTTCTGCTCATCGGAGCTGCTTGTGAGTAAAAGGTCCTTCACATCTTTCCCACCCAGCACCCACCTCAACAGACAGTTAAATCATCTTTAATATGTCATCAAGACACTGCAAGTAAACTCAGTCAGTGATGAAAATAGAATCGTTTTAATGCCTTTCTTTTGGTTTCAGTTGCCACGGAGGAGGACAAGATCGTCGGAGGGTATGAGTGCAAGCCCCACTCCCAGCCCCATCAGGTGTCTCTGAACTCTGGGTACCACTTCTGCGGTGGCTCCCTGGTCAACGAGAACTGGGTTGTGTCTGCTGCTCACTGTTACAAGTCGTAAGTAGCCCCCATGTTGACTTGAGCTCTGCTTTCTACCAGCATCCCATTCTAACATGGATTGCAACTTTACTGTAAATGCAATCCTATAATGTTTTGGGGAAAAACTTTGACTCTCTCTTATGCATCTCTCTCTCTCTCTTTCAGTCGTGTGGAGGTTCGTCTTGGGGAGCACCACATCAGAAAGAATGAGGGTAGCGAGCAGTTCATCAGCTCTGCCCGCGTCATCCGTCACCCCCAATACAGCTCCTACAACATCAACAACGACATCATGCTGATCAAGCTGAGCAAGCCCGCCACCCTCAATGCCGAGGTGCAGGCCGTGGCTCTGCCCACCAGCTGTGCCCCCGCTGGCACCATGTGCAAAGTCTCTGGCTGGGGCAACACCATGAGCTCCTGTGAGTATGGAGCACCATGGTATTGTGATTTGGGGTTGTTTATGTCCAGTATCAACAGATAGTGTGTAACTGACTTAACAATATCTACCTCTTTCTCCTTGTCTTTCTTAATGTCACGGTCACATCTTACAGATGATGACAGCGACAAGCTGCAGTGTCTGGATATCCCCATCCTTTCCTTCAAGGATTGTGACAACTCCTATCCCTGGCCAGATCACCGACGCCATGTTCTGCGCTGGCTACCTGGAGGGAGGCAAGGACTCTTGCCAGGTACTGTGATGAGCAACATGAATCTGTAGAGGCTGCTGTTGCTCAACTAATGGTCTCACAACATCACAAGTGTCATGAAGGCCTAAAACTTGTGAATTCAGTCTCCTTCTCATGTTGCCTTTTCCTCTTCCTTTCCCCCTTTCTCTCCCTCTCTCTCAGGGTGACTCCGGTGGCCCCGTGGTCTGCAACGGTGAGCTCCAGGGTGTCGTGTCCTGGGGCTACGGCTGTGCCGAGAGGGGTAACCCCGGTGTTTACGCCAAGGTGAGACTGAAAATATATGTTTTATGTATTTATTTAATTCCATCAATATCTGTCATCCACATCCACTAATGTGTGTCTGTCTCCATTTTCAGGTGTGCCTCTTCAACGACTGGCTCACCAGCACCATGGCCAGTAACTAAGTCTGATCCCAGGAACAGACCTCCAGCACAATCACACCACTCTGTCTTCAACCGCTCAGTCAAACATGTGTAAAAGACAAATAAAGTGTATAAAAAAACAATGACTTGTTTCATGTATTTTCTCACAACCAATATTTATAGGTATATCCATCGCCAAAGGGTGTTTGACTTAATTATTATGATAGATGAAAAGTGTCTTCGCTGACATTAGTCCTTCAAGAGGTTCTTATTTGTAGACCAATCAGAAGTCTGTTATGAAAACTGCAGGTGTCACTTAAGAGCCAGGGGAATCTAGGAGAGCACACTAGGTGTCCTTATTGCGCTTTCTCCACAGTCTCTGCTTGCAAGCTCTTTCCTGAGCTCTCATGAATGTGAGTTTTTTCCATGTCATTCGCAAGTGTGCCTCTCCTCTTTCGGGTTTTTGTACACGTGCTTAACATAATTGTATGATACGAAACGCTTCACTCGTAAAACTAAGTTGACGCCACATTTGTGCAAATAAATGTAAGCATATGTCTGTACCTGTGTCCTCAGACCATACACAGACAAAGGCCTATCTTGGACGTAGGTAGGGATTATTCGAGTGCTTGACCAGACTTTCTTTTTTTTTGTGAGCAGAACTTTATTTGAAAAGAAAATTGTCTGACTGAATGTAGTCTTTGGGTTGAAATGTAATAGTGTAGCTTCAATAGTCTTGCTGTATTGTGCAGCATTCTAGAAATGATCTCTGCGTGTCATGGAGGAATTAAAAGGGCATGCAAGGGGTGTGTCCCAACAGCCCTTCAGTATGTAGTGTGCTGTGTGCACTTGAACACATGTGCATATGACATTGAGCAATGTGCAGCGTAGAAATTCAACCTAATTTGTATTGACTCCGGTAGTTTGAATCAAGATTATGCTGCAATACATTGTTTCAGTTTATTCCCAAAAATTCCTGTTAACTCCCAAATATTTCTGTTATTTCCCATAAATTCCCATGGGAAGTTTCCGACTTTGAAAATTCCCATGGGAATTTATGGGAAATAGAATTTAGCAACTCTCCTCAGCAAGTTTGAGCAACAGCCCTCGTGAAGCCACTTCTTCTTTTTGTACCTCTGCACTCTGACAAAGCATTGTGATGGAGCACATTCTTTAATTCAATTTGTAGCCCTGTCGGCTTGCATACTAATTATTTGAAAACGTGTAGTTATTCCCAAAATAACCCTTCAAGTGTAATAAGTTTTCGAAATTCCACTTTAGAAAAGTCTCTCCAGACTAAACTAGAAGGAGCGATAACTGTAAGTTACGGGATGTCATGCCAAAATACTGTACCAAGAGAATTGTTGGTTTCATGTCAAGAATGTTGCCCACCCAGTTGTGGCAGTTGTGATGCCCTAGATGGAAACTTTACCGTAAGTCTTTCCCTCAACCTGCATGTCTTGTTTTTGTCAAGTTCCAGCTCATAAGATTTACACAATGGAAGTTCACTTCTCCAATACTGTATAATATGACGTTTTTAAACAAAACCTAAACCTAAACCTTTTTTTGTAGCACGTTGTGATGGCTGTCATATAAAGTGCAATACAAATAAAATGTAATATTATTATTATTATTATGCTTTTTCAAAATAAGTATTGGGTTATATATCGTCATATCAACCAGAAGCGCCACTATAAATGTTGGGAGCCGCCCCATGAAGAGATAGCAACCACCCTCATCCTATTTTGGTAAAATATTTTTTTAATCAACAAATATTAATTTAAAGGTTTACCTCGATGCGCCTGATCACAAACAAAAAAAGTATCTTCCAAAACAGTAGGCTCAATTGGTGTTAAAAAAAACACCTGCAGTAATTTCCTGAATGCTAAAGCAGTGTTGGAATGTTCAAGCTTAGTTGCACTTGTTCAGTGTGCTACAGGGTGTTCAGAGGTGGTGGTTGAGTGAAACTTATAGTTCAACAACTGAAGGTAAGGAATAATAGGAATAATATCCTTCACTTTAAGTTAAGTCACTTACTTTAGAATAGGTTTATAGGGTTAGGAATAGGTTATTATCTGTATTAAGGGTTTAGTATACTGTATTATTTATAGTTATCTGTATATTTAGGAGGTTTACTTATTTAAGCTTAGCATATATGTAATTTATGTTCTGTGTACTTATATGTTATGTTATGCCAGGTGCTTGCGTTGTTTTATCTTAAGAATTTCAGTGCCCAGTCTGACCATGTGTTGTTCTGTGCATCTGACAATAAAATACTTGAACTTGAACTAATAACCATTTGAATCTCATATCCTTTACATGCTTAGCTGTTTACAACATATCAGTTGATTAAGACAGATGACGTGTGTTAAGTTGGACATTTGCCTTTGGGGTCATCTCTTCAGGATACCTGACATTATTACTGGAAAAAAAGTTAAATAAAAAACCTCTATTACTATACCCTGAAACTTTTCTGACATTATAAAATAACGTTTTAAATTGTTAATGTCCAACACTTTGTCTTTCTTTCAATACAGTTACTCGTCACCATGGCTGCAATATACGACGAACCAGATTTTTTCATGGAAGAGTTGAAGAGCTATATTAAGACCAGACCGAATGCAGAGACAGCCAGAAGGGATCTAGACCTGATGGATACTGTCACTCTTAACATTGCTGTGACAGGTGAAAGTGGAGTAGGAAAATCCACTTTGGTCAATGCCCTTCGGGGGGTCAAGGATGGGGAAATTGGATGCGCAGAAACTGGGGTAACTGAAACCACCATGATGGCTACAAGATACACCCACCCCTCCATGACTAACGTGTTCATCTGGGACCTGCCAGGGATTGGGACCCCAAACTTTAAAGCCAAAACCTATCTGAAAGACGTCTGCTTTGAGACTTATGACTTTTTCATTATCATTGGAGCAGCGAGGTTCAAACAGAATGACCTCATGCTGGCCAAAGAAATCAAGAAGAGGAGGAAGATGTTTTACTTTGTACGTTCGAAGATCGATCACGACATCAGCGCAGAGTCCAGGAAAAAAAACTTTAATGAGGAAAAGGTGCTGAACGAGATCCGGTTGAGCTGTAAAGACAATCTAAGGCCCGTTGGAAACCCTGATGTCTTCCTAATCTCTACATTTCAACTGGAGATGTATGATTTTCCGAAACTAATTGATTCACTGATTAATAACTTGTCAGACCATAAGAGGTCGGCTCTTGTTCAATCTATGCCCGCTTGCTCTCTACCAATGATAGAACAAAAAAAGAGGGAGCTCTACAAAATTGCCTTCGCCGTGGCTGCGGCAGGTGCCACATCTGCGGCCATCGCCATCCCAGGCCTCTCGGTGTGTTGCGAGATCGGCGTCATGCTGGGGTTCCTAAAAAAGGCCCATGTTTCCTTTGGGTTGGATGCAGAGTCCATCCAAAGGATCGCTACCCGTATCAACAAGCCACAAAGAGAGCTGAGGTTAGCAATGACCTCTCGCTTCGCTAACGGAATTAACGAAAGGGTGGTGGTTGGAATGTTTTCCACTAGGTCCGTGATAACAGCCAAGGCGTTTGAGGTTGTGCTAAGCGGCATTGTAGGCCTTGGAAGTCTCGCAGCAATGGGAATTTCATTTACTACCACATTGCATCTTTTGCAGGAGGGAATTAAAGAAATGACAGATGACGCTAAAGCTGTGCTTGCTATTGCACTTGCTTTCGAAACATGAAACGCGACACTGCGTCGCTTGTTTCAGTCGCACGAGCGAAGAGAGTAGGCTAGCCTACCTAGGCCATGTGCTTTGTGTAGGCCTAAGCATAATGTAAAAACTTATTTTTGTAGGCTAATGTAAAAATCGTTGTATTTTAATACCAATTTCAACCATGTTCACAAACGCTTTCATTTAGATAGAGCATTGATTGGTAGTCTAAGTTTGTTTCTTAGAATAAAATGTGTATTGTCATGTTTAATTAACTAAATATAACAATTCTGTAATAAGTGTATAATATCTACACTAAGATGATTTTTTTATTATTATTTACAACTAAACTTGGAAATGTGGGTTTATCCTGAACAATGTAAGCATTTTCTGATATTATGTAGACCTACTGAATGCATTTTCTCATTTGTTTCTTTCCAACCCATTAGAAGTGGAAGGTAATAAATATATACTAGGCTAAACATTCATTAATCATGATATATGTCATCACTATTTGTTTCCATAATGTTGTTAGGCTACTTGGCACAAGTCACAAAGTTTGATGTATTATATGTCACTTGTTATAGAATGTTTGCAAGACTGTTATCATTTAGGCTACATCTGAAATAAACCATGACACAGATAACCTGTTTTGAGAATATTTTAAGATAAAACGAGAGACTGAAATATAGCCTACTCATTTCAACACATCACCTGACAGTCTCAAAGTATTCAATATAATCAAATTTAATTTAATTAATTAAAAAATAATGTAAACTCTAGTAGGCCTACATAGGCCTTTATTACATAATGTGCTAGACATGACAAATCAATAAAATAACATTGTTTTCATCAATAATTAGTTGAAAGATGGCTGCACACTGCCCAGACAAACGCCAACCAATTCTAACCAACGCCAACTGTCTGATCAGTGTGTGCCATTAGTCTGTGTGAACGATGATTGAGTTGTGCAAAAAAACAGCCCAACTGTACCAGGCTATAACAACACACATATATTGTCCAACCGAGACCTTTATCTATAGTAGACCTATTACCCCACATCTTGTGACTTTGTATATCATAGGATAATAATCAACTAGTTTATTTCTAGTCATTCTATTACAATACTATATTGAGATAACACCATACCATCTCCTATTCTATTCACATCCCCCAAACGTTTCCCAGGCACCTTTAAGAATGATTGGCTTTCTTGGCATTAGAAAACACCTGCAGTAGCCAGGCTACATTCCAGAATGCTAAAGCAATGTTGGAATGTTCAAGCTAGTTGCACTTGTCATTTAGGCTTTGAATGAGTTTGTATTGCTACAGTGTGTTCAGGGGTGGCGGTTGGGAGTAGCCTAGTATAGTTCAACAACTGAAGGTAAGGAATAATAACCACGTACGTTTTATATCCTTTAAATGCTTAGCTGTTACAACATATCATTTGATTAAGATGTGATTAAAGACAGATTAGCCCTACTTTGCTTTCTTAAAGTTGGAAAGTTTTTACTTCAGGATACCTGCCATTAGACTACTGGTAATGCTAAAATGCAATACCTCTAACCTGCACTTTTCGTCAGACGTTATCAAAGAAAGTTTTTCCATATTCATGTCCAACACTGAGTTTCTTTCCACACAGTTACTTGTTAAGATCACCATGGCTGCAGTATATGAGGAACCCCGTGTCATCAAAGACTTGAGGATCTATGTTTAGGGCCAAAGTAGAGGAGATGGCAGCTAAAGCAAGAAAAGAGCAGAACTCGACGGAGGATGTAACTATAAACGTTGCTGTGACAGGTGAAAGCGGAGTAGGAAAATCTACTTTCGTCAATGCCCTTCTGGGGATCGCGGATGAGGAAACGGGAGCCGCAAAAACTGGGGTGACTGAAAACATCAAGAGACCTAAGAGATACACCCACCCCTCAATGTCTAACGTGTTCATCTGGGACCTGCCAGGCACCGCGACTCCAAAATTCAGAGTCAAAAACTATTTGAGAGACGTCAATTTTGAGATTTATGACTTTTTTATTTTCATCGGAGCAGTGAGGTTCAAAGAGAATGACCTCATGCTGGCCAAAGAAATCAACAAGAGGAGGAAGATGTTTTACTTTGTACGTTCGAAGATCGATCACGACATCAGTGCAGAGTCCAGGAAAAAAAACTTTAACGAGGATGAAGTCCTCAACAAGATCCGATTGAGTTGTCAGGACAACTTGAGCTGCATTGGAAATGTGGATGTTTACCTAATCTCTTCATTTGAGCAGGAAAAGTATGATTTTCGGAAACTAATTGATTCACTGATGGAGAACCTGTCAGAGCAGAAGAGGACAGCTCTTATTCAATCTACGCCACTTTGCCCTATTTTGTAACTTCATTAAATAATCCATTGTAACTCTTTATTACAAAACATAAAACATAGAGGCAAGAGACAGAATAGTTAATTATGTAAATTTGACTAAAATGTGTATTGTCATGTATAATTAAATCTCTACACAAAGATTTTATAATTTGCAACTGAACTTGGAAATGTGGTTTTACCTGAACAGTTTATAACATATATATTAGCATATACTACAATATTGGTCATTCTTAAATGAGGCAGTTTCATGAATGTATCATACGATACTATTATAATTTTTGAACTGGAGTAACAAGAAAATAGATGGGTGTAAATACTTGAAAAGTTGTTTTTTTCTGAAAAATAAATGCAAACATAAACTGAGCAGACATAAACTTGTTTTATTGACCTGGAGTTCCTTATGTATTTCCTTAAATATGGGAATCCCCCCACCCATTCTCCATGTCTCCTCTCTCTCTCTCTCTCTCTCTCTCTCTCTCTCTCTCTCTCTCTCTCTCTCTCTCCCCTCCCAACCTCTCTTTCTGTTTATCTCCCCTTTTCTTTTTCTTTCTACCCGTGATGGGAACAGGTACAGTCTAGTAGCTCGTGAGGATCTCGTTGATCCATGGCAGCAGGGCGCAGACCTTGGTGTACACCCCGGGGTAGTCAGGCTGGGCACAGCCATAGCCCCAAGACACGATGCCCTGCAATTCACCACTGCACACAAGGGGGCCTCCAGAGTCACCCTGGCAGGAGGACAGGAGAACAACACAAAGTGGGAGGGAGGGTGGAGGGATGGAGGAAGGAGGGATGTAGGGATGGAGGGATGGAGGGTGGGTGGAGGGATGGAGGGTGGAGGGGGAGGGATGGAGGGTGGAGATGGAGGTTGGAGGGTTGGAGGGTTGGAGGGTTGGAGGGTTGGAGGGTTGGAGGGTTGGAGGGTTGGAGGGTGGGGGTGGAGGGTGGGGTTGGAGGGTTGGAGGGTTGGAGGGTTGGAGGGTTGGAGGGTTGGAGGGTTGGAGGGTTGGAGGGTTGGTGGGTTGGAGGGATGGGGATAGGAGGGATGGAGGTTGGAGAGATGGAGGATAGTGAGAGACAGGAATGATGTAAGAAAAGGAGGAGGAAGACGAAGAGGAGAGTAAACATGAAGGAAATGAAACCTCACACTCAACAGTCCTTTCAATCCTTTTGCTATTCTATGCACATTATGATCACCTGTGAATTGTCCATTTATCTTATTGTGTCGGGTGGCTGTACTAGGCCTATATGGCACACGACAGATTCGACAGTATAGGTGGCAAAGGTGTATGTCACCTACCTGACAGGAGTCCTTGCCCCCCTCTGGGTAGCCAGCACACAGCATGGTGTCTGAGATCTGGCCGGGGTAGTTGATGTCACAGTCCTCCTTAGACACAATAGGCACGTCCACACACTGCAGGTTAAACGGATTGAACACTAGCCAGAGAACAACCAGTTGGTGGAGAGTGATGAGGAGAGGGAGCGAGAAATGTCATCAGGTGAATGAAAAGAATGCATCAATTTAAGAATAAAGCCTTTTTCAATGTAAACATTCATTTCAAGACCACACCATTGCTTAATGTATAGCCTAGTTTAGCCTTGCCAAGCCTTGCCTGGGCCTATCCAATCTCTTGACATACCAGAATCTGTATAGATGTTGCCCCAACCAGACACCACACACATTTCCCCTGCCTTTGGACAAGCCTTGGGTAGGGCGATGGGCTGGACAAACTTGTTGAGGGTAACTGGGTGGGCCAGCTTCATCAGCATGATGTCATGGTCCATGGTCTGGTAGTCGTAGCTCTGGTGCCAGTAGATGGCATCCACAGACATGTACTGCTCGGTTCCCTCATGTTGCCATATGTGATGATCCCCCAGGACGGCGATCTGCGCAAACGGACTGAGAGACGAAGGGGAGTGGGGAACAAGGAGAGATGGACACGGGGAGAAAATGGAGCAAAACAGAGGACATGTGAGGGAATGGGAGGTGGAGTGAGAGGGAGAGAGTGTGTGAGAGAGAGAGAGAGAGAGAGAGAGAGAGAGAGAAAGAGAGAAAGGCTACCTGCGGCAAAATATAATCTCTGTTCCAACAGTACTCACTTTATCCAGCAGTGGGCAGCAGATATGATCCACTGGTCGTTGATGAGCGAGGCTCCGCAGAAGTGGTAGCCGATGTTCAGAGACGCCTGCCAGGGCTGAGAGTGAGCCTCGCACTCATACCCCCCCACGATCCTGTCGTTCAGGGGGACCGAGGCTGAGAGGCAGGAAGGCAGGGAGGCAGGGAGGCAGGGAGGCAGGGAGGCAGGGAGGCAGAGAGGCAGGGAGGCAGAGAGGCAGAAAGGAAAATATGGAGGGACATAAGAAGTAAAAACTGAAATGAAAGACACAGTGAGACGGCGATTGCTCTCGCTTTGTTTGATAATAGCATCCTTAATCGCATTGCGTGTTTTCACCTGTTGCTTCTGCAAGCAAGGTTTGTGTGTCTGTGTGTGTGTGTGTGTGTCTGTGTGTGTGTGTCTGTGTGTGTGTGTCTGTGTGTGTCTGTGTGTGTGTGTCTGTGTGTGTGTCTGTGTGTGTGTCTGTGTGTGTGTCTGTGTGTGTGTGTCTGTGTGTGTGTCTGTGTGTGTGTGTCTGTGTGTGTGTGTGTGTGTCTGTGTGTGTGTGTCTGTGTGTGTGTGTGTGTGTGTGTGTCTGTGTGTGTGTGTCTGCCTTTGAGTGAGAGAGTGTGTTTTACCTGCAGCACCCAAGAGTGCAAGTACAATCAAGCCAATCATGCTGCCGTTGACACGTCAGGTATTCCTTTCACCCAAAGTGGACTGATGGCTCTCTTTTCTGCTTCACTTTTATACATCTGTCCTTTATCAGTGTAACTTCATGCCCCTCCTGTCCCTTCTCCCTCACCCCTCCTCTCCATCCTCTTGCTCCACACCCACAAACTCCCTACCCACCTGCCTCCTTCCTTCTCCCCTCTCCCAGTGCCAAGTCTCAAATTGACCTTGGTAAATGGATACTTGGATACCTGGATTTTGTTGTGTTGAGAAGGGCGGTTGGGGCTTGTGTCTGAAACATGAAGGAATCCTTATGTGGAACTTTTAAACGTTTACAAGGAAACTCCACATGGACAGTTTGTAACTGCCTTTTACTAACCGACAGTAAGCAGGCATCCTTTTGAATGAGAGGTTTGTTTACTTGTTTGTCTCAAAGCTTCATTCCTATTTTGTAGTGTTACCACAAAGAAATCATAACTGTTAGTCACTTCAACTTATATTATTAATGAACCTGCATGAACCTTCTGGTTTATTGGCAAAATCCATTTCTAGGTTAGAATTGTTGGTTTTTGTACTTCTCAGCATAATTCATTATACCCAAGTAATATGTGAGGTTTCCAATGACCTCTTGCAGAGGAAAAAACAAACATGTTTTGCAGCAATCCTTGTTTTGACTCCAGGTGTTCTTTTTCTCACACCTTGTGGACATTGGAGGGTGGTTTCATACCCAAATACATGGTGGCAAAAAAACATAATTTACCCCCCCCCACCCAAAAATACCTACATACAAACTAAATGGTAAGAAATATCAATGAAATATAGTTGCGTTCGAATCTAGATTCCTATTAGACGGCTGCTTAGAAACGTCATCAGTCCCAACTTCATAACCGCTGCTGTGTCAGAGTGTGAGTAGTATAAGGTGTATCGTCCTTGACCGGGTCTGTGTGTGACACAGGTGTGTTCTGGCAGAGGGTTCAGTGTTCTGGCAGAGGGTTCAGGGAAAGGTGGAGGGAGGAAAGGCTGAAGGGGAAAGTTGGGAGACGAGGAGCAGGGCGCTGGGTATAAATACCAGACAGACTTGTTTTAGGATATCACTGATATCTGGACGCTCTCTGGACACCATGAAACTGTTAGCTCTGATAGTGCTGATAGGATCTGCTGGTAAATAGACACACACACACACACACACACACATATCTACATGCAGACTTCATCAGCCATATTTATGACTTCATCATGTTCCTATTGTGTCTGTCTTACATTGTCTGTGTGTCTCTCTCAGCGGCAGTGCCCAGGGAAGACGGCAGGATCATCGGTGGGCAGGAATGTGAGCCTAACTCCAGGCCATATATGGCATCCCTGAACTACGGTTACCACTTCTGTGGAGCGGTACTCATCAGCGACCAGTGGCTGCTCTCTGTCGCCCACTGCTGGTACAAGTGAGTATGTGCAGTGTGCTCGGACACTTGCCTTTGAGGATGAGAGGGATTTTAACTTGCCTCAAAATGTGGCCTGATATTTCCCTCCTGTTCCCCTCTCTCTCCCTCTCTCTCTCTCTCTCTCTCTCTCTCTCTCTCTCTCTCCTCAGCCCCTATGCCATGCAGATCATTCTGGGTGAGCACGACCTGCGAGTGTTTGAGGGCACCGAGCAGCTCATGAAGACCGAAAACATCATCTGGCACCCAAGGTGAGCTTCACCCGTTACCGTGGTTACACTGTGGCGAAGTGCGCCAGAGGTAGACAAAACGACGAGCCACTCCCCTTTTTAACATTGACACAAGCGTTTTGAATGAATCCCTGAATCCATGTCGCCTCTCTCCTGTCCCTGCGTAGCTACGACTACCAGACTCTGGACTATGACATCATGCTGATCAAGCTGTTCCACCCGGTGCAGATCACTGAGGCAGTGAAGCCGATTCCCCTTCCCAGCGGGTGCCCATACGGGGGCATCCCCTGTTCTGTGTCTGGCTGGGGCAACACCGCCATGGGCGGCGAGGGTGAGAGGAGTAGCCAGGTCAAGCCAGACGCTACGCAGTCGTCACTGATACATACATGAACAAACGTTGGAATGATGAAACATCCTAGCATTCAGACAGCATTGCAGTCCATAGCACAGGAATCAATAGCATTTCACTCTCAGGTCTGAGAGGGATATGTGCACACAAAGACTAGTTATTTCAAGACATTTGTTCCGGTACATTTTCCAGAGGTGAATCTGTTTTTAAAGGCCATTCTCCTTGTCTGTGTTCTGTGTCCAGTAAACCTTCCCACACGCCTGCAGTGTCTGGACGTGCCCATAGTGGAGGAGAAGTTGTGTGAGGAGTCGTACCCCGGCATGATCACGGAGAGGATGATGTGCGTAGGATACATGGACGGAGGCAGGGACGCGTGCAACGTAGGTCCCCAGCCACAGACACACACACACTTCACATTCAGCTCTCGAACGTGGCAATCATTTTCTGTGTTCTCCTTTAAACTCCTCCCATATCCTCACCCATCCCGCCCATGCACCTCCTCTTCTGTCGCCCCTGGCTGACCCGCTGGTGGTTCTCTCTCCCACCCCCAGGGGGATTCAGGCAGTCCTCTGGTGTGTCTCGGGGAGCTTCACGGCCTGGTGTCCTGGGGCCGGGGCTGTGCAGAGGCCGGGTCCCCTGGAGTCTACGTCAAGGTGTGCGAGTTCTTCCACTGGATCAAAGAGAACATGGAGGCCAACCCCTGATGCAGATAGATGGTTTCCTTTTGGGGTGTCCTCACTCCCTCCCTCCCCTCCCCCCTACCTCCTTTCCTCTCCTTTCATCTCCCGTCCCCTCCCCTCCCTCCCTCCCTCCATCTCCACCCCCACTCTTACAGTCTTTTTAAACCATTGTCTGCTGTCTCATTTTCTCTCCTTTTGTAATACCCTGGATAAAAAACCTCACCTTTCCCCACAATGCATCTGTGTGTTGACTTAATTACAGAGCTGTTTCAAAATCATTTTAAAGATTCATAACCTTAAATATATATTCCACATACTTTACATGGTCAGAGGTGAGTTAGACAGATTTTATTCCTCTTGGACAAAAATAATATTCTTTATCTAGGTATAAAGTAAGGGCCCTGCCCCCACATAGTAGTCAGGCATGAAAAGTCAATTATGTCAGTTGGTTTAAGTATGGGACAACAATGAGGTAGTATGTTTCCAAAGTCATCAGTATTCATAAAAAGCCAGCTTACAATTCCTATTAAAATATCCACCTTTACATAGTTCCACACTTGAAAAACACATCATATTTTGCTTTGCAAATACGCTGATTCAACAATGTAAAGTATAGAGTGTTTTAACTGGAGGGATGTATCAGCAATGCAGTTACATTTAGTCATTTAGCAGACGCTCTTATCCAGAGCGACTTACAGTAAGTACAGGGACATTCCCCCGAGGCAAGTGAAGTGCCTTGCCTAAGGACACAACGCCATTTTTTTGGGGCACGACTGGGGAATCGAACCAGCAACCTTCAGATTACTAGCCCGATTCCCTAACCGCTCAGCTGCCTGACTCCCATTACAGTTACTGTGCAGCACAGGCTCTTCATGAGCAACAACAGTGATAAAGATGCGTTATGATGAACTGCTCCAATGGGCTGGCGTCCTCAATCATCACTGATTTCCCCCCCAAGCTCTGTTTGACTTCTTCGTTGGTATTCTCTACCTCCATCAGGATGACATGGTTCTCTCCATCAGGATGACATGGTTCTCTCCATCAGGACGACACGGTTCTCTCCATCAGGATGACATGGTTCTCTCCATCAGGACGACACGGTTCTCTCCATCAGGATGACACGGTTCTCTCCATCAGGACGACATGGTTCTCTTCATCAGGAGGACATGGTTCTCTCCATCAGGATGACATGGTTCTCTCCATCAGGATGACATGGTTCTCTTCATCAGGATGACATGGTTCTCTCCATCTCTCTCTGCTCGTGGCCTTTCTTCCTGTGCTCAGCTGTCCTCGCTGTCCTCTCGTTTAGGCTCCCGTTCTTCTTCTCTGGGTTAGAAGGCCCATTCCAGATCGCTCCGCCTGGAGGGAGGGAGGGAAGCGACGGAGAGGAGAGAAGCAGCTTTAAGGGAGTTTTGGGGTCCCCTTTATGGTTGACACAGGGCTTCATGGAAACACAAGGTGTCATGGTTAACATAAGGTGTCATGGAAAGACGTGAAGAGATGAAAGGTCTGCAAAGGCGACAGTAACGCAACCTCTCATCCGTCTAGCTCTCCAAAGCTGCTATGCAAGCCAGCACATTTCAGACTTTTTATTTAACAAAATAGAGAAAGGAAGGTTGAATGTAGCCACTTGCTCTTGTCTGGCTCCTCCCACTCACCATCTCCACAGGTCGTAGACGAGGAGGGCAGCTGGGCAGGCAGTGAGATGGGCTCCTCCACACTGGAGACAGGCAATGCTGACCTGTTAGATGAGGTGTGTGATCGAGGCCGTTGAACCCCCCAGGAATTTTCCTCCTCACTGTTAGCGAGCTCCTCCCTCGGGCACCTGAAGGGGAGGAGACAGGATGTGAATGAGCTGTCAATCAAGTTCAACCAGGAAGTGTCTACAGTATTCCCCTCAGATGTGTTTGTGCTTGAGAATTTTTTTTCAGTCAATTTAACAGGATAAATAACAATAATAATAATAACTAGAGAGCATACAATTTCTGGGGTAATTGTGAGGGTGTGCTTGTGGCTGCCCCAGCTGCCCATAGTCTCACTGTGTTTACTGATATCAACCACTCAGTGTTTTTACATTGCTTTTAGACAGCAAAGAACATTTGTGTAGGTTGTTGGTCAACTCGTCCCGTTATCTGGTTATTAATTCCTGGAGAGCAACCATTAGTTGACATGTGCATTGAGTTTTTGTGGGAGTTTTTCCTTGTCTTCCTTGAGGGTTTAGGTTGGTTGAGAGGCAGGTCTATGGGCGTATGTGAAGCCCTCTGTGACATGCTTGCGTGTAAAAGGGCTATACAAATACATTTTGATTTTATGTAATCTAGTAAACTTGTAATAAACCATACAACCAACATTGCTTCCAGTTGATAGGCCATAATGTAATTTTACACAATACAGGATTAAAAAATGAACACCCATCTTTGCTATATTGAAAGGGTCAATTGTAGGCTATGGGACTATACTATTCCAGTTTGTCTACACTCCAAAACATCGTTTCCAACCCAGCGGCTAGTTAAATATATAGGACAGAACACACGTTGGGTTAAACTAACCCAGCAAGATGGGTTGACCATTTAACCCAGAATGTTGGGTTGGTCATTAAACGCCTCAATGCCTAGCTAGCATTTAAATTGATTCATACAAACACGAAGAAAACACAACGTTGTTAGCACATTTTTAATTTTCTGTTTAATGTAGCCTTCTGTACAGTAGACTAACGCTACCTTTTCTATTTGTATTACCATCCACTTTTGGCGCCTTCACGAACGAACAGCCAGTCGTTAGCTAAGCTAGCTAGCTAGCTAGACTAGAGCTATCTAGGCTACTAGAGCTACGCTAAACATTCCAAAAGCAGACAGTTGCAAAAAAAACTCCTTAAAACAAATCGTTTGCAGTAGGCTACCGTACGTTTATTTCGGTAGGGTTCTTCTGTATAGTTGACATTTGCTTCGCTGGCTAGACTAGTAAATGTAGACTAAGTTAGCCGGTTGCAAACTGAGGTAGTGCTAACGGCTAAAACAAGCTAACGCTATCCTCAACAACACCTACAGTACTAGCTAGGACTCGGAGAATCTCACCATTCAGTTGCTGCAAGAAATGTGGCTACAGTACACCGCCGGACTAGTATTTTTGCTGTCCCCTTATCTTGGTAGGTAGGCTACAACAGATAACCCTTTAGTAAATTAGCAAAATATGTCCTTGCTGAAAAGACCGTTGACAATTACATGTATGCTGCAGATGAACCAGCAGCTGGGTTATAGTGAGGCATCCGCTGGATAAGGTACCAGGTGGTCGTATCTAATGCGTCGTTGCTAACATGTGCCGACGCTGTGACGTAGACTATTATAACTGAGTAGTCTACCCTTTGCCGACAAAATCAACTTTATGCCACAAAAACGTTGTATGGTCCTAAACTGTGCAACGGAACGTACATAAAAGTAATAGCAACTCAATCGGGACCAAGACGAAACTTTTGACGTCAACGTTTCTATGTAGTCCAAATATTGACAGAGAAATGGGCGGCAAAAATAATATAATAATAAATATATGGTGAGATAACAAAGTTGTGCTTCATGCCGAAGGCAAAGCACCCCAATGAGAATAGAGCCCCGGTAGCATATATAATGATTTTGTTTGGCCATTGTGTTTATAAGTTTATAGCGAACCAAGCATTAGTTCTACATGAAATGAGAAGTGCTGCCAGTTTGGCCGAGAAGGTGGGAGCTCTATTCCTTAGAATGTTAAAATTAGGGACCGTGACACGTGGTTTATATCCATTTTTAACACAAGAAATGTAACTTGTATTTGATGGCAGATAAAATGTGACTTTCTGAAGTCAGGTTTGGTGTTTTCTTTACGTTGTGTGACTTTGGTTGGAGTGGATGGAGAGAGAATGTCCACTTGTCCCATTTGGGGGTGTGTTTCCATGGTACTGGATTTGTGCTGTTGTGACCATCCCTGATCCCTCCTGAAATCTGGATAGACTTAATGGAACGGTGCATCATCTGAGAAAATACTTGGATAATTCAATTACATATATTCTTTGTAGTGTGTACAAAAGTAGATGCGATCAAATACAGTTTAGAAATTTTAAAATGAATGGTAAATTTCAGATGTAACTGACGAACACCGTGGGGTATTGTATAAATATACACTTCTAAGGGGGTCTACATTCGTAGTAGGCCGGCATGTATCCATGATGTTTAAGTAACCCTGTGTTCGTTTTTGGGTGATCGACGGGTTGGCCTGACGAGAGGTGGTGTGTGATGGATTTCCGAAATTTAGGTTAAAACCGGTCTTTGACTGTCTCATCTGCCCCGTTGGATATCAGGAGCGCTTTCAGAGATACGCTGTCTCTGATGGTCTTTTTCTGCATTTCCTTTAAACAGAATTCCTAGTGTTCCGTCCCGTCTCTGTCCCAAAGACTTAGCTGCAACTGCCGCCACAGGGCTACAATGCCTCTTTAGTACCCTTGGGGTGACTGCCACAGGGCTACAATCCTCTTTCCCCTGGGGTGTTGTTTTACCCCAGGGATCTTTTTTGGGTTGTGCTCAGGCTCTCTTATGTGTTTGATGGACTCGTTTGAACTTTGATAGCTTCCCCCCTGGCAGAACGACTAGCTGCAAGCGTTGGTCGTCGTAACGTTTCGCTGACTGCACGTCACGGCCTGGAGTGGCTAATTGGTTCTCACTTCACCTGAGAGAGGTGTCTCATTGATCCTAAAGCATCCCTATTGATGTCTGTCCTGTGAGTTACAGATATTGGTTCTCGGTGAGTATGGCGGGGATGGTGTGTTTGGGGTGGCGAAGGTGTTGGTGTGTGGGGGATGTTTCTGGGTGTATGTTGTCCTGGTGTGGAGGTGTTGGTCAGCTTGTGGGGGGTTTTTCAGAATGTCGGGTTCTTCATTATGTTGAGAAATGCTGGATGGGTTCTTTTAAAGAGGTTAATGCACACATCCAACCACTAAGTTTGACACTTCTCCTATTGTGCCCTTTCTTCCTCCCCGTCATTCTTTTCCCCCTCTATCTGCCTCTTTCCATTTCTTGTCCTCCCCTCTGTTTCTCTGCGTCTCCTTTCTCTCAACCCATTTCCCCCCCTTTTCCACATTTCTTCTTTTTCATGGCTCTTCCCGCTTGGTCTCTATGTGGATAGAAGTGTGTCTGTGAGTGGAGATTGGAGAAATCCCTTCAGTGTGGACATAATGTGATTGTATGAGGAGAATCCTTTGAGTGTTGGGCTTTCTGTGGTTTGTGGGGAAGATTCTTTGGATGTTACGTCATACCAACTGGAGACCAATTTTTGTTCTAGTACTACTCTCCCTACTTCCCTTACTGTCTTTTGAATTTTTTACATGGCCTGTTTGTGGGGGGGGGGGGGGTTATTTCCACCTGGGCATTGAAGACTTCTTGTCTAGGGGCATCACAATAAACCTAGGCCTCAGTGTGATTTCGATCACTTATATACTTTTTCATATTCGGCACCATACCATTCTGACAGAGCCGTTTCGAAGCTAGGTGCTCAGAGGATACAATAAGTATGTCGGCAGCCCTCTTAAATACAATTCGTCCTTAGTCTCCCCTGTAAGCTCCACTCAGTCTCATTCCCCTGCCATGTGTGAATTAGGCCGTGCTTAAGCGCAGTAGCCATCCAAATGGCTGAGCAGACATGCCACATATGCTAAGCCCTGAGCTGGAGATATATGTATATGAATAACAGTCCTCTTCCATGGGAGACTCTGCTCAATGTTTCAATAGGTTCATTTCCTCGGTTCTGCCGTTGTCGTCTGAGATTTGCTGCTCTTTCTGACATATCACACAGGAGGCAGGAGGTGTGGGTAGCTGATAATGGCTGCAAACACACGCACACAGAGGCTGGATGTGTGAGTGGAACGAGCAGCCGTCCGTGTATGTATTTGACACAGATGGAACACCAACCTTCACCCATAATGTCGGAACTAAGGGTTACCTTCTCTTACCTTCTGCTTCT
>CAEFZP010005186.1:0-37711 GCA_903064625.1 Mallotus villosus
CATAAATTTAATGTGCTCTCTCTTCCCACTCCTATCATAGAGGATGAGAGGGATGGAAATGAAATATCCCCTCTCTGGGCTCAGCACAGGACTGAGGCTCCGCTCCGCTCCGACTCGCCCTTGACCTGACCCACTCTGTGACTCCTCTCGCTCGACCTCACGCTCCACTCCCTCCTCGCTGGGTTCTCTGACTCCTCTGACTCGGCCCCCCTTACCCTCTCTGACTCCGCTCCGACTCTCTGTTTCTAGCTATCTCTCTTCCTCTCTCTGACTACTCTCATTAGTCTTTGAACTCTCTCTCTCTCTCTCTGTCTCGTCTGTTCTGAGTCTCTGTAATTCCTTGTTGACTGTAATTGTGTGTGTGTGTGTGTGTGTGTGTGTGTGTGTGTGATTGAGAGAAATAGAGAGGAAGAAGGAATGTGTGTGTGGTTAGAGGACGGGCGGGGGCACGGGTGAGGGAGGAGGAGAGTGGGCGTCTGTCACAGTGGTGGTCTGGTGACACGATGCCCCCCAACTTCTCCGCCAGACTCGGTGTTCTCCAACAGTCAAGGTTATACACAGAAAATCCTGCGCGCTCCACACACACACGTACGGACAAGACAACAGACAAGGTCACTCCACAGCGGAGGCGCGTAATCCCCAAACCATCCATCTAAACTCTTCACCGAGCTTAAAACCACGGCTGGCCCCGGAGTGGCCTTAGCACTGACGCGTCCGCCTCAAGGTGAGCGGCAAAGAGGGAATGTTACGCTTGATCAAGGTGCGTAATTAGATTTGCCGCCGTTCACAAACCCTCCGAGGCCGATCGTGCCGTTTGTATTTTATTTTTTCCCTTTGACTTAATTATCTCCAAATCACGAGACATCACAAGGAGTCGACGTATCGCCATGGGAGTAATCGGACAACGGGCTTTGGGGAGGGAGGTGAAGGGAGTGGGGGTTGGGGGAGAGACAGCGGACGAAGAAGCCGATCCCGGGGCGGCGCGTCCGGGCAGACAGACGTAATGGGACGGAGAGAGGGTGCAGCTGTGGCCGTGGTCTGGGGCCGCCAGGCTGGCTACCCAGCAGCCGTCTCACTGCGGCGCTCTGATTTAGATCACACTTGACGTGTTGTTTTGAAGATGAGCTCGAGGGAGATATCCTCCCTCCTGCCTCTCCCCTGGTGTTTTTACCTTGAAAAACAACGGATGCTGTGGATATAGAATAGCACACCTTTTGCCCATGAATCCACAAGCTACTTTCAAATAGATGGGAAAAAAAATCGGTTCGGGGTTCTACACGTGCATCAAATGATATACATGTCACGCAATTTTTCTGCAATTAGCATGAAATAACCATTCTCTGCCCTGTAGCCCAACCACACACTTCACAGAGCTAACTGTGATTGGCTGGATGCAGGATGACCTCATCGCCGGAGCAGACCTGCTGATATGCGGCCAGTGGCTTGACAGACAGTGTACGTCAGCCAGTAAGAAACTCACATTAACCTGAAATTATCTCAAATGAGTCACTCCCTCGGTTATCAACTGTCAGCTGGCTCTGGGCTGTGAGTTGTCTGGGTCTGCTGGCTCTCTCTCTCAATCTCTCTCTCTCTATCTCTGTCTTGTCTCGATGTCGTTTCTATCTCGTGTCTCTGATCTAGATCGTGTGATCTCGTCTCGCTGTGTCTCTCTGCGATGTCTGCTATCTGCTATAGCTCTATTTCTCTATCTGTAGATCTCGTCTATAGATCTCGAGATCTCTCTCTCTATCGATGTCTCTCTCTCGCTGTCTCTCATCTCGCTGTCTCTCTCTTCTCTTTCTCTCTCTCGCTTGCTCTCTATCTGCTTTCTCTTCTCTCGCTGGCTCTCTCTCTCTACTCTATCGCTCTCTCTCTCTCTCTCTCTCTCTATCTCTCTCTTCTCTCGCTGTCTCTCTCTCTCTCTCTCTTTCTCTCTCTTCTCTCTCTCTCTCTCTCTCTCTCTCTCTCTCTCTCTCTCTCTCTCTCTCTCGCTGTCTCTCTCTCGCTGTCTCTCTCTCGCTGTCTCTCTCTCTCTCTCTCTCTCGCTGGCTCTCTCTCTCTCTCTCTCTCGCTGTCTCTCTCTATCTCGCTCTCTCTTTCTCTCTGTCTGAATGGGAGGCCATCCAGTATTGTTTCAGTAATGCTCAGGTCTTCTAGACAGGTCGGTAGCTACAGCATAGCACCTCACCCCCGCCCGGAAACCACATTGTCCCCCTCCTTACAGATCATTGCTGTTCCAGTAGGATTGGATGGGTGTGAAAGCTAATTTGTGCATCTTTCACACTTCAATTTTATCCTCCCGTGCTGTTTTTCTAAGCGGGAGGCAGGGAAGGTTACATTTTCAGAGAACTGAAACACGTCCCAGTGCGTTTAACACTTTATGTATTACATGTTCTACTTCACTTGAATGCATAAGATCAGAGCTTTTTATTTTTCAGTCTATCAATTCCTTTTTGTTTTGTATATTGAAATGGTGTGAAACCCTGTTGACTTTCTAAAATGCACCCAATGATTAAGTGTAGTACAGTGCATTATAATTTAAGTGTTTTGATGCCAAAATGTGTTTTCTTGATTAAAAAAAGACCCCCCCCCCAACAGGACAAATGATCCATGTTCTCACCTTTCATTTCAATCCTGTTCATACTTAAGGATCTAAAAATATCATAATGTAAACAATAAACAATATGAGTCTACAATCAGGAAGTATGTCATGGCTGTTTATGGCTGTTTATTCATGGTGAGTCAGTCTAAAGGGTGTGTAGATTAGTCATTACTTGCCTATTGTAATTATGGTCAAAACGCTGGCACATTTGTGCACTAATAACACTAATGAGTCAGAGAAAATACACACACACACAAACAGACACACACAAACATACACACACATACACACACACAACACACAAACACACACAGAAATGACCACTGTGGCTATAGTTTCGTATTGTGATTGCTATCAAAGGCCGCAGCACGCCAAGAATGACCAAACAGATATATAATCATCTCAAGTACACCGTGTTTTTGTTGCTTCAACAATGCAAAACCATCCCTTTCAATTCACAACCGTCTGTGCTTTGTCTCTCTATCTCTCATTCCCCTCCAAAACTCTCAATTTCTCTCTCTCGAGCTGTCTCCCTTGCTCACACAAACACACGCGTAAACACACACACGCATACTGTACACACACAGTCGATAGCGGCTGCCTTTGTGTACGCATTCTATCATCCCCCAGCTTCGGCAACTCATTATCATCAGATAACCAAATTCATTCATGAAAATAGAACATTTACAACACAGAGAGCTTTTGGAGAGGAGAGAGAACGGGGGAGGGAGGGAGAGCGAACGGAAGAGAGAGGGGGGGGAGTCAAAAAGATTTAAAAAAGGAAGAGAAGACTGAGAGGGAGCGTGACCGTGACTGAGCGCACGGTGCTTGCGAACGCGCCCTCGCGAGGGAGAAAGAAAGATGGAGGAAGCTGTGGGTATGGGCGGGCGGGGTGGGGGGGGGCGGGGTGTAGAGTTGTGGTGGGGGAGGGGGTGAGGGGGGAGGGGAGGGGGTGAGGGGGGTTCACAGAGAAAGCGAGCGGGGCTGCGATAAGCGGGGCGACGGGCGGGAATGAAAGAGAGGCGCGCGAGAGACGACCGACCAAAGAGGATTCGTGACATTCATTTACATGTTCAAACCACAACTGTTCCATTAAATTCTTCTGAATCCACCAAAGACCTGTGGACGCCGCAATACACGGCTCGCCGTGCTCCGACTCACAATCAGCTGAAAGGACACAGTGCTACGGGGGCTGCTGGCACACATGCCGTATATAACAAACAAAGAACATGATCCCACATCACAAGGTTGACTGGCCCGATGAAAGAAAGGTTGTGAACGTACTGTAACTGAAGACTAGCGCTAGCCCACTGAGCTAGAGCCCTCGTCATTAGCTAAAACCCCCCATGGGCAAGAATGAACACGACCAGGGGTCAATAGACTTGGCAGAGTATTAAAACGACATTGGCAAAAGACCTACACATATGTACAGTACAGGAAAAACAGTTTGTATGGATAGGTAGGGCAATTAGATCAAGCTATGCAATAGTATTGCATCGGACAGAGATGTTCATTTGTCATTTGTCAAGTCTGTTTGAGCATACGTGCCATTCCAGGTAGAGACAGCATAGGAACTGTATTTCTGGCTGTCTGAGACACAAAACCTCCAAAACCAGTCCCTGGTTTACGTACAATCTAGCCTTCCTACCTGTCCCCCCCCTCTTCTCTCTCTCTCTCTCTCTCTCTCTCTGTCTCTCTCTCTCTGTCTCTCTCTCTGTCTGTCTCTCTCTCTCTCTTTCTCCACACTGCACTGCTCTCAACCAGTGTTTCCCTTCCTCCCATCCTGTTCAGCAGAAGAAAAACTGTTTGCTGTCATGCTATTGTCTTGTTTGTAGGGGCCCCAATTAGAGGGGGGGGGGTATTCTTTGTTGTTGTCGCGTCAACGCGACAATGTTGAACGAGGGCTGCGAGAGACACGGTGGCCAAATTGCCTGGCCAGCCATTAAGAGGAGGGAGAGCCAGCCGTGGTTCCAGTTTCCTCACAGGACCCGACGGAGAGGAGACGGTGAATGTGGCTCGTGAGAGTGTGTGTTTACTGCTGAATCCACACACTGGAGCGATGAGGGGAGTTTATCTCCCGTTCCAGATGCCCCCAACCTCCGGTTGCCAGATAAGATGGTTTTCAGTGCTCTGGGAGTGGGGGGTGTGGGTGGGGCTGGTGGACAGGGGTGATGGTGGCAACGCCAATGGCTGGTTGCGGTCTCAGTGTGGCCTGGAGGTCGGAGGTTCAAGTCTTCCCACAGTGTTTAGGCTAAACGAAATGCCCTGCAGTCCAACAGGGGCGATGACAAACTTTGACCTTCTCCCTCCTCCCTCTCATTCTATATATACTGTATATTTGGTTTTCTTTCGGTTTGAGCCACTAAGAGACACTTGTCAAATATATAGTGCAGGACTGTTTGAGTGCATGCCTGTGTGTGTTTGTTAGAAATGTATTTATTAGAAGGTTATAAAATATAATGGATCCAACGAGTACATTAATATAATATAATGATTTTATGAATGGGATGATGGGATTCTCACACAAATCCATATGTGTGTGTTATATTTTGAATTACATCCCGATAATGAAATGAATGAGTCATTTCGTATTATGGCTAGCCACGGGCTACTGGTAAATGATAGAAATTCTCATCGACGAATGTACTCCCTCCAATGAAACAGATGTTTGGAAAGAGACGTGTGAGAGAGATGGGGGGGGGGCGTGAGGTGGTATGAAGCGTTAAAAACCTTCCCTGCAGCGTTTCAGGGGAACGTGCAAGTAATTTTACAAACGTGTTTTCTCTGCCCAACGGAAGCTACATCCTCTGACTTATCTTTCCCTCTCTTCCTCAAACACCTGCAGCTTAGCCTACTCGCGCACGAACACACACGCGCACGTACACACACATACACACACATTGTCCCTTCCTCCAGCGGAGGATCAGAGGTTTTGTCGCTGTGGGTGTCTGCGATGAGTCACACCGGCAAATTACCGCGTTTCAAACGGCTTTCAAATTACTTCCCTTCTAGTCGGGTGGCGCGCTGATAACCGATAACAGTTTTCATTTCTACAAGGAGTTTTGGAGGACTCGTCTCTCCTTCCGTATGTGTTGTCTGCCACATACAGCATATCTCTGTAGTGTGTGTGTGTGTGTGTGTGTGTGTGTGTGTGTGTGGTGTGTGTGTGTGTGTGTGTGTGTGGTGTGTGTGTGTGTGTGTGTGTGTGTGTGTGTGTGTGTGTGTGTGTGTGTGTGAGCAAGAGACCAAGAGACCAATAACAAAATCGACTATTGGTAGGCTACGCCGCATGTGACTATGCCACTTGCAATTGGTTTTAGCCAAGTGTTCATTCATAAAGATTTTCTCTGGAGACCGCGCTATTCTGAGTTTTAACTAAGATTGTTCAAAATAATTAACAAAATATATATTTCTAATAAACTAATAAACAGAATAACGCATAGTGTATCAACATTCAAAAATAAATAACAGTGTCTGTTTGTAGTCTACCCCGGCCCCACGCCCCCAACTCAAGTAGGCCTGATCTCATCTTTAAAAAATGCTGCTTTATATGTCTGTACATGTGAAAAAAACCCGCTTCGCTTTATGGCCCTATTTTAATTGTTTATCGATTTGATGTCAGGTCACCTGATACAGTACAAGGCACCATGAAATCACCGCGACCATCTAAGCGGAACCGTGACGTAACAGCGCCCTCTCTCGTCGCCGGACACGAGCAGGGAGAAACAGCTGATAAAATCGTTTGCTAGGTTCACTGCGCAAGATCACTTACCCGCCACCCGGTCCAACGGTTGCTCTCTCACCGGAGGCCGTTTGATTCAAGAACGTTTCCCCACCACAGCAGCGATGCATTTCTTATGGCCTAATAAGGGACTGCCATACCTACTCAGAACTAATTGCTGATCACGTGATTATGCCTCAATTTTTTCTTTGCCACGTTTACCACCAATGCAGGCCACTAATCTATTCACTTAGTTCCATATTGGTCCTATGGAATTGTATTATGTGTGTGTTGCTGTGGGTCCGTGTGTGCGTGTGTGTTTGATATTAGGGGGCCTGCGCTGGCTGTGTTCGCTGGTGCGCGGGGAGACAGAGGGGAGATTGATGGCGGGAACCGATGCCGCGCTCACTGATATGAATCGCCTCATCAACTCCAAATTCGCTCCCTGCCTTACGCCTACAGCACCATCCGTCTCTGACGCCGCCTGTTTCTCACAGGTTCCTGTGCACATTTCATGGCTAATGCTCAAGGGGTAAATACATTCTCGAAAATAACAAATTAAAAGCCACTGAGAAACCTGCAATGATGGGCAGACATTTAGGCCTACGCAGTCATTTCACGTCCAGCATGTTTCATCCCTGGCTTGCAGGTTCAATCCCAACCAATCATTTCAGACAGTTCAGCTAGTGCTCTGTAGAGGACCAATCCCATTTATGTATGACACTATGACAAATCACAGCTGGTGCTCCAGAAATCACACACATAGTCATAGAAGCCCCTCCTCTTCTGTTCACCTCGTTTTTATGAATGAACCGATAAATGGAGAGATGGCTTGGTGCTGTGTGTACTGTTGGGTATAAGTGAAAAACAAAAGGCCCATTTTGTGCTCAGAACTGTATTAACTGCATCTGCGTTAACAGATGAGACATCTGCTTCAAACAGTGTTGTTTTTGTTCAGCTGTGGAGGAGGGGAAAGGGGGGGAGTCAAAAAAAGTCATGGTAATGTCTTCATTTAACAGTATGGAGCTACCCCCCATTCCCCAAGTTCAAAGAATTACAGCAAAAATGGCTACAAGTCCTTCCTGCTCTGGGTTGCCAGGTTAGTACTGTACCAAAGCTACCAGGACTGCACACAGGCTAAAGTTAGGATTTTATGGTACAATTCCTCTCATTTGGTGGAGAAAAATGTCCTTTTTTTCTTTTTACGTGGGTGGATATGCTACTGTTATTCATAAGGGCCATTATTTCACTCCCAGTACAGGCCACTTTACAGCGGGTTGGTGCATTAGAACACTTATGGAGAAATCTCAGCATGCATCATCATAATTGTGGCCAATAATGTCAGCAAAAAAAAATATTTGCAAAAATGCCTCTCTCTCTGCCTCTTTCTCTCTGTTCCCCTCATTCTCATGTAGGCCTCTTCATGGGAATAAGCGGATGGTTGTCTCTGTACCCTGGACAGACAACCTTGAGTGAACGCTAGCCTCGGCCTTCAACCATTTGTCTCTAAAGTACATCAGAGAGGTACATTAAGTGTGTGTGTGTGTGCATGTATGTGTGTTTGACTTTGTGCATGTTCTCTCAAAGTAGCGTCACAGAACTTTGCCGTAATGTAAACCCTCTAGCTCTGTTTTTGGTGCCCACAAGCCCAAAAAAGTGTGGTCCAAAAATGCTTGTAGAGCAACCGTCCAAATGCACGCAGGTATCATATTAGTCAACTCACCGGACCAAAGATTGTTTCAAGCGGCTAGGGATTGAATATCCATTTGTCCACATGGCTTGTCTCACAGATAACACACTAATGACTGATCCACACGCTAAAAAAATAAACAACACAAAGGAAAACGAGGGGGCTGAACCTTACAAAAAAAAACGTCGGCTTGTCGATGCTTCTACCCGACGGCATTTTTTTTCCCGCCTTGGACCAAAGTTTCCGAAAGGCCGAGTCTGGTTTGTTAGTTCTCTGTTGTGGCGTCTCTCTAAACACAAGGCTGGTGTGCCGGTGCTAATCTGTGTGAGTGGCCGAGCGGGCCGCGGAGCGTGAGTCAGCGCGTGGGCGCGAGGGCACAGCCGAGGACGCAGGGCAGGGGTAGGAGGAGAGGGATAATGCTGAGTGGCAGTTGATAATGCCAAGCTGTTATATCAGAATCTGGCCCTCAGGCTTGCTGCTTACCTTTCCGACCAGCCTGCCTATGCCAGCAGCACAGAGCATGCCAACACACACACACACCGAGACATGCACACACACACACCTACTCAAACATCCCCCTCCTCCACACACACACACACACATCCATCATCCACATGCATACAAATATATCCCCCACACACACACACACACACACACACACAAGCACGTACGCACACGTGCCTTCTCCACGATCTCCACACACACACGCACATACTCACACACACTCACACACACTCACAAGCACAATTTACTAACAAATATATCAACGGCATGCAGTCCCTAGCGCCCACATCTAATAATCTACGGGTCAAAAAGAGCCCTTGGCTTTCACAAAGCATTACTACTTATTTGATGTGAGACATTCTCTGCAAACACGGCAGCCCCATTGACATCAACAAGCTGACATGGCCGCTCATTTCAGTGGGAACACAAAGCCACCGAACGCCACTGATATGATCAACAGCACAACTTTTCCCTCATCAGAGAGAATAGGTTTCTCTCGCCCGCGGCATTCTTTAAAAGCGGCTGCGTGCGCCTCTTTTCCCACACACACACGCGTGCCGCAGAGGCGAACGCACACACCCGCGCTTGTGCACCCTGCGCACACGCGCGCACGCACACACGCCGCACGGAATCTGAAAAATCACACAACATTATCAGCGCAGCAGGCACGTCGCTCCGCCGGAGCAAACGCGGGGCTTGTGAACGCTCATTTAGATCTGCTCCTGATTAGCTGAACGTTATCTACCGAGGCCTCCGAATGACACTTCACAGTGACGTCTACACCACTATTCCCCCCCCCCAGCCCCCATCTGTAAGTAATCCCATGTAAAACAGGACAATCTTAGACTGGCATCAGTTCCAGGCCTCTTTAGATGGAGACGAGCTTCATGCCAGTCACGGTGTAAGATCCTGTTGAAAGGTGGATCGTGCCGTGATGCCATTCGACCCGTCCTATTTTCGTCTCCAGCGCTGGCTGGTTGCAACCATATGTTGACGGCTCACGAGGCCCGTCTAATTCACTCCTCTCATGTCTGACTCAGTGCCGGTTCATCGCCACACAATGTCTGACTGCATGACCAAGACTAGCCATGCTGTTCATCCGGATGAAGCATTGAAGAAGTTCAATGCAACAAAGCTTCCAGTGGGATTCGAACCCATGGTGGGAGTCTTGGTTTGCTGGTCGGTGCTCAACATGTGAGTGTGTGGCTGATGCAATAAGGCCCGGGACAAAGCATAGCTGGTTTCAAATCCTAGAAGACCACGGGTAGGACAAATAAAGGAGACAGCTTTCGTCAGAGATCCATTCATCCCAGGAGAGTGTGTGCGTGCGTGTGTGTGGTGCGTATCGCGATCTCATAGATTACTGTGATCAGCGTCCCCATTCGCAACTGACAGATGGACACCTGCCAAAGACGACATTAGACTAAGAGAGGTAATCAGGTAGAACCAGAGCAGCCGAGCCGAACCGGGTGCGTCATGGCCACGCCCGTGGCCCCTCCACACGGGACCAGGGGCCCCTCGAAAACAACTGACAGTGGCCAGGGAAGGTCCGGGAAGGACTGTGGATCGCCATGCAGGACGCAAACGAGAGGATGGACGGGGGGACACGTCGATAAATCTAAATTGATATGCTGACGAACGTGACCGGTCTGCCTTATCGGGTAGGACTGAATCTCTGGGAGACTGCATGGGGTGGGTGGGTGTGTGGGGGGAGTTATGGGGAGGGGGGTGTGGGGGGTGGTGCAGAGGGGGTGCAGGGGGGGGTGCGGGGGGGGTGCAGGGGGACATGCTACACCATCAATGACCTAGACATAAAATGGCTGCGCACAATCTCAACCGCTACAATTTTCCTCTCCCCATTGAAGAAATGTACTATTTCATTCATGCCATTTCCGTTCATTCATCAGAGCGGGCAGCGTAGACTCAGAGTTCCATTTCCACACGAACATTCTTATCAATGGATGTGACGTCAGCACGCCGATGCTTGCTGCGGATCACATGGTAGAGAGGAGGTATAAAAACGAAAGTTGCGCTGGCCGTGGTGCTGAAAACACTATTTGAATCGCTCAGTGCCAAAAAAAAGTGATTAACTGCGATACAAACACATAACAACATTTTTGCACTGAAATAAAACAGTCAGAATCATTTTTTCTCTCTCTCATTGTTGTGTATGGCAGAGAACCACAAGAAGACTAGTTTGAAAAGCACTCTTGGAGTGTAGCCTAATTACAGAGATAAACTAAGAGACTACCCGAAGCGTGAATTTTCAGCACTTTTCCCGTGCGGGACTCCAGGTGAGTACTCTTGTAGTTGCTCCGTCTTTAACAGCGTAGTGGGTGCTTGGTCGGGTTTGGACAGGTGTTTATTAGCATGTCATTCTATTGTCTGTCATGTTTAAGAAACTAAGATGTAGAAAGCGTGCCGTCGTATTTGCGGCTGTGAGCAAGACCATCGGCATATTTACGGCATATTAGCGGGTTTGGTTTCCAAAAGAATTGCATAATAGTGGTCGGCTTTGGTATGCTATTTTGTGTCGAATTAAAAAACTTTTCAACTTTTAACATTCAATTGTGTATAGATCAAATTCAAACGTTTTTCTATCAACCACTTCCAGATGGCCAACAATGCATTTGTAAATATTGGATTTGAATGTAGGGACTATAGTGTGGTTGAGTATAGAGACCTACTTGAATTGACATCACCTAAGGTAGACACTAGCCTATGCTACAAATATGCTTGTTTTAATTATAGTAGGTTATAAGATGCATTTCAGTGTTGCGGGTATTGCTTTGGTTGCAAAATACAATAGTTATATCATTTTTATTTAATTTTTTCAATATATATAGATTTTTTTTTAACAAAAGTTAACCTTGTGCCACTGTTGATTAGATATAGGAAGAAAGCTATACGATTTAATGACATTGTAGGTATTTATTATTTGAAGTCGTTTTTGTAAATCTAAACCTGTAAACCTGGTGTAGTCAAATAGCCTATGTACTATTCACAATTAGGCTATACCTGAAATTATTTCCGATTCACGTAGTAGACCAAATAGGAAATAAATCACCGTCGAGTGTCTGCATACCTCTATTGCTTCAATGGCCCTCAATGAACAGTATGCATCACGCTCACGAAACAGTCTGGTAGGATACAATTTGATCATTGCGCATTGCTCACATTGCGCTTTGCTAGAATGGAAGCAAGTGTGCTGCAACAGTAAATTGATCACGGGTCGGGTGGGTTGAATCAGCGTGGCTTCCCGGCTTTCACACGACTTGTTTCACGGACATGCAAATTGATCTTCCGGTAACGGAATGGGCAATTGGAAACGAAAACGAAGGAATTCGTTTAAACCAAGCCGCCTAAAAAAAACTTGCTACCTGTCTTTTCAATGCGGGTTAAATTGTCGTTTGTGCATTGTGTGACCGTTCGGGGTTTCGGTTTGGGTCAGCATAGCCCATTAATCAATTCATTAACATGTATGTCACAATTTATACTTAATTTGATATGACAGAAACATCTTGGTATGTTCTTTGATCAACATGCAATCAAAAATACAACCGAAACCTCAATCTTATCCGGTTTTGTTCTCCATGGCATTGAATTGCGCACGGAGACAGGGTGCGTTATGAACCGATTAGCGCTCGTTGCCGCCAATAAATGGCACTGTCAGTCTGATATACTGAATGCCCATTCTCTTCTCATACAGTTGGCCAATTAGTCTTCAGATAATTACCGTCATAGTCATCAGCAGTAGCAGCACCCCGTAGCAGGATTGTAGAGAGAAAGCTCCACGAGAAATTCCGCTCAACTGTCAAAATGAGAGGCAGCTAGTCAAAAAAGCCGAGGTCGATTAACTGCACATTTAACAGCCAGTAGGCTATGAACGTTCTTTTCAAGAGCCGAGCTCCATCCGTCTATCTTCGGCAATATTTTATTTTAATTCACATTGGGTTGGGCGACACTTCTATGATCTCATACAAATGTAATTTCACGCATGCTCTGGCTCAATTGTATTTTGTAAGTGACCACTAAGTAAGTGACACAAAATGTGTAATTTATAATTTTAAGAAATATGGCTATAGGTTTTTCTGCAAGCTACAGATGATATTGTAACTTATGTTTAAAACTTGAGCACAGATTTAATCTCTCTCTCTCTCTCTCTCCTCTCTCTCTCTCTCTCTCTATCTCTCTCTCTGTGTCTCTCTCTCTCTCTCTGTCTGTCTCTCTCTCTCTCTCTCCATCTCAGGTGCTGGCTGTCCCTCCTGCCTGTTCTGCATGGTCATGACCTGTCGCCACATCCCCTCCACAGCCCGACTCGCCCTACTGGTCCTGCTCACTGTCTCACCACAGCTGGCTGGAGCTGCTGCTGTGGGAGTGGAGAGGGTGGAGGGGGGGATGGAGGGTCTCACCCGGACACACCCCAAAGAGGACAACCGTAGTCCCCTCCACACGCCCCCCGGGCTCACCCTCCCCAGACCCCTCAGCACAGTTCCCCTGGAGCAGGACCAGGACGCCCCAACAGACATGGACCCTGCCCAGATGCTGGCCTCCGTTCTTCTGGAGGCCCTGGACCACCCTGGGGCTGCAGAGACACCGGGCAGGCCAGAGGAGGGAGACAGTGCAGAGGGGCAGAGGCAGGAACCAGCCTACCTGGAAGCCAGGGGAAGTCAAGAGGGAAGGAGAGTAGGCAATGTGGAGGAGGAGAGATGGGGGCTGGGGGGGGAGAGTCGTGTGTTGGAGAGGAGGATGGAGAGGCTAAGGGCAGCCTTAGAGGCAGCGGCCCAGGGGGAGGAGTTAAGGGAGTGGGAGGAGGAGGAGGAGAGGAAAAAGTCTCAGGAGGAGAGAGGCGGGCCAACGGAAGGTGAGGCGGGCCGCGACGGGGGCGGAAGCGAGGACGGTGGAGAACGAGAGGAAGAGAAGGAGGAGGAAAGAGAAGGACCGGAAAAATCCGGGTCCGTCTCTGACGGAGCAGAGTCCTCGCTCCAGCGCAAAACGAGAGGCTACTTCCAGAACATTGACCTGGGTCTTCAAGACAACGAGATCTTGCCTCCTCTGAAGGGCTACAAGGCATACAATACCCAGCTGGCACGAGCCGGCAAAAAGCTCCACTGGCAGGAAGAGCAGGCGAGCAACCGGCCGATCCAGGGCAGCAACTTCATGGACGACTTTGAGAACGAGGGCGAGGAGGAGGTGGAGGAGGAGGTGGAGAGCCTGACCCGCGTGGAGGAGGAGGTGCGCGCCCGCGCCGACAAACAAGAGGTGCTGAGGCAGCAGGAGGAAGCGGAGCGCGCCCGCGAGGAGGAGCAGCGCTTGGCCGACATCGCCTCGGACATGCTGCTGCAGTACATGGGCAGGAAGCAGCAGGGGGCGCCCTACCTGGAGCCGCGCCGCAAGTCCAGCGTGGACGCCAACGGCAACGCGGCCGAGGACAAGCGCTCCGAGGAGGTGGCCACCGACGACGACGACGACCTGGACCAGCAGATGATCGACAGGCTGATCGAGATCAGCAGCAAGCTGCACCTGCCCGCCGACGACGTGGTGGAGATCATCAGCGACGTGGAGGAGAAGAAGAAGAAGAGGAAGGAGCTTCCGCCGCCCGGCAAGCCCGTCGCGCCGCGCTTCCGCCCCCTGGTGCCCCCTCCCCTGGCCGGACCCCCGATCTACCACTACACAGCCTCCAGCAACCCCAAGAAAGCCCCGTACAAAGCCAACAGGAAGTGGCAGAAGGACAAAAACAAGGCCAAGTCCTATAAGCAGGAGTACTGGTACAAGCCCCAGAAGCAGGTCGACTACTGGTACAAGCCCCAGAAACAGTTCCTGGCCTTCCCCTCCTACCCCTACTACCAGAAGCCATACCGAGCCTACTACCCAGTCTACTTTCCCTACCCCAAAGCCACTGGCTACTACGATAAGACTTCCCTTCCCAGGGACCAGCAGCTGTTTGTCCCCCAGGACTACGGCTTCCAGCCCCCCAGGCGCAGGCACCGTGCCGGGGTTAAGGCGAGGGGGCAGGGCTGGAGGCAGCAGCCACCACCACGCCTGCCTGCCACCCCGTACATCTCTAACTACATCCTCCCCCACCCACGGACCTACCAGCCCCTGCCTCCCCCCAAACCTCGCTCCCCCTCCGGGAGGGGCAGGCAGCCCCCCTTCTACTACCCCCCAGCGCCGGGAGACGACTACGAGGAGGATGGCCTGGTGCCCCAGCTGGACAGCGACGAAGAGCTGGAGAACTTTATTGAGAGGATCTACATGAAACGTAGAATGTACTAGAAAACATGCAGGGGAGAGTGACCAATGGGGAGTGCTGGGGTGGGGGGCAGTTGGAAGGATTCACAAACGTTGAGGGAAAGAAAGAACGGGAAGAGGTGTTTCAGGAGATTTACGGGTGGAATGGGAAGGAAAGAGAAAATGGTGAATAGATTGCTTTTTTTGTTATTTTTGACCACATATGTTTGTTTCAGTCAAGCAGAAGGGAGAGGGGGTTCCTCCAGATAGCCATATCCAACCTCTTAGTTTACATTCTAAACCAGAACATGCAGCGCTGGTCTGTGTGCCTGTCTTCATTCAGGTCCTCCTCTGATGCTCCTGCATGTCTCAGAGTGTTGGGGTTTTCTAAAAAAGAAAAATTTGAAAATTTGAAGAAAAAAAACATTTACCATTTACGCCAACACACAGTCAATGAAAGAAAAACAATGTGCCAATTACAAGAAACTCATGTTTACAGAATACATTTGGTCTCTTTCATTTGGTCATGGAACATCAGACTGTGTACTGGGATTCTGACTGTAAAATGCATCATGAGATCTCTTTGTCAGTGACTTCACCAACACAAGGTAAACAGTGGCACTGGCTTGAACGCAGCCCAAACTGCCAATCACCAAGGTCATGTGTATACCAGCACATATTTGTAATTTGAAAAGGTGCCAAATATATTCAATGCAGTCTTTCACTTCTCAGTCGAACGCACTGGAAGTTAGGATCAAAACTTCTATTGCCTTACAACAAACGTACACTCTCATATACATACAGTACATACACATATTTGGCCCTTTCCTTATTTGCTATGTCATGGCATTCCCTTGCACATACGGATCCTTTGGCCTCAGCCTCTACAAGCACAAAAGAAAAAAAGACAGAACTTCCAACAGGTTGGGCAAAGGGCTATTAATCATTCATTGGGTGGGGTGGAGAGCTATGATGTGGACACTTGTCTGTTTGGCAAACGACTCATGCTTAGAGCTTTGGACCACCTTGCAGGCACCGTTGACCATTCAGGTCGACTGCATTTTTCTCAGCCTTCCGTAACAGAAACTGCAGTTTCACTCATGCAACAACCAATCATGGCACGTTCTGCTTTTCACCCGTCGACTCTTCGCTTCTCTTCCGTTTGAATTCTCGTTCCTTTCCCCCCCCCATATTACTTGAAGTCTCGCTGTCTTTGCCATAAACGGCTTCTGTAAGCAAGCGCTACTAATCAAACATGTGAATCAGGAGGCCAACAAACACTTCAGTGTAAATGTTTTATTTATTTCCACACAACAACAAAAAAGGACAGCCACAGAAGATATGCTGTCTAAGGGACAGGAGGGGGAAAAGATTGAGCTCGAAAAATAAAAAAGTGAAATCTGCACGTCTTTTCTACTTGCATCTAAAAAAAAGACAAAAAAAATATTTGGAGAAAGGAAAAAGAAAAACTCAGTCCAGAGAAATTCAGACGGTTGTTTCTCTGAATAAACTGTGATCCTAAAAAAAAAGAAGAAAACTTAAAGGACGAGGACTCTGACGTCCACCGTGAAGCCGTCTGTCTCGTAAAATGGAGAGTGTTGTTGTCGATGTCAACTTTGGGATTGTAAGCTGTACAGTGTGAAATAAATATGCCCGTGCAATGTGTAAATAACAGCATGATGATTACTAGTTTTGCTATTCAAGAGGAAAAAATAAAAGCAACTATTTTATTAAAGTTCAGTTTTTTATGCCTTTTTGGAGAAAGTTTGACACACAGCAGTAGACATGGCAGCATAAAGGAGGTGGAACTCAGAATATCCTCAAGTCACAAGTGAACAGGTAATGGTGGCCGTGGTGTACTGTTGCTTTGTTTCTTCACCTTTCCAGACATTTCAGTTCCCCTTATAGCCAGATATCTGAACACCCCACAATAACACGTAAGAACCCAGCAACCTGGTTGAAAAAAATATATACAAATGAAAGGGTTCAACCAGGAAACCAGACGGGTTCTTCTAGAATGAACCAGATTCACCTTTTCTCTGAGAAAACTTTTTTACAAAAGAGGCAGTTGTCTCTTTTATAGTTTATAGTCGTCATGGGTTACGGTAGGTCTTCAGGAGTAAGAGAAGGAGAAAGTAGCTTCTGGGACCGTCATGGTGAGAGCAGAACAACAAGAATGCTAGAAAAGAATGAAAGAATAACTATAAAATGGGACAGGGGACATCGGGGAGAGAGAACTAGGAAGAGAGGAAGAAAGGGAGAGACAGAAACTGCAGTGATTGATGAGTCACATGATTGGCGGATGAGTCATCCATACACTTTACTGAAGAGGACCTCACGCACACACACACACACACACACACCAGTACACACACACACACACACCAGTACACAGACAACCTCTTTCAGCTGTATAGCAATTTGGCTTCTGGCATTGAACATAATGATTGACTCATGTTAGAGTACGCCTTGATTGATTCTGTCAGGCAGCACAGACCAACCAATCAGCTAATAAGGGAATGTGATGGACAGAGTTTGCCACATCTTTTTATTCATGAAACACCCAGCTGAGAGCAGGGGAGTAAAGTGCCTGGGGGACAAAGACTTGCACTCCAGTTCTGGGTTTGGATCCTAATCATTCAAAGCACTCTGTACATTGGTGGTGCACATTTCTTCACAGTCTGTACTCAGTCTATTCAAAAGCTGTCGCTTAACCTGTGTCATTGACTTGACATGATTCTTACCTCAGACACACACAGTATATATTGATGTATTTACATACACGTGGTTATATTGACAAACCACGGCAGTGTAAGTGAGAAAGAGGGTGTCACATCACATTTTCAAGTATTACAGTCATACATGAAAGAAAAGTGGGCATCGCAACCCTTCTTTCACACAACTCAGCCTGTTTTTCTCTCTCTCCCTCCCTCTCTCAACCTCTCTCTCCTCTTTCCATTTACCGACTAACAACACCAACGGTCGGAGACAGGTGGTCTTGTTTCTGGGGGTGGGTTCTCTCTCTCTCTCCGCTCCCTCGGCGCTATCGGTTTATCTTCTTCCTCTTTCTCTCCGTCCTCTTTCCCCCCTCTCATCCCTTGCTCCGCTCGAATGCGCCCTCTCCCTCTCCCCCTCTCCCCCTCTCCTCTGAGCCTCCTCATCTGCCTCTCCTTCCTTCCTCCCTCTCTCCATGTCTTGTTTCGTATGCGAGCCCCGAGGGAGTGGGAATGGGTGAAAGGCAGTCTTGCTGCACCACTGTCACAAAAGACCGGTGAGTCATCTCCACTTATGTCCCCGCTCCCCTCCCAAAACACAAAGACGACGCACACACTGTAATGCCCCCCCCACCCCCCCTTACCTGCAAGGCCCTCACACAAACACACACACACATATAACATACTGTACCACTATATACTTTCCCATGCATTGTTCCTCTACGTTGTTCCTCTCTGTAGATCCCAAACACACACACATCCACACACACACACACTCCAATAAATAGCCTTCTGCTGACGACAGAGGCAGAGATATCGAGATATAGAGACAGACAGATAATTGTAGTGAGTCAGACAGTATGGGTAAACACTGATGATGCTCTTGGCCATACACACACACACACACACACCTAGCATCATCTTAGCGCACAAGATTACCCCGACAAATATGGTGTTTCCAAAACACACCCACAGAGATGTGCTCTGACCTGTGAGTGGAGTTAATTCGCCGATATCTCTCGTACCTCGACGTTCTAAGTAGTAAGGATGACTCATCAAAGGAGCATGACACAAACAGTGGGACAGAAGTGAGAGAGATGCAGAAGAGGACACGAGGCGAAAGAAAGTGGACAGTGGCACTGGTGTTTTATCGTCTAAAATAGTTTTGGACCAATGGAATCGACGGAGAAGATGTTAGTGTGTGAACACTTCTTCCTTCTTAAGGAAAGAGGGATTGTTGTCATGCAACAGACCACTGCAGAAATAACTGTAGGCTACCTACCTGACATGAAGGCTAAAAAGACCCATTGGGGAAATTCAATCTCCAATGATCTTTTAACATGATGGTAACAAATGACTTATTTGCTTCTAATAAGCAAATACACAATAAATGACATCTGTTCTGCTAGATTGGTGAGCAGACGAAGATGGATCATTGTTGAACTGCACAGTGTGTAGCTCGTTTCATTAAAACATAAATCAACTAGGAGGACCTATTGTAAATCCTCTGCCGCCATCTCGTGGCTGATTTTTGCAATGACACTGCAGTAAAAATATACTCAACGGGCTCGTTTAAAGGTACGCTACGAGTTTTACAGTAAAACTGTAAGTTTTGTCCACTGTCGAATAGCTTGTTTAGCAACACAGACAGCTCAGTGCCAGCCAGAGGTGTCGTTTTGAATATGTGCAGTTATACGGTGCATCTCCGTGAGACATTATTGCCTATAGGGGCCTACCTCTTGAGAAAATTACGTGCTGTAAAACCAGCGAGAAACATCAATCTAATTACAGCTAGACAGAAACCTTTGTTCAAATAATGTCATTTCCCAGTGATTCATTGTGTGCTATTTAATTTTGAACTTCACGTCGTCCTACCACCTCTTTCGTTACAGTTTTTTTTAACCTAACTTGGCTTTTGATCTCTCATTTACGCATCGGGTTGTTCATGATATGTGCTTTAAGACAGGGTGGTCCTAAATCTAACTGCCTACCAAGACACCACGACACCACTTGTGAAACCGCAAAATGGTTTTCCAGACATGATTCTTCATATTTAGTACGTGTTAGACGGGATCACCTTTTCCCGAGGGCCGAGGTGTACTCTCTCACTCTGAAATTCCACCTGCGTCCTGCGTGTAGTTGTCCACGGGTGGCCGACCTTTTCCCTCACATGAGCCGTTCAACCACTGATTGTTCAAAAGGTCATCTCTTTGACTCCATATAGGCCTAGTACTGCAGCAGGAGATTTCAACCACCGACTCGAGGGAGAGGACAGTTTGTTGTCCCCTGCATACTGCTCCCCTGGGAGGCCTCTGCTGCTGGTGACAGGGTGTGCCAGGTCACGGGTGACATTGGAGCCCTCGTACGCTTGCTCTTTACAGCAAAGCTGCTTGTGAGCCATTCAGACACATCAAATATTAAAATGCCCGGAGTTTCCGTTCCGTACTCAGGGAGAGAGGGAGGACATTGAGAGGGGCAAAAGGGAGGGAGAGAGACTGAGAGTAAACAAAAGAGAAGCGCCCATAAGATAAAGAGAGAGAGAGAGAGAGAGAGGGAGGGAGGGAGAAAAGGCAATAACACAGGCACCCTGGGAGGGAGACGCAGGCGACAGGATGGAGGGAGAGAGGGAGGAAGAAGACGAGAGGTAAGAGAAGCCTGGGACGATAATGTTGGTCCGGAGACTTGCGTCTTGAGTGTGATTGGTTATTTAGTGGTTCCGTCTAATCAGCTGTAGATAGATAACCTTGTGGGGAGGTGGCTGTTTCTTGGATTAGTTCCTTACTGGGTGTGAGAGGAAAGGGGGAGGATGCATTGTGTGTGCGTGTGTTTGTGTGTGTTATTGCCCTGCCATTCTGTCGTCCTGTGTAGTGGCCAGACCGTAGTCCAGGCTAACATTCACACAGAGGAAACAGAAGAACTACAGGAGCAAACAGACCAGTCGGACCCCACAGCACAGACTGAGGCTGCTGAGCCCAGTCAGGTCAGACCCCTACATTCTCCTCCTGAAGACTTGGCGATGGGGTTGACACAATCCACAGACTTTAACTTGTCTCTAAATCTCTTTATTTCTTTACTTGCTCTCTATGTTTAAAACTTGAGCACAGATTTAATCTCTCTCTCTCTCTCTCTCTCTCTCTCTCTCTCTCTCTCTCTCCTCTCTCTCTCCTCTCTCCTCTCTCTCTCTCTCTCTCTCTCTCTCTCTTGCTCTTGCTCTCTCTCTCTTTCTCTCTGTCAGTCAGAGGAGATTGAGACTGAGACTGCTCCGGGGGGTGAGTGTGACAGTCTGGAACCACAGGAAGTGTGTGTCGATGACGCAGAGATCCTACCTCTAGAGACCTCGCCAGAGACCCCAGCAGAGAATGACACTGAGAGCCTCTCGCAGTCCCTGTCCTCACCACCTGAGGGTGACACCACAGAGAGTCAGAGCACAGAGCACCCCTCAACCATACAGGGTCAGTACCTTGGACAGATTAAATGATCTGTCTGTAAATACAGCCATCAATCTGTTGCTGTAGCGTGTGTGTGTGTGTGTGTGTGTGTGTGAGCAGTAGATCCCTCTGCTCAGCCCTGTTGGTACTGCCTGAGGTCTCGCCCCACTGAGGAGCAAACTGAACCACAGGTACGAACGGTTCCCACCCTAAACAACACAAACCACACCTATTTTGTTGTTAGTTCACCAAAATAACAATATACTGCAATATACTCCTGTCACGTTTCCTGTCACATTTCCTGTCACGCTGCTGTTCCTAGCCAATCATTCTTCACCGTGTTGTTTGGCAGCAGGAGTCAGAGCCTGGATCTCCGACGTCCTCTGGTGGCCACATGGTGAAGTACCAGACTGACCCACGGCCTCACTTTGGTGTGGCCTGCTCCTCTCGTGCGCCCCCTCTCCCTCTGTGGGGCAGCGAGGGGCCACGCTGGGAGATGAGAGACCAGGAGCTGCCTGACCAGACACACACCTGCTCCCACTGCCACCTAGGCTTACCACCTGACACACTTCTCTGGCACGAGGTACGCACACACAAACACACACACGCATGCACACTTTGGACCCTGAGTAATGGAATTGAATAAAAATATTATTTATTTTTTAAGACACTGAATAATAATGAAATATTGTTCATGCCTGTAACTCTGCCTCTAGCCCTGCCACTGTTTTTGACTTTCTTTGTCTCTGGACCTTTCTCTGTCTCTGTCTAGGCCAAGTGTCTGCTGTTTGATGGAGAGAAGAGCACAGAGAATAAATAGGGCGGAATCTGCCAGAAGACAAGCTATCTACAGTTCTCACTGTCTGTCTACTATAAACTCAGGAAATTCTACCCGACAGTATATGCTTTAATAATAAATTGTGTTATCTTGGACTCTAGAATGTCTAGACATGTTTTCGATCTTGTATTATACATGAACTATGCAAATCCTGTGTTGTATTACCACTGTGAATTCAATAAATGATGTATCATCAAACCTCATGGGTGTTTGTGATGTCACAGCTGGACTGTGATGTAACCATGGTTCAGTAACATTGAATGGCATGGAGACCAAATTCCTAGCAGTGCCCTGGCGACTTCCCTCTGACCTGGTGGGTTCCTTGCGTACCCTGATGCCACACCAACACCATGGCACTGACGTCACAGTCAGCTTAACTTAGCCTCTCATCCTGTAGACCAATCTCTGTGTGATTCTAACCCTAACTTCCACTGTGACTAGTTCCCTCATGGTCTAGCCCCAGCCCAGCCCCCCAGCACAGTCAGAATACCCCAGCACCGGCTGCCCAGGACCAGGGAGAGCACTGGGGAAGACACTGTTCACTGGAAGTGAACCAAAGAATCCCACTTTCTTTTGTGTCGGTGTTCGAACAAAACCCATTTGCTATCCATTTTTTGGTCCTGACGAAACACATTTGACAGAATTTGAGCAAGTCTCTAAATTAAGTCAACTCAGATCAGGTCAGAGGGGCAAGATGGATGAGGAGCTTGTTCCTGAGGGTGATGCTAATCTTGACGTAGACGAGGAGGAGGATGAAGGGGTGGGTGTGGAAGACGAGCCTGGGGGGGAGGAGGAGGAAGAGGAAAGAGAGGAGGACAATGAGAATGAGGAGGAGGAGAACGATGAGGAGGATGATGAGGAGGATGAGGGGTTGGGGATGATCGAGGAGCGTGGGGGTGAGGAAGAGGAGGAGGAGAGAGAGGAGGAGGAGGAGAATGAGGAAGACGAGGATGAGGAGAACAATGAGGAGGATGAGGAGGAGGATGAGGGGGTGGGGATGGTCGAGGAGCGTGGGGGTGAGGAGGAGGAGGAGAGAGAGGAGGACGATGAGAATGATGAGGATGAGGAGAACGATGAGGAAGATGCGGAGGAAGAGGATGAGGGGGTGGGGATGGTCGAGGAGCAGGGAGGTGAGGAGGAGGAGAGAGAGGAGGAAGACGAGGAGGACGAGGACGAAGAGCATGAGGAGGAGGAGGAGGAAGAGGAAGAACCTGACAAAAATGGCGGCACCGATGAGGATGAGGAAGAGGATGACGATGAAGACGAGGAGATGGCGGTCCACAGCTGGGGCTTCCTGCCGTCCGTGTGTTTGTGGCGGCTATTCTGGTGGCTCCACGACCGGGACCGCATGCACGCCAACCTGGTGTGTCGTCACTGGCACGCCGTGATGCGTTCCCCCTCCCTCTGGCGTTTCCGACGCTTCCATCTCTCCGGTCGCCTGAGCAGGTTCCGTAGGTCGGAGCCCTTGACCACCCTCGCCTACGCACGCCACCTGGGGGGCTACCTGGAGACGCTGGAGGTGTGTGTGTCATCTCCTCACAGCTCAATGGTCGCCCGCCGACTGCAGTACACACTTCGCGGGCTGCTGGACGAGCTAACCAGGTCAGATAAGAAGTGTGTTTGTGTGTGTGTGTGTGTGTCCAGGGTAGAGAGAGAAGACAATGTCTGTGAATGAGAAGTTAGTCGACTCACTCATTTTTTCGTGTATGGTTCTCTCGCTCCAGGGCGGGCACTCGACTACGGTCCCTGTCCCTGACGGGGCTGGAGCTGGACCGGACAGGCTGGCCTCGGGCTGTTCGGGGGTCCCTGGTCCGCTGCCTGGCTCACTTCTTCCGGAGGGGGGCCTCCCAGCTGGGCTCTGTCAGCCTCAAGGGGGCCCGTGCCTCGCTCCGACAGGTACATGTTAAAAAAGTACTGCTATATTACTAGTTCTACTGGTTATGATTAACATCAGCACTTTCCACAGTACATACCACGTAATGTGAATTTGGTGGTATGTAAACACAAATATAAGTACCTTGAAATACAGATGTTTTTATTCAGTATAAGCTGATTAGGAATCCCAGGTCATTTATGATTTATTTTCACTGGTCCTCGCTCCACAACTTCCTCTTTCGTCCCTCTCTCTGCTCCAGGGAATGGAGCTGCTCTCTGCCCTGTCACAGTCCCAGCAGCACCAGTACCTGCGTGGACGCCCCGGAATCTCCTCTCTGGACCTGGATGACTTCTTCTCAGGGCCCCTGCCTGTGCACCTCCACCCCAGGCTTCCCCTGGCCCTGCACAGCCTGAGAGGCCTAAGCAGCCTGGGCCTCAGTTACTCCTGCCTCTCCGACGAGCTGCTCCAGGCGCTGGGGCAGAACGGCTGGGGCCGGGGGCGGCGGAGGGGTAGGGAGAGGGGCATCTTGCAGAGTCTGAGGCTGAGGTGCCATGTCAACGAGGCTCACTCACAGGTGGGGAGGCTGAAGGAGGGAAGGGTTGGAGGTCTTGAAGCTCATTCTGAGAAGGAAAGAAAAAAACAACGTTGAAACTTCCATTAAACCTCTGTCTCTTTCTATCTCTCTTTCTTCATCATCTATCTGTTTACCCTTCCTCCCTATGCCCAGGTGGTGTGCGACAGCTCGTGGGAGGGCTTGGTGGAGAGATGCCCAGGGCTGGAGGTCCAGCTGCACGTGGAGCAGGTGGTCAACACTGACAGGCTGGGTAGGGTGCTCCTGCCCCAGGTCCCCCTCACCGACTACAGTATGACCTCCTGCTACTTCACCGAGTCGGACTGGAGCGCCAAGCCCCTCCTCTCAGAAATGCTGCCCCAGTACTGGGACAGGCTCCAGGTGACCGGGGGAGGGGGGCGCGATGGTGGTTTGGGACAGGGGATGGGGGTTGGGTGGAGGGAGAGAGAGGGTTGTTGGTGATGTGGGAAAGAGAACAGGGGACCAGAGGGAGATGGCTCGGGACAGGTGACAGGGTGAAGGGTGAGCAGAGTGTGCTGTGTGCTGTGCGTGTGTGTGTGCTCCTACTGAGCTAGATAACGACTCAATCATTTGGATCAGGTGTGTTGGAGCAGGGAAACATCTAAAACATGCAGGGCAGAGGTCCCTGAGGACCAGGGTTGAGAACCACTCCAGTCGCGCGTATCCAAATCAAAGACGACACTGCTCCCTGATTGAGACCCAGCCCGTGGCTTTAACTCAACCCCCTTCCCGTCCTCTCGCCTGCCCTGCCCTTCTGCAGCATGTGACCTTGGACCTGAACAACTGCCACGAGTCACTGGACGAGGAGCTGCTGGAGCTGGTGGAGGTGTGTGTGTGCCTGCAACACCTGAAGGTGTGGGCCTTCTTGGAGATCAACACGGTGGAGCTGCTCCTGCAGGCCAGGCTGGAGAAGAGGACGTCCCTGAACACCCTGAAAGTACACACGCATGTGCACACACACACAAACACACGCACTAGTATGATGATGAGGATGATGGGGAGGATGATGATGGTGGTGGTGATGATGATGACGATGATGATGATAATGGTGATGATGATGATGATGATACCGATGATGACGATAACGACGATGTGGTCAAGGTGAGGATCTACTCCGTGTCGGACGACAACCAGGAGGAGCAGGACGAGCTGGAGCAAGTGCTGTGCCGATACACACACCTGACGGCCGTGTTACACTTCTCTGCTAGCATCCACCCCATCATATGACCACACGCACACACACACTCAATACCAACATGTATCATCAGAACAAAGAAATACAATAAAGAGACTCCATGCCAAGCCAAGGCAAGTCTTGGGTTCACGTGATCAAAGACTGTCTGCGATCTGCTTCCACAGAAACAAGGGTCGTTGTAAAATAACGTTAAATGGGTATCCCATCTCTTGGACAGGGTTATTGTTAGCTCAGTAGTCTGCCCAGGCTGAGGTCCACGTGTCTTCCACTGTGTCTCGTTTGTGTGAGTGTATTAATAGTCTTGTGTGTGTCTTGCTGCATGCTCTATGTTTAACATCCAGGCCTTAGCCATGCCATTCCACTAGTTTGACAGTGACACAAGCACACACACATTACACATAGAAATGTGCGCATTCACGCTCCTCCCTCTCTCCCTCGCGGTCCAGTGACCCAGTTCCTTTGTAGATGGGGGAGGGAGGGGGGCAAGAGGGGGCAAGAGGGAGGGGGGCAAGAGGGGGCAAGAGGGGGGGGGGCTTCACAGTGAGAGCAGTGTTGTAAGTAAAGGCATTCTCTAGCACAGAAGCAAAATACAATGAACAAACAAACCATTTATAAGTACATGAAGCACTAATTTATTCATATTTCACATTGGCTAGAAAAAAACTGGATTGCAGAAAATCGTATGTAGCCAACCTGCTTGTGTTGCTGATTGTGGAGGTTGAAACCAGACATTAGATCAACCACTTTCATCAATCATATATATTATATCATACAGTATTTTTATATAGCTTATCGACCATACTATTCGCTTGACTTTGACCAATCAAATATGTACATGACAGAGGCTCCAGCTCACCAACACAGGCACGTCATTGGACGCCAGAGCTCATGAATATGTATAGGTCAGAATAATGGAATAATTAGCCGTGTAAGCCAATGGCGTCGTCTGTAGCCTATAATATTCAAGAAGCTCAGCCCTGGCGAGATCCACTTTATCAACGGGAGTGTTTCGTCCGTATTGTTCAGGTTAACTATCTGTACTTTATTTGTCTGTCTGTGGACGATTTGGTTGAGCTAGTTGTAGCTAGCTACATTTGTTATATTTGTCAGCATCAGCGAAATTGACCTAGTGTGACTCATGTCGTCGCTACTAAAACCGTTTTCGGTAACGGGCGGACCGTGTGAGAGCAGTGGTCTAAGACAAGAATGCTCCACCGTTCGTGCGCCGCACTCCCAGTCTCTGACCTGCAATCCATCCCAGCATGTTGGTACTCGGACGGTCGTTGCTGCATCGCGTTCTTCTCCGATCTACCAGTCATACTCGGCCAGAAGGACGCTGGCGGCCGCTTCAATCGGAGGGAGAAAAATCACCCATCCTGGAAAAGCCATTCTTGCAGGTGAGTTTGCTGACACATTTACAGCCTGTCATTCGATTCACTTTGCACTGCGGTGAACCACATATCTAAATCTGTCGTTGCTTTCCTAGCTAGTGGAATTTGGTTAGGAAATCATGAACGCATTCATAAATACAGTAGACTATATGCGCCCATCCCAAGGCCCGCAGCTACTATTAGTATACAGGCTATTCCAAATAAACATAAAATCAACATCGAGTAGGCCTTGTAGTTGTTCTGTTTTCATTCTTAGCTTTCTGTATTTGGGAATTGTGAGTCTGTTTTGTCTAAATAGATTAATAAATGTGAAATTAGTTCAATAAACAGTCCACACTTTTGTAATTTTTCATTGTTATAATTGTCATCATGTCCTCCCATCTCAATAGAGAAGAACTTTGGGTAACAACATATCACTTGCAGAATTTCTGTCACATTGTTGCTGATAGTTTGATCAGCTGTTTTTATTTGTCATTTTAGCGGCCTTGGGTAGCCGCGCTGCCCAAGGGGTTGCAAACTGATGAAGTGACAAAGGTCAAGTCTCTAAACCAGTAGTCTTCACCCCTGGTCCAGCAGATGTTTCCCTGCTCCAACATCTTATTCAAATGAATGGTTGTAACCAGGCTGCAGAGCTAATAACAATCATTCATTTAAATCAGGTGTGCTGGAGCAGGGAAACATCAAAAACATGCAAGACAGTGGGCCCTGCAGCCTGTCTAACCCCATACTCTCTCTCTCTCTCTATTTTCTCTCTCTCTTTCTCTCTCTCTCTCTCTCTCTCTCTCTCACATACAATCTTTGCAGGTGGCATTGCGGGGGGTATAGAGATTTGCATCACCTTTCCTACAGAATATGTCAAGACCCAGTTACAGCTGGACGAGAGGGCTAATCCACCACGATACAGAGGCATAGGTACAAAGTATTTGATGTGTGTGTTTGTTTATAACCTCCAGTCTCTCATTCTGTTCAAGGTGCAATAGGAAGTCACTCAGTGTGTGTGTGTATGTGTGCGTTGTGAACAGGAGACTGTGTGAAACTGACAGTGCAGGACCACGGTCTTAGAGGTCTGTATCGTGGCCTCAGCTCCCTGCTCTTCGGATCCATCCCCAAGTCAGCAGTAAGGTACGGCAAACACACACACACACACACTCCGATGCTTTAATCTTTTAGACTTGCGTTATCCTCCTGCTCACCCTTTCTCTATCGCTCTCTCGCTCTCTCTCTCTCTCTCTCCCAGGTTTGGAACGTTTGAAGTGCTTGCCAACCCCATGCGGGATGCCACCGGTCGCCTAGACAACACGCGGAGCCTCTGGTGTGGTTTGGGGGCTGGGATAGCCGAGGCCGTCATCGTAGTTTGTCCAATGGAAACTCTCAAGGTGGGTGGGGCTCTGAGTCACGACGGGCGCAGGTTAAACTAAGGTGAGGATTTCTTGTCAATGGATTTACACCATGGTTGTTCAACCCCTTTCAGGTGAAGATGATCCATGACCAGTGTTCTCTCCAGCCGCGCTACCGAGGGTTTTTCCATGGTGTCAGAGAGATCATCAGAGACCAGGGTAAGACCACACGACAGACCCACAGACCGACAGACCGACAGACCGACAGACAAACACAGACACAGACACAGACACAGACACAGACACAGACACAGACACAGACACAGACACAGACACAGACACAGACACAGACACAGACACAGACACAGACACAGACACAGACACAGACACAGACACAGACACAGACACAGACACAGACACAGACACAGACACAGACACAGACACAGACAGACAGACAGACAGACACAGACAACAGACAGACACAGACACAGACACAGACACAGACAGACACAGACAGACAGACAGACAGACTGGCCTGAGAGTCTCCAACACTGCTTCCATTGTCCATTTGTGGCAGGCAGAAAGAAATAAAAGCTTATCTAAAGAATTGCGAGGATGATGTTGAAGTGGTCTGTGCAGTGCGATAAGGGTGGTTTATCGTGCCGCTGAATTTATCCTGTGTGTGTGTAGGTGTGCGGGGAACCTATCAGGGTCTGACTGCCACTGTGCTGAAACAGGGATCCAATCAGGCCATCCGATTCTACGTGATGAACTCTCTGCGCAACTGGTACAAAGGTGAGAGGCCAACTCGCTTAAAACAAGCCTTTTGATTGGCTGAAGGAGACCTAAGCCAAACAGAACAGCATCCTATAGTAAGAAAAGATTGTATCATTCTTACCCTATGGTTTGGTCTCCTAGGTGATGACCCCCATTGTGAGATGCACCCTATCGTCACGGCGATGTTTGGAGCGACTGCGGGGGCTGCCAGTGTGTTTGGGAACACCCCTCTGGATGTGATCAAGACCAGGATGCAGGTGTGTGACACACACACACACACACACACACAACCTGTGTGTCAAATGTACAAGTAATACTTTCAAGTACTGTGTGAGTCAAATAAGTGCATGTCCGTGTTGTAGGGATTAGAGGCTCATCGCTACACAAGTACGATGGACTGTGCTTTTAAGATTCTGAAGAACGAGGGACCACAGGCGTGAGTACCTCCAGAACCATCAGATTAACCATCAGGAACAGCCACAGGATTCTCCTTTCTGGTCCCATAAACATCTCTCTCTCTCTCTCTCTCTCTCTCTCTCTCCCGCTCTCTCTCTCCCTCTCTCTCTCTCTAGGTTCTACAAGGGCACAGTTCCCAGACTGGGCCGGGTGTGTTTGGATGTGGCCATAGTCTTCGTTCTCTACGAGGAAGTGGTCAAACTGCTCAACAACGCCTGGAAGACCGAATGAACCAATCAGGGCGCAGAAGAGAGAAGAGTAGGCGGGTAGCAGCAGACAGACCCAGACCGGCCCCTAACCTCCTGACCCAATGTCTGAATGAGATGAGATCCAGTAAGATGAGTCACAATTTAGCTTCATATGGCCTGTCTAGTTTATAGAGCTGGCACCATGGACATACATTCCCTGTTCATTTCAATGATTTGCTCTGTGTGCAGCCGACCATCTGATACTGTCAGATAGAGGCCAGGTCTTCCTTCAATCGGGATTGGTTGTCTGTCTCGGCTCTAAACAGGTGCGGACCAACCCCCCCCCTCCCCCCTGGTTCTAGCTAACCTCTCACCTCTCAGCCTACAGTAGACCGAATATAGTATGGGGAACCAAATGGCTTGACCAAGGGGCACTGGGGGTGGGGGGTGTCATTCAGTTTGGAGCCCGTTTTCAAAGATCAGCGTGAGAGTGGGGGATCTGTGCACACTTGTGCCCCTGAACAAACGTGGGTGGGTGAAGGGAGGGAGGGATAGAGGAAAGATCTAGAAGACGGTGAAGGGAAACTGGTGGGGTGGAGGAGAGAGGTTAGCCTAGACCGTGTCGAACGCACAACGACATCAGAAATGGGTCTGTTCATCAAGCTTTCCATGGGCCTCTTCGCTGGAGGTGAGCAACTTCTCTGTCAAACCATGCAAGTGTTTTCTGAATCACCCGGCTCTTACACAGAACATTCTAGCAAGACGAAAGAGACATAACCTGCAGCTGCTCAGCAAACGTCAATCTGGATTAGAGTTTTATCGGGCACAGATTAATCCTAGTGTGAAAACGAAGAATCCTTATATAGCATATTTCCAAAACTGCTTAATCTGTCTTGTAGATATAATCTACCTTTTCATCGCTCTTCAGTTTGATGGATCTTTAAAGAATGTCTTGTATTCACACACACAGCTGTTTGTGCACATGTATCTGGTGTGTTTATTGCCATGTAGTTTGGGTGAGAGGGTCACTTCTCATGTAATGCATGTTTTGGGGGAAAAACTGCATAACCCTAACATAATACAGCGAAACGACATACATCTTTTCCCAGGTTGTCTTGGTAATGCACTTAAAGCTACTGTTCATTGCAGGGTTAGGGGTCAATTTTGTTCACATTAGCCAAGTCAGCAATTTTGTCTGAATTAAATTGTCTAAAATATCATTTATTTAAATGATTGCAACAGAATTGATTCCAATCCGGGTTCATTGTATTCCTGCTGTCACTATAAACTACTGTGTCTTTTCTGCATATGTCATGTCTGTGGATGTAGGACAGCAGAATTAGGTCAAAGGTCTAACGAATCACATTTGTTGGAGTTTACACTTAAGGAACGGTTCCGGTGGGCCGGGTGCACCAAATCAATGTCACCTCTATGTCCCAGGCTGTTTAGGAAGGACTTAGAGAATCAGGCTGTATGTTCTGTAGCACCAGGTTTGTGCCTGTGACCTGCTGTAGCGTTGCTATACTGTACCTAGCGACCCATCTGGTCTGCTGCAGCTTTCCTAAACACTCTACAGTAAAGTGAGACAACTGTTTATTTTCCTCCTTGAAATAGATCTTTTGTGATGTGAAATTTCAAGCTAACCCATCAAAACGATCTATTTACAATCTAAAAGCTTTACATATAGCACAGAGGCTTGCTTGATGTCGTTTATGTACAGTCCAGGCTAAAGTCTGAGGCGCTACTGTACTTCTGGCAATAGATGTTCCGGAGTTAGCCCAACTGCTGTGGATAGGTTTGTTCCCAAGGCAAGCCTCTCAGCCCAGGTCCTCTGTACCACACCTTCAAGTTTCCCTGTCCAACCCCAGTCACCAGAAGATATCTCCCATGCAACCCTGACAGTCCACAGATTCAATTCATGTTAAAGTTCACATACTGAGGGCACTAAGAGAATCGTCTTAAACCGTACTTTAGTCTTTTTTGAACTAATGCACAATTTCCAATTGTTGATTTATGGATTTTAAATGTTTTTACATGTTTTTATATAAATATGTCTGCACTGTCTTGTCACTAAACATTCTAGTGAAGATAATCCAATAATACATTTAGTTGGTCGTTTACTTGATCTGGATTCGTACAAATATCTCCCCACTAAGGTCATAGCTGGGCCAACAGACTGATTGACAGATCAAACATCCAATCAAAGCCCAGGATAGTTTGACCCCCATCAAGTGGATTGCGGCATGCAGGCTTGAGCTCAATAGATCAGATTAACATAACCCAAAACTGCTTCTCATCTGCTTCTAAATAAACTTGTAACTAAATATTTTTGCATTGTTGTCTGGTGTTCATCTTGTGTTCACGTGTGTCTCTCTGTCACTAAGCAGTCTGTCTAGAACGAGTGAGGAAATACACAAGTCCTACTTGATTCGTTTATAACCCCTCCATCCACAACAGCATATTTATCATGGTGAACAATAATCTTAGGTTTTCACAATGATCTCACACAAATGCCAGAAATATATTGAATATTTGAAGGTATGACTTTATTAATGACATAGCAAGAAGCCAACATTACAGAGGGATAAGAGATATACAATGTTAACTTTCCAATAGCATTGTATTGTATTGTACGGGTAAGGCTAACAGAGCAGAGTGTATCCTGGGTAAATAGAGACCTAGATTCTACAGTCCCGTCAGTAGGAAGCAGACCAGAGCTTAAGTCACTGTGGGTCGGGAGGGAAGGAGAGAGATTAGGACCTGAGAGAGAGCAGGTCAGCTGCATTAGCACCCACCTGCTGTGCTGTCTGCTGTGTGCTAAAACCAAGCAAGAGGGCACACACATGCTGCTCGTATTTGGATTAACTCGTGGCTGACCTGTACAGTAGGCCAGACATCTTCTGTTGAAAGCCTCTCTCTCTTTTCGCTGGTTCTCCTTCCTGACCACCTTCCTCACCCCCCCCCCTTTTCTTTTCATCCTGTCATTCCCTCCTTCCTTTCATTCAGTCCACCCCTCTATCTCTCTCCTTCCTCCTATCCCTCCTCCTCTCCATCCTTCCATCCCTCCTTTATCCCTTCCTTCCTCCACTGTCTCGTGCCCCGTGACCTGCGGCCCTCTGACGTATGGTCTTTGTTAACAAACGCTGCACTGTGGGCCAGTGGGGGATTGGGTCAAGTCTTCGTCCACCGGCTCCGTCCGCGGTGACGCGTGCGAGCAGGCTGACCTTCTGACGTCGGCGAGGCACGTGATTGGTCGGTTGGCTGGTGCAAAGTCACGGTAGAAGGGCCTGGGAACAGGGTTACCTTCTCCATCTGGAACACACACAGCATAAGACTCAGAAAAGTGTGCGTGTGTATGAGTGAGTGAGTGAAGAAAACTCAACTGCAGAGGTTGAAAAGGGACGTCGTACTCACATCCTCAGACATTTGTCCTTCCCTCCGCTGGCTACTCTCTGTCCATCAGGACTCCAGTCCACAGCAAACACCTGCAGAAAGGAACGACACGACCATGACGAGGAGGTCACCACTTTACCTCCCCGCTGCCTCTCAAACCTCTTAGTGACTCCTCCCCCCCTCCTCCTCCCTCCCAAAGCGCATTCATCCACCTCCCGCTCCGTCTGCCTCACCTCGTCGGCGTGTCCGGGCAGGTCCATGTTCAGCTTGCCCGTCTTGACGTCCCACACCTTCAGCGTGCTGTCACTGCTGCCGCTCACCAGCAGCCTGCTGTCTGCCGACCACGCCACCTGGTACACGGACCCCACGTGGCCTCGCAAGGACTGCATGTACCTAGACACACACACACACCACACACACAGTGTTTGCAACACCCACCCAGTAGGCAACAGTAGCAAATAAACAACTACACCAGCCAATGACGCTTCTCTAGTCCAGACAGCTGTGTGTGCTAGGCCCGGTCCTGGTCCTATCCTGGGTCCTTACTTGCCCGTGCGGCCGTCCCAGATCTTGATGGACTTGTCGAAGGAGGCCGAGGCGACAAGGCGGGTGTCCGGGGAGAAGAGCACCTCGTTGACCAGGGCGCTGTGGCCCGTCATCCTCGCCAGGGGCTTCTTGTCCTCTGCCGGGTTCCACAGGAACATGGTGAAGTCATCGGAACCCGACACCAGGCGCTCTGGGGTCGAGCCCTAGTTCACGCACACACACACACACACACACAGTGGTCAGGATGTGCTAAATCGGGCTAGCAGTTAACACACATGTGCACATGCATAGCAGCCAAACACACTTACCCTGACTTTGTTGTACCTCTGCAAGGCTCTTTCCTTCAGTTCCTCCACTGGAAAAGGTGAAACAGATTTGTTGAATAGTCATTTTCCACCGGCACCTGTGTATACCCTCCTCCACACTACTTGGCTTATGGTCTGAGGTCAGAAGATGACAGAGCGAGATACAGAGACAATAAAGAGAGAGAGAGATAGACTCACATGATCCAGAGAGGTCCTGAGGGTTGACTGTGGCCGTAGCAGGTTCGAAGGCCCCAGTGCGGAGCACGTAGTCCGTACTGAGGGCCAGGGTGTTCACCCAGTGGGCGTGGCCCTGGAGTGTCCTGCACTGGACACCCTGCGCACACACACACAGCAACCAATCAGTCTACTGGATACAAGTACACATAGATAAATGATACTATCATGTCAAATGGATACCTCAAGTATGCATGTAACCACAGGTATGTACACACACACACACACACACTTACATCTTTGGCCCTCCACACTTTGACAGTCCTGTCCTGAGAGGAGGTGTAAAGGAGTCCGTCTCCGCCCCACTTCACACAGGTGACTGACTGGGTGTGGCCCGTCAGTATCTTATCACAGCGGCCCAGCACCGTGTCCCACACACGCACAGAACCGTCCTTGGAACTGCTGGCCAGGTACCGACACTCTGGGTTACTGCCGAGACAAGGAGGAAGGTTGCATTTAGGAACATTTGAGGGGGGACATTTTTTGGTGTGTCTGTGGGTAGTGTATAAAACACCACTTGAGCCGGACAGACGGTGGATTCATGTTATCGACTATTAAGATCATTATGTCGTGAGTATGCGATAGACAGGAGTGTTTTAGAGGCAGGAAGGGCTTCTACTCACAGGTGCAGTGGCTCCCAGCAGAGCCAGGTGATCCACTTGGTGTGTCCTGTCAGTGTCTTCCCAATCTGCTGCCCAGAGACCGGATCCCACACACAGATCTACAGAGACATGCATATGGTAACACACATTAGTGACCATGTATGACCCCACCGTGTGTGTGTGTGTGTGTGTGTGTGTGTACACCCCACCTGGCTGTTCTTGCAACCTGAGGCAAGCTTTTTTCCATCGGGTGACCAGGCGATGGTCAGAACCCAGTGGGTGTGGCCTAGAAGAGTCGAGGACATACTGATTAGCCGAGAAGAAAATACAAGTTTTGTACACAAATCTCTGGACATTAGCACATGACATGACTAGAGATGCTTTCATTGGATAAGAGTCACTCAAGCAGACCTCTGGCGGTATGGTGGGGTGTCTCGGTGGTCAAGTCCCAGAAACGCACTGTGGTGTCCCCAGAGCCACTGGCCAAGTACCTCAAAGAGGGAAAACGAGAGATATCAACAACAATGCATGGACTGGCCAAGGAGTATGTATTCCTGATTAGTGTACACACACTCCATGAACGGGAACCTGGTACTCACTTGCCAGTGGGGCTGAATGAGGTGGATATGACTGCCTCTGTGTGTCCTTGTAGAGAGCTGGTACAGCGCGCCACAGCGCGGACTCTGAACACGGCCTGGGGTTGGTACACCACGGGCAGAACTTGTTCCGTCTCGAAACACAGAGCATTCAGACACACTCCCAGACTTGACACGATCTCCGCTTCCCCGCGTACGAAGAAAGCCAACGGGACGGGCTCCTCCTGTTGCAGAACACATTTGATTTTCATAAGAACCCTAACTGGCTAATGTTTAAAAACTCCGCCTTAAGACTGCAGGTCCTGTCGACCTGATAGATAACAACAAAACCGATATTGCCATTTGAACCGTTGTTTACCTTCTGCAGCAGCGCATTGCAGACCAGCTGTAGTTTGTCCGGGGTGATGTCCAGTGGAACGTCAAAGGGAGATCCCAGTGCCTCCCCAGCCTCATCCTGAAACTGGATAAGCAGCCGTTCCACGTCTCCGGTTGTCATGATTTCACTGAGAAGGTTCCCAACTAACACCTAAACGGATAGCTGGCTGAACCTAGCTCGCTAAAGGAAAGGAAGTTTACGGGATGTTAAAAGGAATAGCCTACTCCGTGTTTATTTAGCCACCTACTGCTAGCTGGTTAGCTACTAGCTAGTTAGTTAGAAAGACAGCAAGAAAGACCCCTAACTGTACTACCACCTGCGTTCGCAAACCCAAAGGAAATCACCAACGGATGTCTTACGCCCGCAAAAGCTTGGTGGGTGTACATTGCCAATAAGTATTTCTTAGTTAAGCAACAACGTCCAAACATGTAACACAAACTTACACACGTGTGTACCAGTGGCTGCGCAATAAGAAGTACGTCATGAAACAGCGACTTTTCCACAAACCTTTCCTACATGACTAGTGACCCCTGGTGTTAGTTTGCTTATTGGCAGCGCAGATTGTGTATAGTATGGAGGATTACAGGAACCAAAACTAAATAAATACATAAATAATAAAATAATTGAATGGTTAAATACTTGAATAAATACATAATTATATAATACAAAGCTTAAATAAATGATTAATTAGATAATTTAATGCCTAATTGACATACACAATATATAAATGATCAATTAAATGAGACACTAAATATATACATGTTACATGTATTTGTGTGTGTATATATAGAGGTTTATATTTTCATGTGTTCATATTTATTTTTACTTTCAGTTATCCTCGGTGTAACTTGTTGCAGCAAAATAAATCTGTTGTCACCTGTCAAAAGTCAGGGGGCCTCTGATTGGTGAATGAACAGTATTCCACACCTGGCAGACTCAACCAGTCGATCAAGCTCTCTTCGATCAAGAGGGATATAATAAGTCTATGGTTAAAGCCCTCTGTTGTCTCACTCTGCAGCCTCATCTGCTGTACCATCTCGCCAAGGAGCGTGAACACATTTTCATTGATGTTTGTGTCAGTCAGGGCCAATATCATTGCAAAAATTTCAGCGAAGCCCTAAATATGATGTTAAAAAAAAAGTGAATTGGCAGTTGCCTCTATCTCTTCAGCTACAGCCAACATTTTGACCACTGTAGCATGCAATATTTAATACATTGAATCCACACTGGATGCTTGCATCTGGAATTAGTCAAATGCAGTCAATTCAAGTTAAAACCACCAATCAGAGGCTTTAACCCCACCCCTAACTTTTGACGACAGATTTATTTTGCAGCAAGTTACACTGTGGATAAATGAAAGTATTAATAAATAAATGTGAACAAATGAAAAAACTATATTTATACACACAAGTACATGTAACATTTATATATAGTGTGGTAGTGTCTCATTTAATTTTTAATTCATAAACGTTGTATGTCAATTATAGCCTGGGTGCCAGCCAAACTTATCCCCGGCAATGTTTTGGTTGGGTCTGGGGTCGCTAGGTTGGGGAAAAACTATGTCCGAACAAGAGCTGTTCGGACCATTTAAATTGTCAGGGCGGGCTTTATACAATGATGGACAGATGATCAACAGTAACGTAATCAACCACATCACCAAAGAGCGCTTGGGTTGAATTCGCTTTCAACAAACAACATACTACTTTGCTCTGATTGGTTGTATAATGTCTAACCAATTGAGCAAAGAGGCATTTTTTTCCGGGTTCGGGTGAAACGCGCCCCATACTCATAGCCCAACGGAGCGGTATCAGACTCATATTCTGACTAGAATTATGAGTATGACAACGTCAGGCTATGTCAATTAAGCAATACATGATATAATTTCTCATTTATTCATCATTTATTTGCCTTCAAATGTTTTGGGGAAAAACAATATGTGGGGGTCCAACCAAGCTCACTGAGGGGTGCGAGCAACAGTCCTCAGACTTAGCCGGTCAATGTCCTCTGAATTTGATTCTGTCTCTGGAAGCTCAAACTTATACAGCTGTTCAAAGTCAATCATTCCATTGTTGTTGTAAAATTTGAGAGTTTCATTGTGGAGTCTAACTGTCAGAGATAT
>CAEFZP010005190.1:0-20991 GCA_903064625.1 Mallotus villosus
GGGAGTCCTGTCCGTTACATAGTGAGAGGAAGAATGCCATAAGTCGGCATACATTTACATTAGTCATTTAGCAGACGCTCTTATCCAGAGCGACTTACAGTAAGTACAGGGACATTTCCCAGAGGCAGTAGGGTGCAGTGCCTTGCCCAAGGACACAACGTCATTTGGCACGGTCAGGAATCGAACAAACAACCTTCTGTTTTATAGCCCGACTCCCTCACCGCTGACATACTGACAGGGGGCCAATCACCTGACAAACACCTCCCTTCCAGGAGGGGTACAAGACCTGACAGGCCAGGCAGAACTTGGCTAGGCAGAACTCTCTAAGACTTGTGTTAAGTCTGTTCTCACAAAGACTGGTAACTTTGACTGGTATCACCGATCTAGATTGAGACACAACTCTCTACTCTAAGCACCAACTTATCACTGCCCCTGTTGTTTTGAATGACCAACATTAGGCCTTATCAGTAATATACTTCAGTAATACTCTGGACCTGATCAAAGCTTGATTTTTTTGGCAATAGCAAGTTTGAATGAGATTATAAGCATGAGATGTTATTATAAGTTGCTGGAAAAAGTGACAATGGTGACAGACTGATGGCCTGGCCTCGAAACATTCATGCAAGCGGTTCGGACACTCCCCGAGTCGATTCATCAGCTGGATGGCCCTGGAGGTCTGCAGGGCCAAACCTGCTATGCACAAATCACTCCAAAGATTAATATCTTAAACAGTTGCTGTACAAATATCCAAATGTTAGATACTTTAATGAAGGGTGTATCTCGGAGCAAGTGACTTCCGATGAAGTCTTTGAAATGGTTCACAATGTCTCTGGAACTGTGATCATTCCATAACATTTAAGGTTACATTTTTAAGATGGATTTGTGGAATTGTGCTCATATTATCGTTACCTTTTCATAATGGGAGCTTTAGAATTCACCCAACAGTGAATTCAGTCACAAACCATAATCTAGTTCTACAACATCAAACTCAGACAAGCTTTAATGATAAACATAAACTACTCCTTCAGCTCTCCAAGGAGCTGCCCCCCTCCCCAGAGAGACCAGATACTTACAGATCAGAACACCCAGCGTGAGACGAGGACTCATGGTGTTTCTTTATTATATGAATAACAACCTGCACCTGAGACAACTTGTATTAATAGAGGCTTCACCCTCATTAACAAACAGCAGGATGTATCTCCCACTTGGCAGCTGCATGTGTTGGATATGTAGATGTGTCACTAGTCATTGTGTTCATAGAGGACAGGTGTTGTATGATGCGTCTGGTCAACAGACCCAGCGTGCTAGAATGTCTACACAGCTCACTGATCTGAGAAGGGTTAAAAGAGTTTCTATGACAGCTAACAGCTCATGAGAAAATAATAGGTGTACTGTCAATATGCTCTGCTAACAGCTTTCCTTTTAAATAAACACTACATTTCATATGAGTCTACATTTTGCATAAGAACACTAGATTAAGATATCAAGATAAATAAGGATGTGGTGATGCCTGAGAAAGTATTGAAACCAAGTTGTTTACTTAGAGCTTTGCTCAGGGGGGTATTCCAGTAGCCGGTTTTGTGAAAACTCTGAGTTGTTTTAAACCCTGAAAACAGGCAAACTCCGAGGTTTCCGTTCCAGAAAGAGAGGTAACGAAACCTTTGGTAAGTTGCCATGGTAACTTACGCTGTGAAACTAACCTGCTCGCTAGGTGGTTAGTTCCATGCCAAACTCTGAGTTTTACCTATCCCCTCCCACTTTCTGAGTTTGATAGCGTTGGAAGACATGGGATATCGTTTCCTGGTTCAGCCGAGCGATCTCAAACCAAATTAAATTCGCTTAGTTATACGCCAGGAGACGATTTTAAGACTGCGATTTGATGTGCTTTAATTCCCTGATGAATGCCTAAGTTAACGTTACAGTTTCCCGTCACAATCTGTAATTTATTTGAGCAACGTTCTCAGCCCTTGGGTCTTCATCGCTAGTGTTATACGCCGTGGACGTGACACAGAATTGACCAAAGCTTTTTGGCACTGAAATAAAGACAAATCATTGAAATTGTAGGATTTGGTCTTCTTCATTGCCTACAAATAGAATCTAACAATGAGTAGCCTTGGTTTGAAGGAAGATGGGAACTGAACAGTGGTAGGCCTATTAACATTAACCAATATGCCAATAGCCTACCATTGCAGTTATTTGACTCTTTGGGTTAAATCAAAGCAAGAATGGTCAAATTAAGGTGAACAAATATAATCATGTAATCATATTGCAAATTAATGATATCAATGAGGTTAACTAGGCCTACTCTACCATGACTATTGTAAACCAGAGATACAAAGCCAGAGCTGAGGAGAAGGTCTCAGACATCAATCATCCACAGAAAAATGCTTCACAATTCCTTTTAATACCCAAGAACAACTACAATCACACCACAATCTTGACCCTTTCTTATCAAAATGACAATGCCACTGTAAGTTACTGAGATGTGAGAGCCATCAGTTGAGACTCCATCCAGTAACTCCATAGTTTACCATATGAGAGGTGGGGGCAGGTTGCAGCCTTACAAGGTCAGACTTTATTCTTCTGCCGTAAGTACACCATCTCTTGGTCAAAATAGAATTCAGCAAATTCAACAATTAATATAGGTTATTGTTCCTACAATTAACATCACCTGTGACCATGCAATACTCCGTAACTGGAGTCCCAGTAAATCTTTTTCGAGATGAGTCTTCATTCGTCTACCCTAAGTAGGCCTACACCATCTCTTGGTCTCAGTTTTTGGCACTTTCTTCATGAGGTACAGTTTGTACAACTCATTTATTGTAACTAATAGGAATACATGAGATTACATTAGCTACACATATTTCACAGTTCCACATGCAAAATACACCTGCCATTAAATGAACATCTCACTGTAGCATCCATGCTCTGTTCAACAGGATTAGAATGTGCACATCGTTTTTATACGATGTAAATAATAGTAGGCTACATGGGGAGAGAACTACCAGCTACCACATAATTCTCTGCATCCATTTCTTGCGGCAGCAGTCAATGTCTTTTCGTCATAATCATAATCATCATCATCATCTTTTGATGAAAAGCACATTCTGTTGGGGGAAACTGCTTGAAATAGGCACCAATTTTATTTACTTCTCATGTCGAATATGATAAAACCACGGTGACGTCGAGGCTACAATCACAAGCGTATAGCCTAAGCAAAATATGCATTACCTGTTCGTAGTATGTTTTTATATTTAATAAACATCGAACATGCTATTGTATTAGTCCACCACTTTTTCCTGTAATATTACGGACAAGGGTTCAATGTATGGACTGGGTATTACATTCAAATGTATGCTCGGCAGCAATTGTCTCCCACGCCACTTGTACGTTGCTACAGCGGTGTTGCTTTTTTCGGAATATGTGCTCGACCATAAACACGTAATCAAACTTGAATCTGAAGTTTAGTGAAGTCGGACCACGTTTTGTCGCCGGGTGGCATGGCGGATCCTAGTATCGGAGCTCCATTGATGTTGGCTTTCGATAGTTCTCATGCCCGCGCTTAACTCTGAGTTGACGTACTCCGAGTTGAGTTAACTAATTCATATCAGCTTTTCTGGAACCGAAGTTTCAGAGTTTCCCATGTTAGAGTAACTCAACTCAGAGTTCAGGGTTAATCTCAGAGTTTGTTAAACCCGCTACCTGGAATACCCCCCTGGTCTTAGTGGGTTTAGTAAACCAAGTGCTTCCTGTATCATTCCTGTATTATGCTCTGCTAACAGCATAACTGTTAACTGTTATTTCATATGGGTCTACATTTTGCATGAGAACACTCGATTAGGAAAACAAAATGATTAATGCATTATTGGCAAACTTTTCTATCAAGTTTGTTTCTATCAACCACTATGTTAGGATTGTTTGCCACTAAATCATAAAAGGCACACCAGACAGTTGTACATGTATTAAATGAGAGTCATTCCAATGGGTTAGTTAGGAATACAGCACCATCTCCTGGTGAAATGAATAGTTTGAACCCAAATCAAGTCTTCCAATAAAAGTTTTGTTTCTGCACACAGCAAGCCTCAAAAAAGATTATTTTGTAAGGTGGCCCCATGTGCCTGCTCTGCTCTGCTGCTCTCATTGTCTGGCTGAATGCTGGTCTAATAGGTCCCTGATGAGACACTGGTAATGAGAGACTTGGCTCTCTTCCCGGTAGATTCACTTTTTGTCGTTTGTTTTTGTGTTCCCATACGGTCTGCGACTGTACATCCCAGTTAATGAGCGCCCAGAACTGGGCATCAGAGTCTTCTATTTAAGAAGCTTCATAAACCGGTGGAAGAAATTATAATATCTCCTACCATGTCAAGGAAAGTGTGGCAAGGTAAGTGACGGGCCGTGTTGGCTGCTCATGCTTTGGTTCAGTGTTGAGTGTGTGACACACCAACCCAAACACTGTGGCCTCCACAGTGGTGTACTTGGGTTAGCAGCACATTCGCCTAGAAATCAAGACGTTAGCGTTCCTGTTTCTCCACCCTACAGTCACCAAAAGTGATGTTTTTCTACGATGTGCTCTCCACCCAGTCGCCTGAAGCAGGATACGTGCGTATGCAAGAGGGATGAAAGCATCGAAATACCGTTCGCCAACTTGCTGTTTCCACGCGTGGTCACATAACTTCCTCGCCGCCGTCCAGGACTCAGAGGTGAAGTGTCGCACAATCATCACCCCTGGCCCCCACCCCGACTCCAAAACAAAAGCACAGACGACAAAGGTAAAAATGTCAACATTTAATTGGATGGTTATGCAGGCCTACACACAAACACCTACATGCACACTCAGTTTCCATCGCATGAAAAAAGAATTCCACAATTCCTTGTAACCTGAATTTGATGGAAGGTAACTGTTACGTGTGATTGATGCTTTCGTACGTCCCCATTACTACTCTAGGTCCTCCAGCGCTCTGGACCTTCTTATCATAGCAGAGGCTAACAGTCCTCTCCAGTACCCTACTCAGGGGCTGGAGGTATGACCCCTCAAGACTATCATCATCCCTGGTAAGAGCAGATAATAAACCATAGAGTAGAGAACTTCTGCAACCATTGAAGTGCTCTTGACTTGCATCTGAAGGAATAATAATGACTTTGGTTAGATAAAGAAAGAGTCTCTTTCTCTAGAATAAATAAGATGTTCACTATTGATCTCCCCGAAGGACTGAGTCTGAAGGAACTGCCTGATGACGTATACATGGTAGGTTCTAGTTCTTTCTGTTTGTTGTATAACTTGGTTTTAGGAGAGGCTGTATGATCAGCATCACTTCCTTGTTTGGACTTGATCCTTTTCCATGTATTTTGCATTTTATCACCATGGTGCTTTTTCTTAGGTGAATTTGACTGCCACCATGGGTCAGTTTGATGTGGCTGCCACAGTGGATGCAGTCTTCATCACAGGGGAAAAATGACATAAGCATGTCCAGTAGACATTGTGGAAGACCCAGACGCAGAGTAAACAGTCTTGTGTTTTATTCCACTCATAGGACAAGGCAAAATAGTAGTCAAACAGAAAAAGTTTGGTAATCCAAACTTGCAAATAAAAGTCTCTATCCTTATCCTGTTAGATCTCAGTGCAGCATTTGATACTATTGATCATGACATCCTAATCAATAGACTGGAAAAGCTTATTGGGTTCACGGATAGTGTACTGAACTGGATGAAATCATATATCACAAGAAGGAAGTTTTATGTTAGTTTAGGAGACCATAGGTCAATTCCATTACCAACTGCCTGTTGGCAATAAACAAATGGATGAATGATAACTTTCTTAAATTAAGACAAAACCGAAGTCCTACTATGTGGCCCCCAAATCCAAAAGAGAGATGCTTACTAAGAATCTTGGAGGCTTAAACTTATTTTTATGTATATGAATAAATGGTGAAATCAATCACGTGAGTGAGTTGACTGAACGGATATCAAACAGAATTTGCTACTAATGGAGTTTAGTTAAAACTGTAGACATGTATGAGTCCATTCAAGGCTAATCAGAGAAATGCGGGACTGTTGTGCAAATCAGCAATGTTAGCGTAGCAAACTAGCAATTTTTAAACGTTTCAATTAAGAACATGGTTGCAAATACATATGTGCAGGACTGTGTAGAGCACAAAACCTGTGCAAAAACTATATTTGGTTGTTTTAGGCATGGTTTTAGGCTACTTTGTTGGCGAGTACATGCCACGTTGACGTTGTTAAGGTCAATTGCTACAGCTCCAGCGTATTGGTCCAATTATTACAGTAGCCTAGTATAAGAAACAAAAAGTTTGTTAAAAGTGGTGTAGCCTAGAGTCTTTTACCAAACAAAACAAGGTTGGCTCCAACAAGTGTTATACCGTAGAGTAAGTAGTTATGTATAAACTTGAAGAACAGAGTACAAATATTCAGTTGATTTTCTTGCTTAACTAGTTTTCTCTCTTACCTGTCGGCAACGCACACCCTACACACCTGACTTCAGTCAACAATAGGCTACCCGCAAATTGACATTTTGTAGCAACGATCATGGTCGGGAAACGGAGTTTCTTCAGTCTTCTGACTTTTTTAATTTTACTTAGTTACATTTTAGAAATTGAGAACAATGGTAGGTTATATATAATTTACAAATAGTAGCCTTGTGGTCTGAACGCATCACATGCGATGGTGTAGCTAGCCTATTCCTTAAACTTACAATCATTTGGTAGGCACTGGAGTTCATAAGACAGGGTACGCTACTTGTATTTGGCATACAGGTTTCCAATACACTTCAGTATGTAATAGGTAGGCCTATTGTCTTGTTTATTTTCAGATATTTTCCAATGGACAGACATCTAAACCCGTCAGCTACACTGTGGTGAAACCTCAACTGATTCGGAGATGGAAAAGAAATGCAAAAATCCCCAAAGAAAACAAGGTACAAACTTCATAAACCATTTCATACTAGTTATATTTATATAGTTATAGTAAACTAGTTGTATTAATAGTTACATTAATGACTCACTCTATTCCAGGCAGACGAAACAGATCACCTGGCTTACACTTTGAACATAAATGACAACAAGCATATCCTCTATCTTAAAAAAAACAAGTATGGTTTGAATTTGCTGAACAATTTCTAAGTAGTCTCAAACGTTTCAGAAAAAATGCATGTTGAAACATTTGTATCCACCAGAGACTTTCTACCACAAGACTTTGTTCAGTATTCTCATGACAAAAGTGGATCCCCTAAAACAACATATCCAAAACTAAATGTGAGTAAAATGTTTTTTTTTCTTGTAAGTATTATCTCTCTTGTAATTCAAGGAATCTCGCTCTGAGTGTGTGTGTGTGTACAAATTAGAATGGGTTTAGTTTCAGATCAGAGATCAGATCAGAGAAAGAACGGGCACTCAGCAAAGTTAATATCTTGCAAATGTCCTCTTTATAACCCAACGGAGTGCAGTGCCGCAATTGTAGTTGGATAAGCATTTCAACATTAAATAATGAAAGATTATGAAAGAAGAAATTGCCGCATCTTGGCTTGCACTCTTCGCGTCACAGGCCCTTCACTCTGATTGGTCCTCTGGTCTGCAGCAAGTTCCCTATGAGAGTGTCAACTCAAGAACAGGGCACTCTGCAAAAATAAAGGTTGAACAAGTACTTCAGAGATGACAGAATTTCAATTGTGATCTGAGAAATATAGGTAGGATACCAAAACCACTGAGAAGAACTGTCCACACCAGCTGCATCACAGACACTGCACTGTCAATCTAAAATTCCAGAAATTTGTGTGTGTCACCAACATCATCGTAGCACTGTGCCCTATCTATAATTCCAGGAATGTGTGTGTGTGTGCCACCAATTTAATTACATGCACTATGCACTATCTACAGTTCAAGTAATCTGTATTTGTGTGTTGCACTGACATCGTAATCACCGCCTGCATCAAGGGCACTATCCACTACTATAAAATAAAGCAACATTTGCTTGTTTCAAGATCCTCCTGACTGATTAGGTCTGTCAGAAACTGTCTTGTTAAGGATTATATTATTATGTGCAGGACCATTGCTACTACCATGGGAAAGTAAAGGGACATGATGACTCGCTGGTTGCACTCAGTACCTGCTCAGGTCTAAGGTACAACATGTCTGACTTCTCTCCTGTGGTGACTTCTCTCCTGTTGATTCTGAATGTAAAATGAATCACAATGATATAACAAGTTTAGTTTCCTGTTTTGTCTGTCTATCTCAATCAGATGACGATGTTGTGGATTATATGAGTTGTAGATACACCTCATGGCCAGATTGTATTTCTAAACTTTTATTATGCTTTGATTTTGCTTCAGGGGGTGTAATTGTTGTTAGCAATGAGTCTTATGGCATTGAACCAGCCCCACAGTTTACAGCCAACGAGCACCTTCTGTACCACCTTAAGCACAGCCACGCTGAGGCCTTCGCCTGTGGAGTGGCAGATGAGAACTCACACAAGAGAGTCACTATGTCTTTGACCCCGCCATGTCACTGACCGCACTGATACGGGTGGGGATGCTCATCATACCATTTACAGTTTTATTGAACCATTCCTGTCGACAGTTACCAATTACGGTTCGGCCTGTAAAAATGTAAACAACAACTTGTCTTCTATGCTGTCTTCACAGAAAAAACGTTACCTACCTCAAACTAGATACGTGGAGTTAGCATTAGTTGCAGACAATCTCAGGGTGAGAAACCAATGCCTCATTGTACAGTATGTGTTGTTCTGGAAATTGATTTCACTGCAATAGAATAACAAAATAATCTGTACTTAATTTAGTTGCTGTATACACGGTCGCAAGTACATCCACATTTTAAGAGATTTCTCATGTACTATTATATTTACAGTATAAATTCAAGAAAGAAAATGAGAGCGCAGTGCGAGAGGAAATGGTGGAATTGGCAAATCTACTGGACGGGGTGAGAGGTTACATCAATTAACTAGAGAGCGTACTGTCACTGGCAATATTTCGGAATCGCGATTCAAGCAGAGCTACTGTCCGCTAACTGAAAATATGCCCCCTAAAACGTAAATAAGTTTGACATTAATTTAGGGGAAAATGGCTATTTCAAAACAAGTTTGCTACGCAAACTGGCTGCTATTGCTATAGCCACACTTCACTGATTGTTTGAAAGCTGCGGAAATGAGGACAGTACTACACACTGCCAGTGGGCGACACTGAGGTGAAATCTGTTTTATATTCGAGATTCAACAGACATTCATATTCGTATATTTAGGGACCGGGGGTAAAAGAGTAGACAGTCGGAATGTTTCATCAATATCTGACCCCAGGAACTTCAAACTTTTTGCACATTCCTCTAATACTATGTGACCAAGTTGCCCAAGTTTTGGTTCGGTGATAAAATTGATTATCGATTGACTAATAGGCAATAAACCAATAATAACACCAATATTTCAGTATTTCATCAATATCTTTGTCAAAAATGACCCCAGAAACGTTAAACTTGTATAACATTATTCTAATACTAGCAGACCAAGTTGTTCAAGCTTTGGTTTGGTGCTAAAGTTGATTATTGATTGACTAATAGCCATAAATCAATAATAACACCAATGTTTCAGTATTTCATCAATATCTTTGTCAAAAATGACCCCAGAAACTTCAAACTTGTTTAACATGATTCTAATACTAGCCGACCAAGTTGTCCAAGCTTTGTTTTGGTGATTAAGTTGATTAGTGATTGACCCATAGCCAATAAATCAATGAACAATTAATATAGAGACGTTTAACTCTCTCTCTATGCTAAGCTAAATTAAATAAGTAAACTCAAAAATATACACTGTCACTTTCAGCTACTGGTTGCACAATCAGTATTGTTACACTATTGTACTTCACTGTACTTCACTTAAGTTAGAATAGGTTTATAGGTTTAATGTTTTATAGCGATTCATGTTGTTTAATTGTAACACAATGTGTGCTTCATGTTTTGGCTACCCGCAATGTTTTGGGGCTATCTTGTTGTTATTATCAGTGACCTATGCACTTTGTAAAATCTCTCTTGGAAGTCGCTTTGGATAAAAGTGTCTGCTAAATAAATACATGTAAATGTAAATAGGTTAGTATAATAATAATAATATAATAATAAGACTTTATTTATATAGCACATTTCATACAATAATTGCAGCTCATGTGCTTTACATAAAATCAATAAAAACAGTAAACAATAATATAGGTTATTATGTGTACTAAGAATTTAGTGTATTGTACCTAAATGTCAGTTCCACTCGATATCGCTTTCTCAACAAAGCCAAATGGTTGGTTTTGTTTGGGGTGGTATTTTTCACTCATAACACTGGACAACAAATTTCAACAAAAAAAATATTACTGGAGATGTGTAAAGTGATTTAGACTAATTTGGGTACGCTGATTTCATTTGTATCACGTCAGGATTTTGAGTTACAGAAATACTCCCATTGCCTAGAAGTCAGGATTTCAATTAAATTTACAAAAAAATCATTTATTCATTTATTTCATCATGAATGCTTCAAAATTATAGAAATTACAGAAAAACTCTACTAGAATGTAATAAAAAATGCTTTAGGCATTTGGCTTTGTGTTTTTGCTGCTCTGTGTCAGTTTCACAATGCAGGAACCAGCAGAAGTCGCCCATCATGTTCGGGTTGTGCCGCCCTTGGTAATGCGTCTCCATGAGTGAAATCTCTTGGTGGAATCGCTTGCCGTGCTCGTCCGAGACAGCTCCCAAGTTGTCAGGGAAGAAGTTCAGGTGCTGGTGTAGGAAATGGATCTTCAGGGACATCCTGGAGCCAAGTTTCCTGAAGGACTCCAGCAGCTGCTGCACTATTTCTTCATAGTTGTCCGCACGCTCGTTCCCCAAGAAGTTGTCGGAAAAGTTTCGTCCTTCATTACCTCTCAGATTTGCGGTCCAACAAAGACACCAGCCTTGATCTTAGCCTCCGACAAGGTGTTGCCAAACTTCTCCTTCAGGTATAAAAATCCACGCCCATTCAGATCCATTGCCCGTACAAAATTCTTCATCAAGCCGAGCTTTATGTGGAGTGGTGGAAGGAAAATCTTGGCTGGGTCGACAAGGGCGACATGCTTCACGTTGTATCGACCAGGTACTGGTACTGCTCCGTCCGCTCTTTCCAATCATTCTTCGTCCAGTGATTCTTGTCGTCTCTGCTATCCCAGAGACAAAGGAAGCACATGTATTTCGTGTAGCCTGACTGCAGCCCAAACAACAGCGCCACCACTTTCAAGTCTCCGCAGATGTGCCAGTTGAAGTCATTGTACTTGATGGAATCAAGCAGCTGCCGCATAGTCTCATAGGTCTCTTTCATGCCGAACGCGTGAGCCAGTGGGACTGATGGTTTCTTGTTGCCATTGTGGAGCAAAACAGCCTTCAAGCTGTTCTTCCCCGAGTCGATGAAGAGGCGCCAGTCTGCAGGATCGTGATCACACCCAAGTTCTTTCAACAGACCGTTGATGTCACTGCAGAATGTCATCGTGTCTTCCATCTCAAAGAACTGAGCCATGTCGCTGTGGACGTGCTCTGAACAAGGATATCTTGGTGTTAGGTTCAAGTAGATTCCTCTGCTGCAGCCTTGATCCAAGCAGCTCTGCCTTCGCCTTTGACAGCGAGAGATCTCTTACAAGATCATTTAACTCTCCCTGGTTCAGAAGGTGTGGTTCTTGTTCTTGAGTGTCGGGTTCAAAAGGTTCATCACCATCCTCTTCGCCACTGCTTACAGTTATGTTCTGATCAGCTGGACATGTTGGAACGGAGCAGAGACGCAGTCAGCGTACTTGTTGTGGCCTTTATTCTTCCTGTTGAAGCCGGCGATGCTTGTGCAGCAGAAATAACAATCATCATGATGATTCTGCGGCTCACGCCATATCATGGGGCACCGCAAATGGAATGCTCGCGCGCTTTGCCCACCAACCACTGAGTCAAGGCTGAGTGGCAGCTTGTGCAGCAGATGTGTGGTGCCCAGCTCTTTCCTTGGTCCCCCACCTTACACCCGAAGTAGTGAAAGTAGGCGCCTTCATTTTCACTGCCGGTCTAGTTTGTGTTAAAGAAAGTAGTTTCTCAAGAGCGCGTGACTTTGTTCTGCGCGCAGCCAACAGCTCACAAGGCCACAAACTAGACCACGCGCAACCAACCACATCACCCCACATCAATACGCTATACAAATCTAGCTACAGACAGCGACCTTCAGAGTGCAGTCTGCAGCCTACCACCTCTTACGAAATAGGCATGTTTAAAGACATATGGAATTGAAGCATTCATGATGACATAAATGAATAAATTAATTTTTGTAAATGTGCTGAACTCTTGACTTCTATGCGCATGGGAGTATTGCTGTAACTCAAATCCTGACGTGATACGCAAACGTATGATTTTTGAAATCAGCGTACCCAATTAGTCTAATCGCTCTACACCTCTCCAGTGCAACATGTTGTTGTCAGTGTATCTAAACTCCATTTGAGTGCTAGACGTCTCTATCACGTTTTATCCATGCGTCGTTGCTAGCGGGTTCCAGCGTAGTGGCGTAGGCTAGAACTGAGTACCCTTTGTCGACAAAGAACTTTTTGTCACACACAAACGTTGTATGGTCTAAACTGTGACGCACATTTGATACAAGCACTCAATCGGGACCAAGACAAAATTTTGACACCGACGTTTTCTATGTAGTCCAAATAGTGACCGAGCTTAGGGGGGCAACAAGATAAAAAGAAGAGATATCGGTGAGATACAAAGGATGTGCTCGACACAGTCGTAGGCACACCCCATACACATGTGTCCATTATTTACTGAAGTCATTGATGATTTCTGAAGTTTATACTCTTTTTATTATTTTTGTTTTTTGAATGTATGATTCCAGTAACTACACAGCTGAATGCCGGGTGGTTTTGGTTGCTTTGGAGATATTTAAAACCGGGATCTTTTTGAACGTGACGGTTCTCTGGTGAAGTTTTGAAGCCGAGTTGTGACCTGGAGAAAGAGACTCTCTTGACCCCAACCCCCCACCCCCCCCCCCCCCCCCCCCCCTCCCCCCCCCCCCCCCCCCCCACCCCCCCCCCCCCCCACCCCCCCCCCCCCCCTTTTTTTTTAAAAAACTCTCACCCCCCCCCCCCCCCCTCCACTTCCACCCCACCCCCACCTCCACCCCCCCCCCCCCCCCCGCCCCCTGCTTCCCCCCCCAACCCCACCCCTTTTGTGTTTTTTTTTTGTTTTTTGTGTTTTTGTTTTTTTTTTTTTTTTTTTTTTTTTTGTTTTTTTTCCCCCCCCCTCCCCACCCCCCTTTGTTTCTGTGTTTTTTTTGTTTTTTTGTTTTTTTTGTTTTTTTTTTGTTGTTTTTTAGTTTTTTTTTTTGTTTTGTTTTGTGTTTTTTTTGTTTTTTTGTTGTGTTTGTTTTTTTTGTGTTTTGTTTTTTGTTTTTTTTTGTTTTGTTTGTTTTTTTTTGTTTTTTTTTTGTGTTTGTCCCCCACCCCAACCCCACCCACCAACACCCCCCCCACCACCCCCCCACCCCCCCCCACCCCCCACCCACCCCAACCCCCCCCCCCCCCCCCCCCACACCCACCCCCCCCCCCTCCCCCCACCGCTCCCACCCCCCTCCTGCCTTTCACCTCATTGTTTCCTGTGTTTTCTATGTATAATAACTCTTCACTTGCGCCTGAGTTACCAATGTGTCTCACCTGTTGCATGTCTCATCTAAGCACAAATATGGTTTTCATTCTGATAGGCTACTCAGATCTCTGTCTACATTTCCACATTTTGGTTTCAATACATACAGTGGTCTCCCTCTCCATATAACGTGTGGGATCCTGGACTGTGCGTTTGTGGAAGCAGTGTGTTCAGTGGCACACTCTGGCGGAATTAACGTGGTCAGTTCACACTCCTTTTTAACTGCTAGCGCTATTGATATGATGGTCCTGTCAGATAAACGATACCATCTGCATAGTTCATGAGCACTCTAACTATGGCAACAGTGGCCAAATTGTCTCGGGGTCGCGGGGGGGGGGAGGGGGGGGGGACAACATGAATAACAGAGGAACAGTGTAGGCATTGAGGTTCGGACCTGACAGTGCACTGCCTTTGCGGATTTTAACATTCCACAGATTCTGCTGTGTACCCTTGTGTAAATATTTGTAACGAAATGCTGTGGCAAATGTGTTAAACAACTTTCAGTGATCCGTTCACAAAATCCTCTCAACAGTTGTAGAGACAACAGTCTATACCCTCTTCTCTCTCCACTGTGTTGTCCTCGCGATTGGCCACACCTCGCTGCACCATGACGCTCTGCTCGTTGCAATGGAGTCAGCTGTATCATGCATGCCTTTGCCACGTAAAAAAATCAATACCTCACGGAAAAATGATTTATGTTTTTCATAGTAAATCTATCTTATCTCACATGTGACAAATTGGTTTGTGCAGAGTTTTTTCATTTTATTCTTTTGTTTTCAGTCAGCGGTCCACCAGCTTTAGTAAGTGCAGTCGCACCGATTTTGAGAGATTAGTTCTCCGGGACGGCGGGTGTGTGTCTGAAGAACCAGCCCTTGTTGTCAGATGTGGTCAACGTGGCGTAAATGTGCAATGCATTCTGAGGAGGGAGAGCATGTGACTGTGACTCCACCAGAGGTCACTTACCACAGAACAATAGGCACATGTGTCAATGCCGAACATGAGCTCAGACACAGACAGTTATGAAGGTGTGGACTTAGTGAATCATTAATCTGCTAGAAGCTACTTAGTTTTCATTGTGATCAGGGACCAGCTTTGTGTTTTCTAAGGAATCGTTTTATAGGTGTGCCAAATAGTGCTGTCATGCCGCTACCTGCAAGTTCACCGGGGGGTCTTCCTGTGCTCAAGGAAGTTTGCTGCCACACTGCCAGGTGTGTCTGTAGCTGTACTTTATACAAACACCCAACACCCAACCCACTCTAACCCAAATAAAACGAAATACTGTATAAATGAGATTATACATATTGATAACATCGCCATAGATGTGTCTCACGTTGTCTTAAATTCTGATACAGTACCATGTGTAATTCTGTATTGTTTGTGTTTCTAGGTCAGCGGTTCAGGAACTCATGCAGAGGCTCTGTTAATTCATGTGACTGCCTGAGTTCTGCATGGGAAGTCTGCCTTCTGTCCCACTGACCACTACATTATGGATGGCCGGACCTGTGAGAGCAATGCAGGCTTACTGTTAGGAGGGTCGTTGTCAGACATATGAACGTACCAGTGCGAACATCTATTGATAAGGTATGCCATGTAACTTGAGCTCACTTACTGCTCTCTTGTTACGCTGTGCTAAGATCTTTGATGACGTGATGACGCATGTTTGTAACCTCTAGTTTGGCTTCTAGGTGCAACGGAGGCAGCAGATATTGCTTTCACCATGCCAACACAAAGGGGATTTTGTTTGGTACTGTGGGATACCAGCACAGGAGACTATATCAAGTGTAGTGTGAGGTAAGAAGGCCTTGAATGCCTTGTAGCTAGGTCGGGTTGAGGACCCCTCTTGACATTTTAGGGTCACTGGTCCGTGCACCTCACCACTTTAAAGTCCGCAGAATTGATGTAGGCTAGCGTTCTGTCCTGTGTCAGTCCTTAATTTTTTAGCCTAACTCCAGGGGCGTCTCAACCCTGGTCCTCGAGGGCCGCTGTTTCCTGCATGTCTGCTTTTTCCCGTCTTCACCCACTCCGATTCGATCTCACTGCGTCGTTATCTCCCACCCTTGTTAATTGAATCAGGTGTGTTGGAGCAGGGAAACATCTAAAACATGCGGACAGCGGCCCTCACAGACTAGGTTTGACACCCCTGCCTTAATCCTCCGATGTGCCTTTGAGCAGACCACTAAACTCTTAAACTACTCATCCACTCCGTGGATGTGCACAGTGGCTTTCTTGTAAATGACAATGCAGTGAGTGCAGTCACTGACGATGGACTATGAATGATGTCATCGTCCTTTTCTGCAGCATTGCATGTGTGGAAAGGTTCAGTGCACCATGTAGACACCACACATCCCCCTCCTGGTGCGCAGGTCAGCATACAAGTGATTGAGGGGTCTTCAGTGTGTGACGCCGACTCGACCTGGGCAACAACGCGGAATTGATGTGCTGGACCCTGCTATGTGAATGAAGGGAGTCTCTGTGACAATGAAAGGTGTGTGTCACTACAAAACGATTTCTAACAATAACTGACAAAGCCATGTCCACATATTGGTTGAAACAAGTCAGTGAGATGTTTCATTCGAACAGCTGCGTTGACTTCAGTGTGTGAACGCACGGCTCTGCTGCCACAACTGAACTGCGAGGACCAGCACAACTGTAATGTCGTGGGGTGCGAGGCCACATTGTTTGAGGGGAGACTGTTGTTTTTTATTTTATTTGTGTTTTTATTTTGTTTCAGGTACAACAAAATAAAAAATGTTGTTATAACACGTTTGGCTTATATTAGGTTGTTCTAATTTTGTGTGGTTAGTTTTGACTTGTTTTGTGTTGTTTTGTATAGATCTCTTAATTCAAATATAGTATATATTTTACTTTTAGTTTAGTTTTGTTGTACGGTACTGTCACAGTATGCATTGATGACAGTCTTGATTTTTGTCATTTCCTGGCCTACTTATCTGTGTATTCTGGGTTTTGTCCTCAGGTGTGTACCGACGAAGGCACTGCCACACTGTAATGATGGCTGGGCCCTCCCCGCTTGACAGTCCGGGAGAGGAGGCAGCATAGACAGTGGTCGCTGCTCAGATAGGTAGGCCACCATGTCTGTTTTTTAAAGTTATGCATACCATTTTTCAGTGATATGTGTATGTTTGCATGTAAGTCTCACTTCATGACTTGTTTGGGCACAGTCATCTGCACAGGACCTTTGATCTTTGTTGGTCAGTGATCTCGCTGACCTTTGATCTTTGTTCTCCAGACTACTCCCTCAGGAAACGGCTTGCTAATCTTCTTCCTGTTAGTGTACCCCTCCTGTCCTCGCTGGTTCTAGTTCTGCGCTGTAATGTGTTCAGACGGATAGTCTGAATGTGTTGTAAACAGAGTTGTGCACTCGCCACAGGTACTCATGCTCTAAAGCACAACGTGTGTAAGCACTTACATGATGTATTCCTTTAGCAGACCACTTTTAATATCCAAAGGGACATACAGTGAGGGATTTGTCTTTTTGATCCCTGCTGATTTTGTATACGTTTGTCCTCTGTTTATGATCAGTCTATCATTTTTAATGATAGGTTTATGTGAAAGTGAGAGCCATAATACCACAACAAAAATCTATGACAACGCATGTCAACATTTTTATAATTGATTGCATTTTAATGAAGGAAATAGTGTTTGAACTCTCTGCAAACTCATGACTTAGTTCTGTGGGCAAAACCCTTGTTGTCAATCACAGAGGTCAGACGTTTTCTTATCGTCAGCCTCCAGTTTGCACCCATCGCAGGAGAGTTTTGTCCACTCCTCTTTGTCGATATTCTCCAAGTCATACGGTTTCGAGCTGACGTTTTGTCACCTCGAACCTCAGCGCCTCCACAGATTTGTTCTATGGGATTTTACGGTCTTGAGACTGGCTAGGCCACTCCAGGACCGTAATGTGCTTCTTCCTGAGCCACTCCTTTGTTGCTTGGCCGTGTTTGTTGGGTCAGTGTCATACTGGAATCTCATCCACGACCCATTTTCACTCTCCTCGCTAAGGAAGTCAATTTTCTCACCAAATTTATGACGGTACACTGCCCCGTCCATCGTCCCTTTGAAGTCGGTGAAGTTGTCCCTGTCCCCTGAGCGAGAAGACACCCCACAATGTTTCCACCCTGCCGTCGTGTTTGAAGGTGGGGATAGTGGTTTTGGGGTCATAGGATCGCTGCATTCCTCCTCCTCCATCCACATGGCTCGATTTGGTCTCAGTCCGACACAACACGTTCACTCTGAATGGGGTGCCCTCTCCTCTCGTCCTCCTTCCTTATGTTCATCGCCGCAAACAGACGGGCCTGTACAAGTGCTTTCTTGAGCAGGGGGACCTTGCGGTGCGCTACGGAGTTCAGCTCCTACAGTGTAGTGTGTTACCATTGTTTTCTGGTGACCATGGTCCCAGCTGCCTGAGATCGTTGACCAGATCCTCCCGTGTAGTTCTGGGATGACTCCTCACTGTTCTCATGATTCATTGCAACTCCACGCGGTGAGTTCTTGTGCATGGAGCCTATGACAGTGCTGACAGTTCTTTTGTGTTTCTTCCATGTGCGAATATTGCACCACTGTTTGTCACCTTCTCACAGCCAAGGTGCTGGCGATGGTCTTGTAGCCCATGCCAGCTCTTGCACTAGTCTACTATCGTCTTGTCTCTGAGATCTGTGACAGCTCTTTGGTCTTGGCTATGGTGAGAGTTTGGAATCGGATAGATTGCTTCTGTGGACGAGGTAACAGCACATGAGATTTATGAGCCCACTCTAAAGTGGGTGGGGAGTGCGCCTAATCTCAGTTTGTACCTGTATAAAATAAAAGGACACCAGGAGCCAGAAATCTTTCTGATTGAGAGGGAGGTCAATACTTATTTCACTCCTCATTTAAATTCCAATCCATTTATAACAAACATGTTGATATGCGCTTTTCTTTCTGGATCTTGTAGTGTCTTTCCGTCTCTCACTGTTCAATATAACATATCATAAAATTAGATTGATCATTTGTACAGTGGCAAACGTACAAAATCCGCATGTGACTTAAAAAACAAATCTAGAAAGCAGAACAAAATAAAGCTGAAGCAGATAAGAGCGGCAGTGGGAGGTGTAATAACGGAGAAGTAAGGGGGGTAGGCGAGTAATGAGAGGTGGCCTGCAAGGAAAGCGTACAAAGGTGAAATTGAACCTGGGGACCACTTAATCTGCAGGCAACGCTCTACATTGAGCATGCAGATTTTATAATTGACAAAGTTATTTTTTGTCATTGTGAACACAGGTCCCACAATGCTGCTCTGATGGTCAAGGCCAACGCAATACAGATGTTCCTGCAACCCCATGGCCAACCTCACAGACATGGCCTCCTACTCAGGTACGATAACTATTGAGTTTTACTAACTGTACTAGACAACCCACTGGAAATCAAACACGTTTCTATCATCTTACTTATTAGGACATCATGTGTACATGTAAGTCTAGCCATAACTAGCATAACAGAACATGATCAGGAACGAATAGATTATGTGACTGTCTATTTTCAAAAGCTTCTAGCACTGCTATTTTAATTCTACTATTAAAACTCTAATACCATTGTTTCTGATTTGTAGATCAGACTATTACCCCAGACCCTGCCTTAGACAAACATCCAGGTATTGTATCTATACATTATATCTACATATATACGGTCGTATGCAAAAGTAGGCAGCCCCTCTGAGGCTGCATGATAATTCCTGTCTTCACCAAAAAGATCATATAATATTGTAATCTTACTTTTTCTAGTTTTAACACTGAGTGCTGGGGTGTTTCCAGACAAAGATATTTGTGTAGCAGTATTAGTTGTGTGAAAGTAATCAATGTGAAAAACGGATAGGCTGGCAAAGTTTGGGCACCTTATCATTTATTTGATGATTGAATACGCTCTGCTACTGAAATGCGGGATATTAACTGCACACAACATAGTAGTCTGATGAACTCGTTAAGCCTCAATTACATAACAAGGTGCCTTCAATCATTAGAAAGGGTTATTAAGTAGCCAATATTGCAAGTTTTGCTTCTCTTTGATGTCTCCTCTGAACAGTGGCAAAATGGGGTGCATCAAAACAGCTATCAAATGATCTAAAAACAAAGATGTTCAGCAGTAGGGTTTAGGGGAAGGCTACAAAAAGTTATCCCGGAGTTTCAGCTATCAGTTTCCACTGTGAGGAATGTCATAGACAATGGAGGCAACAGCACTGTCTTGTAAGGCAGAAGTGGCAGGCAGGAAAAATATACAAAGAGGCAAAGGCGAGACTGTCAGAATGGTCAAGGACAACCCTCAGATCACCTCAAAGAGCTGCAAGGTCATCGTGCTGCAGATGTGTCACTGTGCATTGCTCGACCATTCAGCGCACATTGCACAGAGAACAGCTGTTGGGAGCAGTGATGCGAAGAGCTGTTTCTGCACACGCGCCACAAAAAGGCTCGCTTGAGGTGTGCCAACACATACATTTGAACAGCATGGCCTCATTTGGAACAAGTACTGTGGACTGATGAGACAAAGATGGAGTTATTCGGTCCAACAAGAGGCGGTACGCATGGAGGCAAAAGAACAGCAGCATCCTAGAAAAACACTTGCTGCCTCACAGTAAAATTTTGGTGTTCCGTCATGCTGTGGGGCTGTGTGGCTAGTGCAGGACTGGGAATCTAGTTAAAGGTGAAGGTGTCGTATGGATTCCAACTCTAGTACAGCAAATTCTGGACATAATGTTCAAGAATCGGTACACAAGCTGAAGTTACGCGCAGTTGGTGTGCAGCAGGACAACGACCGAACATTGCTCCAACTATCCACGTAGGCATTTATGCAGAGAACAACTACAATGTTTGGAATGGCCATCCCAGTCCCCAGACGTGAGATAATTGAAAATCTATGGGGTGACTTGAAGCGGGCTGTCACGCTAGGCACATCAAACCTACTCAACGTGGAGAGGTATTGTGAGGAAGAATGTGCTCAAATTACCTCAATCAGAATCCAGACACATCATCAGAGGATCTAAAAAGCGTCTAGAAAGCTGTTATTTTTGACAAAGGAGGCTCTACGATATAATGTGATTTTTCTGTGGGGTGCCCAAATGTATGCAAGTGTCTAATTCTCATTATGATGCGTATGGCATATTTTCTGTATCAAATAACCTATGCACGGCTAAAATCATCACTGATCATGACGTATGTGTATCTATATGACAAAGACGTTCCTCATCGCAAACGCCCCACCTTTTATAGATGAAAGTATGGAGATTATCAGGGGTGCCCAAACTTTG
>CAEFZP010005194.1:0-62612 GCA_903064625.1 Mallotus villosus
TACGAAAATAAAGTGAAACATTTTATTTTATTCCTCGTCTTGTCTGCCTAGTCTATCACGCACGCGCATCTCTCGCCGTCTTGGGCTCGTGGCGAGTCAAAGTGACAAGCTTGTCATCATACAAATAAATAAATAAACACGTGACACCTTTTATTTCTAGCCCTTTCCGCCTAGCCTATTAGGCCACTCTCGCGCTCTATCCTAAAGTATCCCAAGGTAGCCTAGTTGTGACTCTGCCTGACCACTTTTCATGACACGAAATAAAGTCAACATTTTTACTCCAACGCTGTGGGTCGCAACGACCCCAAAGACAGCGCGAAGGATACAGAAATACTACATAGACAACGAGGAAAGCGTGAGGGTTAACGGCTCCTCCGTGTGGTAGCAAGTGATAGACTGTGCTTCAAAACGAAAATTTGAATTCCTGAGGTGTGTGGTGTGGTTTTTGTGAGGAATGACTATTGCCCCGGATCACAACCAGTTTAAATCAAAATATTAGGTTTAATGAAGACATTTCAGAGTCAACTTTGTTACACGAGATGAGGGGTGTTCATTAACCCTCCTGTTGTGTTCGTTTCTTGTTCAAAAGTGACTGCGCCATTATACCTGACTATAAATCCATAATAATACATATATTATCAACTAATGTTGTGTTACATCTTTTTACCAAGTCAAGTTTTTGCAAACAATACAAGTTTGAAACTTCTGTTTGCCATTCATGGCTTATAGGCCTCATTGACACAAGCGTATGCAACTCGATTTTAGTGAAAAGTAGCATAATATCTGATTTATTTATTTATTTATCAGAATAAATTAACTAGATTAGTTTTTTTTTCAGGGAGCAACACAGCCTGAAGTTCAACAGCTAGTATAGGCCTAGATAGGGTTGTAAGCTAACCAACTCGTCCTGTGTGTTTGCTTTTCAGTTAGGATATGGGGCTACAGACGAGACACTCGTGACCAGTGGAGACCCTTTCCTCGACTGAGGAAGAAGTTATTATTATGGGAGTTATTTTTCTGTTTTGTTTGGTAGTTTGAATAAATAAAGCAACATTGTTTCAACAGATATATGCCGTCTTTATTCACATACATTACAAATGTCATTAAGTGTTGAAAGCTCCCCCATTCACCCATAGTAGAAGTCATACCAATCCTTCAAGGGCATGCGATTCTTAAACATGAAATCCAACCGGGTTCTCCTAACCAAAACATCTGTGCTTAACTGTGTGAAAGTGGCATGACTGTAGATTTCCTCTTCATCGATTTCGTCCTCACGACGCAGACCGTTGGTGAATTTGGTATAAATGTCCGAAAGGGTTAATCCATAGATTAGTGTAAGGGACAGACAACCAGTGATTTCACCTATATTCTCAGAGGGGCTCTCCATTAATACTTTGATATGAGGTGTATTTGCGTCTATGATGGCTATGTTGTCAGCGTACTCACTCATTGTCTGGTAAAAGGAGGTGATGTATTTCATCAATACATATGGGATTACAATACCCCCCCGTGTAAATATGCCTAGGAGGAAAATGTGCACAGTTGAGGTCCTGAAAGCATCCATTGGAGGCCATCTCCAGAGTGAAAAGTTTGAAAATGTCAAGGTTGTCAAGGGAAGCGGATCGTAAGAGTGCTAGGATATTTCTGAGAGCCTCGTAATCCTTGTAAATGTCGGTTCGCGGGCAAGGTATGCAAACGTAGCTGTCGGCACACTGTGGGAAATTGAAGGACGGTAATCCACTTGGTCCTTTCCCAACGCAAGCGTGTCTGATTCCCGAACACATGTCACACTTGAATTCAAACTCCCCTCGTGTAGAGGCGATTAGGATGTCAAAAGCCCCTCTGGCTCTGTCTGAGGCCCACAGGCTGTTTGACATCATGAAAGACAATACGTTGGCAACAGCCTGTCTGTTGGCGTCATCGTAAACAGATGGGTTGCGTTTGAAAGGTATGATATCAGTACCTGCTATCTTCATATGGGACCCACAGTTAATGTCAACATGCCACTCTGAAGACAGTTTACATGGGTCGTTGGTCAGTACCATTTTTGTGTTATCGTTGACGATGGTAAACACGACTGGTATTGTTTCCAAGCCACCTTGCTTGTAGGCATGAATCCACATGTTATCAATGACAAAAAGAGTACTGCATTCTCCACAGGGTATGATGTCACGCAAGTTAAGTTTAAACATTGCAGGCTGATGAGCCTGACCAAGCTTGTTCATTGTGTGGGAGAATACGTAGTCCTTTTGACTGAAAGACATGTCTGAAAACGTAACATAAAATAGGGGAAATAATGTGTTTTACTAGAGTTTTATCAAATGTATGAATACAGGCCTATACGTATATACAGTGTGTTTCACCTCAATTCAAGTTCGACAAGTAGGCTACAATCGCGTAAGAGTCGTGTGGAATGCAACAACTCAACCCTAGGATTGCCACAGCCACAGGGTTTCGCTGATACACTGCCCCATCTTTCTCCTCTTGTCTTGGTCGTAGACGTGGTCGAGAATACCATCAGGCGAGACATTTTCAGATTTAAGAAGTACGTAGAAGTTTTTACAGCCTGTACAATGATAGCTAACCTAAACGTCTCTCGCATAGTTCGCCTCTGGCTATAGAAAGCCTACCAGTAGAGGATTCTATCCCAGCGTCTGTCAAGATGACACTTGGCAACGAAAGTGAAATGTAGCTCTCCAAGCAGGCAGGGCTGGATGATTCGTCTCTAAGTGACACAATACCTTCGGAGATGGCTGAGCTTTTTTCCAAGTAACACACTAAGCGTCTTGTACACATCGCTGGGTCGCAGGGACATGTCCTCAACGATTACCTTGCGACAAATTTCGAGTTTCTCACCCGGCATACGTGTCACAGTCTCTCGGTTTGTCTTCAAGTGATCAAACTCCCGAATCCCACAGGCCGGTATCATATGTTCAGGGCAATTATACATTACGGTGTTGAAAGCAACGGTTGCTCTCTTCGACCTCTCTCTGACAGTGGAGGTTGTGGTCAGCAGATGCTGTTTACAATCATCTAGACAGTGTGGCCCCAGCGCCGGGCTGTACATGTGGCAAGGTAGGCAGTAGTCTATAATGCAGTGAGCCACAAGTTTTCCAGAGTCGTTGACCAGGGTGGAGTCTGCCTGGTAAGATGTCCACACTCTAGAGTTGGCAAAACATTTGTTCGGCTGCTTTGGGCGAGATACGAGGCCTGTCTGAGAGGGTTCGTGTTGTCCTTCGCAATGATCACCAGACCCCTCATCATTGTCGTGGCCTAATGCAATCTCGCTGTTGCACTTCTTACTGTCTTCAGAGACGTTACTGGATACACAGAGGTTAGCCTTGCATGCGAGTGAGTCCCCAAACATGGCAGTGATACACCCTGTCTCAGCATGAAGGTTCAACGGGTATCTGTGAAAAGCAGCCTCGCAAGGGTTACATTTCTGATACTCATAACACGCGACGGGTGTGATGGAAAGTCCTGTGATCTGCTTTAACCACCTCTTTACAATTTCAACATAGGTAGTTTTGACACTGGCGTTGGAGACTTTCAACCGATCCAGTGTCTGTTGACTAAAGTGCTTGTTCTTCGAGCATTTGATGAGAGAACTCCAAGGAAAGAACCCCGCTCCCATCTTGGACGCGATGATCTCAGATGCTTTACATGCGAGTAGGTCTCTGAGAATGGATTGTTTGCGTGAAAACATATGATTCATGCAATATTTCTCGTCCTTGTAAAGCGTTCTAACTGTGAGGGTGGCAGCCGACACCGATTCGTGGTCATGCACGCGGGTCAACGTTGTGGAGACGGCAGAGAAGCCCGAGTCCAGTTGTAACGTTATGACATCTTCCACTTTGCAAGGGGTGAGAAAAGATCTGGCTTGATGTAACTCTTACCACCTACCGTGTTCATCCACAACGGGTTCTCTCTCCAGGTATAATATTGCATCTCCTCGCTTTAGCTGATGCCAGGGACATGTTGAAAAACACGAGACGTTGTCAGTCGCCAGTTTGAGGCAGTCTCCCCTCATGACACACGCTATAAAAGTGTCTGTCACAGCGGAATCACAAGGTGTGCGAATGCTTTTGAAAGCTGACAACCCCCTGACCTTGACGGAGACTGACGGCAGACTCCCTTTGTCGTCTAGCTTATGAGTGAGAGCAACGTAAGTCTTCTTAGCTACGTGGCAATATATGGAGCTGCTGTTCTCATATTCCAGCTTAACTCTCCTATCTTTAACGAAGGGTCCGGTGACATCTACAAATTCCTCAGACCCAGGGACCCTAGCCCCGTAGACGGGATATCCATCCTTGGTGAGTCTCCCACCTGGGTCTCTGACTATATTTTGGTGTGTGTTACCTCTGCCTATCAAATACATCCTCTTGAGAGTGTCCTCCACCAACGCTGTGTGTACATAGTTCAGAAACTCAGGTACCTTGGCGCCAGCCTGTTCAAACTTGTCACCCAAAGCCTTTCTGGCATCATAGGCAAAGCTCTTAAGGCGTCCATTTTCAGGTCCAGGGTCAGCTGTGTCTTCTTTGCGGAAGTCTACATCGCTAACATAGTTTTCAGGACGCCCCCCGGGTGTGTAGCCAGCGGAGACCATGACACTGTCAGTGTCTCCGTAGACTACGGGGGATCTATGTTGGTAAAAAGTAGACACGCACCTATTCACCACCGACATCTGTTGTCTACCGTGACCCGATATAAGAGGCCCACATGGGTGAGGAGCGGTCCCATAGAAGGAGTTGGCTAGGATTTTAGACTCACCCTCTTGCGTGGTGTAGTATACCCGCTCAACCTCGCTGATGTCAGGGTTTTTGAGTTTCCTTTTAAACTCAGCTCGTTGATTAAGATAGTATTCGACCGAGGAAGATAATACAGACGGTAAACGAACAAAGGTTCCTTCGGCCTGGTCGTACTTGAGAAGGAGAGACGCGTATTCAAAACCCTCAGCTTCCCAGTTGTAACACACCCACCCGGACAGTTTGTGAGGAAAGTTCACAGGAGGCCAGTAGATGGTGGTCTCAGGTGAGATATTGAGAGCACACATGATGGACGGATACATGCCAGAGAAGTCAAACGAAAGCTCCAACCCCATACCGGGCCCTGAGTAGTGTAGACCGGTGAGGGGTTCGAAGACAGCACCTCCCTCCCACTCAGAGGTGTGCTGGGGCTGCCATCGCAGATGACTGTTTAGTTCCTTACCCACAGGTCCAGCTTTGACTCTGAGGTTATCAAGTCTAAACTTTAGCTGTGGAATTTGAACAGAATGTATACTCTGCACGAAACCTCCAAAGTTATCTCCTCTTCCATGTACCACAACGTCTATGTTGAGATTCGTCCTGCATCTATGGAAGAGAGACGATACAGGGTTCAGAGCTTTGGCCAACCTGGCGCAAAGTTGAGAATCGACCAAGTTATAGATGAGCACGGCAAAGAGACTTTTCCCCCCCCATTGTAATCATCTCGTCCATTTTAGAGTAACTGACATCTACCACCTTGCACAGTTTTCTCGCGTTTTGTGCAGCTCCCTAACCTTTGCTATTACAAAAGGTGCCACGTCGTTCAACTTCATGCTAGTGCATGCATGTTATAAGTCTATGCCTGTAACGGAGGGAACCTGACCTCTCCCACTACTCAGGGACTCTCAGAGGCCGGTGTAAGACACGTGGAGCAAGGAGTGCGCAAACAGGTGGTACCGTTTCAACTAGGGCTTTATTTTGCCACTACGGGTCAGTAAATGATAACAAAGAAAATAACAATAATACAGGGACAAAGGGAGTTCTGGACAGGACCAAAAGGAAAGAAACCAACATAAAGTTCCCACCCCTAACCTACACCATCTCCCAAGAGCTAAGCAAGCAAAAACAAAACTGACATACGATTGAGGTGTCCTAACCACAAATACAGCGGTGATCTGCCCAGGTCTGGCTAGTGTATCTTAGACAGTAGTAGTCCCTACGGGTGGTGTATGGTGTATACCCCGGGGCAGCTCTAACCTACTCCCCAGCCCCTGAACAAAAGAACAAGAAAACTAAGGTGGACAACACTTAACCCTACAAACAAAGCAACTCAACACAACAAGACAAAAGAACACAATTCACAAGGTTAACAGAGAGGGGAATTCAAAGATATAGTTCTCTACACAAGTGGGCCTTACCCACACATAACACAACACTATGCTTACCAGAACACACAGACTATCCCCCTCTCACAAACAAACACAGAATGGCACAATATATACTGGTGGAAGGATGATTGATAACAGGAACCAGGTGAACCGGATTATGGAGGGGAGGAGTCATGCATAGGTGTTGATTGGGCTGAGATGATTCGCGCCACCTGTGGAGATAGCACAGCAGCACAACACACAGAAAACACACACAGAACACAAACACAGAACACCATAGACTGTCTTGTCCCTCAACTCGTTCTCGAGACGGGACAAACGACGATTGAGCTGCTGTGCTGCCTCCTCCAAACCAGGAGAAACAGGAGAACCTGGGTTATACTTAGGCAGCGTTCGAGGAGCGGGGAGAGGACCCTCGCCCCGACTGTCCACCGACCGTGTGGGCGAGGTTTTCAACATTTACGTTTTACATTTACATTACATTTATTCATTTAGCAGACGCTTTTATCCAAAGCGACTTCCAAGAGAGAGCTTTACAAAAGTGCATAGGTCACTGATCATAACAACGAGATATCCCCAACATTGCAAGTAGTCAAACATGAATCATACATTGTGAAAAAAACCAAAAATAAGTGCCAAAGGGAAAAATCATAAGAGCATGAAGTTAAACAAGTTACAATTGGACAACATGAATCTAAAAGTGCACCTGTGGACGAGCAAACAACAGTAAACTACCTCACAGCGAGTACAATAATTTTAATCAGTTACAGCTAACCGACAAGAGCAGCAGCTCTCTAAGTCAGAGTCCTTGTGATCCTGGAAGAAACTAACATCATGTCCAGCAGATCTTTCCTAGGTACCGTTGTATTCCCGGAACAAGTGTGTCTTGAGCCTATTCTTGAAGGTGGGGAGACAGTCAGTGTCTCTGATGGAGGTGGGGAGTTGATTCCACCACTGGGGGGGCCAGACAGGGGAAGAGCTTGTGTTGGGACCGGGCGGTCTTGAGCGGTGGGACCACCAGACGGTTGTCAGAGGAGGACCGAAGGTGGCGGGAGGGGGTGTAGGGCTGGAGGAGAGACTTGATGTAGTCGGGTGCAGTCCCATTCACCGCTCGGAAGGTCAGTACCAGGGTCTTGAATCTGATACGGGCCGTGACGGGCAGCCAGTGAAGGGAGACGAGGAGCGGGGTAACATGGGAGCGTCTGGGTAGGTTGAAGACCAGACGGGCCGCTGCGTTCTGAATCCTCTGGAGAGGGCGGGTTGCGCATGCTGGGAGCCCGGCGAGCAGCGAGTTGCAGTAGTCCAACTTGGAGAGGACAAGTGCCTGGACCAGCAGCTGGGTGGAGTGCTCAGACAGGTATTCCGGATGTTGTAGAGGGTGAATCTACACAACCGGGAGACAGCAGCGATGTGGGCTGTGAGGGAGAGCTCGTCATCCATGGTAACCCCGAGGTTCCTGGCAGAGGACGAAGGGGTCACCGTCGCCGATCCCAGGGTGATTGAGAGGTCATGGGAGATGGACGGTTTGGCCGGGATGATGAGGAGTTCGGTTTTGGCGAGGTTCAGCTGGAGGTGGTGCTTGGTCATCCAGGCAGAGATGTCTGTGAGGCAGGCCTCAATCCTGGCTGAGATCCCCGGATCGGTCGGGGGGAACGACAGGTAGAGCTGGGTGTCGTCAGCGTAGCAGTGGTAGGAGAAGCCATGGGAGGCGATGATTGGTCCAAGCGAGGTGGTGTACAGGGAGAAGAGGAGGGGTCCAAGGACGGAGCCCTGTGGGACACCAGTGGAGAGCTGGCGGGGGTCAGACACATCGTCTCCCCAGGAGACCCGGTAGGATCTTCCCGACAGGTAGGACGAGATCCACTGAAGTGCAGTGCCAGTGATGCCCATCTCGGAGAGTCTGGCGAGCAGGATCCGATGGTTAACCGTATCAAATGCTGCAGAGAGGTCCAGCAGAATGATGACGGATGACCTCGAGGCCGCTCTGGCAGACTGGAGGGCTGTGGTGACCGACAGGAGGGCAGTTTCAGTGGAGTGGCCCGTCTTGAAGCCCGATTGGTGGGGGTCAAGCAGGTTGTTCTGAGTGAGAAAGTTTGACAGTTGGTTAGATACAGCGCGTTCAATTGTTTTAGAAAAGAAGGATAGAAGTGATACCGGTCTGTAGTTCTGGAGGACAGCTGGGTTAAGGGAGGGTTTTTTGAGTAGGGGTCTAACTCTGGCCTGTTTGAAGGCAGAGGGGAAAGTGCCAGAAGTAAGAGAAGAGTTGAGGACATGGAGAAGGAATGTTATGATGGAGGGAGAGATGGTTTGAAAGAGAGGGGAGGGGACTGGATCAAGGGGACAGGAGGTGGGGCGATGAGAGAGAATGAGGTCAGAGATCTCTGCCTCAGATAGGGCCGAGAAAGAGTTGAGACATTTAGTAGGGTCAGTCATAGAGGGTGAGTGAATAGGAAAGGTTGGTTCAGGGAACCGACTGCTAATGTCAGCAACTTTTTTCTCAAAGAAGGAAGAGAAGTCATCTGCTGTCAGAGTGGAGGGAGGGGGTGGGGGAGGTGGGTTAAGGAGGGTGGAGAAGGTAGAGAAAAGTTTGTGAGGGTTTGAGGCAGAGTTAATTTTGTTCAAGAAGTAGTGAGTTTTAGCATCAGTTATATGGGCAGAGAAGGATTTGAGGAGGGAGTGATACTTATCAAGGTCTAGACTGTCGTTAGACTTGCGCCATCTCCTCTCAGCCGCTCGAAGGGTGGAACGTTCTTCACGAATAACATCAGTGAGCCACGGGCAGGAGGGAGAAGATCGCGCAGGCCTAGTTGACAGGGGGCAGAGGGTGTCAAGTGATTCAGTTAATGTGGATAACAGCATGTTAGTGGCAGTGTCGGTGGGGTGGGACATGAACTCGTTAATAGGAGGGAGGGAGGATGTTACAATGGAGGAGAAGTGTGAGGGGGATAGGGAGCGGAGATTGCGTCTGAAAGTTACGAGGGGAGGGGAGGTAGGAAGAGTTGGAGGGAGAGAGATAGAGAATTGGATAAAGTAGTGATCAGAGATGTGTAGTGGGGTTACAGAGGTTAGGGCAGTGATACAGTTACATGTCAGGACGAGGTCCAGCTGTTTTCCTGCCTGGTGGGTTGCTGGTGTGTTGAGCAACGTCAGGTCGAAGGAGGTCAGGAGAGACTTGAAGTCAACAGCCTGCGTTCCATCGAGATGGATGTTGAAGTCCCCAAGAAGTATCAGCGGTGTTCCATCGTCCGGGAGGGCGCTGAGGAGCATGTCCAGCTCCTCCACAAAGTCAGCTAGGGGCCCTGGTGGGCGATAGAGGACAATTAAGAATGCTTTGATAGGATCAGTTAGCATCACATAGTGGTGTTCAAATGATTTGGCAGTAAAAGAGAGTGGGGTGGATGTGCATTTAATATGTGGGGAGAGAAGCAGGCCTGTCCCACCTCCTCTCCCAGTTAGGCGAGGAGAGTGGGAGAACGAGTGGTTGACAGAGAGAGCAGCTGGAGTTGCAGTGTTCTCTGGTAGGATCCATGTCTCTGTTAGCGCGAGGGCATCAAGAGAAGCATGGGATGCTAACGCTGGAATGAAGTCGGCCTTTTTTACAGCAGACTGGCAGTTCCAGAGTCCTATAGAAAGAGAGAGAGCAGGTGGAGAAGATCTAGAGAGGTAGCTAAAGTTAGAAGTGGAACGTATATACTTCGTGACATATCTACGTCTACGTCTGCGGGTGTTGTAGTGAACGGGAATGCTGAAGAAGCACATGCTAGCTATAAATGTGTTCTAGGTAGAAAATAATAAAAATAGGGGGATACTTATCGGAACAGGTGATCCGCCTCGTCGGCCTTCCTCGGATGACTCCCGCGGAAGACTCCTCTTGTTGCCCGAGTCTTAGTGACCGAGGCTGCCAGGCGAGGCTGCCACTGGAGTGCTAGCTGCCTTAAGTATGCAAAGCACAGCTGACAATGGCCCTAATTATGTCAACAACCCGCCCACTTGGAAACACTCACGGCGGAGCCCGACATTACAGATAGAAACTTGCAATTTAAATCGATCTCTAGCTTAGTGGCTAGCTCTCCTAACGGCCTGTTATAACAACTATCTTCTTACTTAATTCTACTCTGACACAGTTTCAGTTTAAACAACAAAAAATGAAACAAGTCTGAATTACTTACTATGAGAAGATTCACGATGTTAACTTCAGCAGACACAATACACTCTGATCCAAAATACAGATTCAGGGCTATTTAAGCACAGCCTATCAATGGCCCTAATTATGTCAACAACCCGCCCACTTGGAAACGCTCACGGCGGAGCCCGACAGTACAGATAGAAACTTGCAATTTAAATCGATCTCTAGCTTAGTGGCTAGCTCTCCTAACGGCCTGTTATAACAACTATCTTCTTACTTAATTCTACTCTGACACAGTTTCAGTTTAAACGACAAAAATGAAACAAGTCTGAATTACTTACTATGAGAAGATTCACGATGTTAACTTCAGCAGACACAATACACAATACACAACATCCCTATCTCCTCACCCTCCACATCTTCCTCTTCGCATTCCTCCTCATCTCCTACCGTTATAACCCCGTGCTCTAGCAAACCACCCATGACAACTGCAAGGACCTCGGCCCTGAGAGCTTGTTTTCTTGCCGCGATACCAAAGTGATCTGCGATCTCTAGCAGGTTCGCTTTACGCAGCCCTGACAATCCTGCATATGACGGTTCATCAACGAATGCTGAAACAGCAGATGCCGCCATGTCACACTCCTAATGACACTACACTGAACACTATAACACTATACACACAGGGGCCTTTACTCACACCCCAAACACCACGATCACACCGACCACCAAGGCGTCTGAGCAGCAGGAAGTCAAGATCCCGGACGAGCCCCCAATTGTTATAAGTCTATGCCTTTAACGGAGGGAACCTGACCTCTCCCACTACTCAGGGACTCTCAGAGGCCGGTGGAAGACACGTGGAGCAAGGAGTGCGCAAACAGGTGGTACCGTTTCAACTAGGGCTTTATTTTGCCACTACGGGTCAGTAAATGATAACAAAGAAAATAACAATAATACAGGGACAAAGGGAGTTCTGGACAGGACCAAAAGGAAAGAAACCAACATAAAGTTCCCACCCCTAACCTACACCATCTCCCAAGAGCTAAGCAAGCAAAAACAAAACTGACACACGATTGAGGTGTCCTAACCACAAATACAGCGGTGGTCTGCCCAGGTCTGGCTAGTGTATCTTAGACAGTACTAGTCCCTACGGGTGGTGTATGGTGTATACCCCGGGGCAGCTACTCCCCAGCCCCTTAATGCAAACTTAATCTCTTGAGTTCCCGCCATCCTATAGAGATCTATGATGTTCATGCCACAGCTATTCATCTTGAAGTGTCCCAATTTAGCTTTCCCTTTGTTGAACTTGTCAATGTGGTCAGCTATCTGACGGAGTTTGTAGTCGGTTAAGGTTGAGCTGTGTAACACTAAACCTAAGTTATTGAGCATGTCCTTGTACATTTCCAGGTAACGCACATTTTCGAATTGGAAGAAAGGTAACACATCATCTGCCATGTCCCTGGTTACAAAGAGTCCATGCCAGGCTCGTAATAGTGAGGAGCAGCGTTTTTGGGTAGCACGGTCGCAGAGTTTTGTGTAATCCGAGTCAGCGTAGAAATGAACACGCTGTTCAATTACCCGCACGTCAAATTCAGCATTGAACACATAGAGAAGTTCTACACCGTGGTCATACAAGAGTCGGATAGTGGTCTCCAGAACTCGGAGCTCTCCAGAACAGGGGTAAAATGAAATCCGTTTGACATCTTCTATACCGACTCCCTTGGCCAATTCGTAATCAGCTTCTAGGTTACGGTTTTGTGTCACCTTACAATTGTTATAGATAACTATCAGGGCCTTCCTGTGGTGGTTGGGTGACGTCTTGGGTATATGAGAGTTGAGAATTACGAGAGACACGCACGTTATCTCGTGTTGCTGGCCTGGCATATCCTGTGACAAAGAAGGGATGGTGACAGTTTTTACTGTCCTTCTGCAATCGCTTCCTGCCGACGTTTAGCCTCTGCACCAGCTTGCTTCTATATTCTGTCATATCTGCAACCTTACTCTGGGTGCAGTAGGGGAACTTGTAGGAAAACGATTCGCATATTAGAGACGTATCCCTATGGCATTTGTCAAAGACGGTCTCAATGTCGAGACAAGCTGCCTTGTAGAAATATGGCTTGTGTTCACTGTCAAACCGTTTAGTCTCAACCACCGATTTCTCGTGATCGTAGATCAGTTCAGATGCTGACAGTGCGCCATTCAGCTTGTTTGTAGGTAGGAAATACATCCTACCAAACATAACACTTGAGCACAAAGCCGGCGTGTTACCGTCTCGATAAATGTAATATCCCTTATCGGGACAAAAGTCACCAAAGGTCAGCGCGCCTCTCACAGTTTCTACATACTTTTTGGCCAAAGAAATGCATTTGAGTGGAAAGACTTGTGCATTTACTTTTCGTTTAATGTCATCGTGAAAAACGTGGACGTTCACCGGATCGGCAGCAAAATGTTTAGACCACTTTTTCTGTACAACTTCCCACGTTTCTTGCTCGTCGTCTTGGTCTTGAAGGACTTTAGATTCTTGTGTCTATTCCAATAAGTAATGATGCATCCAATGACACAAGTCTGTGTTCTAGAAAGAGTGGTCTGGAGTCGAAGAGGTCCGATAATATCAGCTTTAATGCAGCAGTTGGAAATCAACAAGTACAGAGCTCTGGGGTTGTCTACGTTTCCCTAACCGCAACAATGTTTGGGCTTGGTTCACGAAGTCCAACTGGCTATCTGTCCCTGCCACAGGATATATTATAGGCTACAATGCCGTCATACAAAATGATCAAAAGAAGGTTGAGCTTTCTCATGCAGGAGTTGTTCTTGCTGGCGCGCCCCACGCTCCGGTGCCATCCCAGCCCGGCTTCAAGGTTGCTCCTGGCTCCTGAAATGAAGAGATTAGGGCACACAGTACAGCCTGTTCCCCACTCCCTAAATGAGACTATGTTTAGGCCTAAGCAAACTTCTAAGTTAAAACATAAAACATTACTTTAATAAGCACAATGTATTCTTTAAGACATGCATCCTTTATAAAGTAGTATGAACATTGTTCTTGTGCTATGATGCATTCAGTGATTAATAAGCCACAAATATTGATAACTTGAACTAGCCTATAGATAATGATAGCCCTTGATATAATTGGTGCTACACAGATGTCTGGAATTATAGAAAATGCTGTGCCCGTGATACAGCTGGTGATGACAGACCATATATTGTGCTGTAATGTATTGTATAACCTTTAGTCTAGAATCAGGTCTAGGTCGTAACCCACAACAGGAGTTATGTCAGTAACTTTTAAATATACTGTGGTGTAGATTTGAGCATGTCGGCCCCGCACCAACAACCCTCGACACAAGAGAGACTCTTCTTGCTTGTGAAAGATGATAGATTTCAATATCACCCCGACAAGATTATGTTCAACCTCAGGGTTGACGACTCTGTGCTGAGGGTAGACATTAGGAAAAAATCCACAAACGGCACTGCTTTCTGCATGATTACGAATCTGCATACCTGTGGGGTTTGGCCAAAATGTTTTTTTTAATCAAATATACACCCTTGTGTGTGTAGCAAACATCCAAGCCTGAAACATGTTCCAGTCAAGTGAAGAATCATTGTGTATTTATACTTCATCAACAACAACTTTTTTTTTAAGTCTCCAACCTCTGAGTTGTCCGGGTGTCATATAAAGGTGTAGCCTAGCATACTCTGTTGAGTAATGGCATTCGGTCTAACGTTCGTCTCTAGGGGGTTAGGGAGGAATTACACTGTGATCATTTCGAAAGAGCTAAGAATCTAATAAGAAATGACAAATAAGAAAGAAAAAAACGTGTTATTCGAGTTTAACACACTACCCCATAGAGAAGCTGATACCGCGGTGTTACAAACCGTAAGACTACCGTCCAATAGAAAAGCATTATTTCTTGCAGTTGGAACATTTATTACAACGTATTTTACGAGACACGACCGGGCAACATTTCAATTTCTCCTATACCTGACATATTGCTGCAAAGGGGTGTTTCTCCAAGTGACCTTGGAGAATCCAGATTTCCGTTGCATGTCACCTCCTATCAGAGAGGACTTTGCCCACGGGCGTTTATTGGGTGTGCAGGACTTCGTCTGCACATCCTTTGTTATCTCACATATATATTTATTATTATTATTATTATTATTTTTGCCCCCCTACTCCACGGTCAATATTTGGACTACATAGAAAACGTCGACGTCCAAAGTTTCGTCTTGGTCCCGATTGAGTTGCTATTACTTTTATGTACGTTCCGTTGCACAGTTTAGGACCATACAACGTTTTTGTGGCATAAAGTTGATTTTGTCGGCAAAGGGTAGACTACTCAGTTATAATAGCCTACGTCACAGCGTCGGCACATGTTAGCAACGACGCATTAGATACGACGTGCATAGAAGACTGCAAGGATGATATCGTGCTGCCCCCTAGCATCCGTCAATATTTTGATTACTTAGAAAATGTCATGTCAAAAGTTGGTTGAGTTGCTTGTCTTTTTATTTACCTGGCTAACTTGCTAGCCACAGTCACTGACGCTACTAACGTCACGAAACACGCGTGACTACCTCTAGCAGAACATTAGTTGAGCAGCTTGTTAACTTCTGGGAGATAGCTAGGCTATAGCTTTAACGCTACTGCAAGGCAGCTGGAGAAACGCCACAAGCAAAGAGGCCAGGGTGATAATTATTTAATAATTTTACTTTGTGATATGAAACACAATTGTGAAGTGTAATGTACGATATAAGCTGATATTATTGAGGAACTACATCTACTTTCGGAAACGGTAGTCTACTATTTCACTGAAGCATTAGCATCATGACATTAGCCTATGTTGCCCGGGCAACACATACTACAGCGGTCTAGGCTGCATCTGTTTTCAATCATTAAAATAAACATTACTCACAAATACATTTTCGTTGTACGATTTATTATGACATTAGATTACAAGTAAACGATTTGTTGGTGAAATAATCATTACCTGTGATTTCAAACCAGTACTGCAACGCTGTAGCCTACGCGAGACACTGTGTAGCTAACAAAAACATCCACAGCTGTTTACAGTAGGGAGTCAAACGGCGACAGAAAATGTTCGGCACTCCCTTAAATCAAAAGTATTTCACTAGGTGAAACTGTCTGACTACTAACCCGAACTTCATTGACACAGCCGTCAATCTGTTCATGAAAGCAATATTTAATTTCAGCCTAAACCGTACAACGGAACGTTCAACCAACGATCGCAACCAAGACTCGAACACTGTAGTATACAATTTACCGGGGCAGCTTCTCCATAAAGGGCTATATCGCATTTTGCGTTATTACTGACAATGATCGCTATTGAGCTTTTTATGCATGAGCGATTTTCCACTAAATAAATGTCAAGCTTACTTACGTTTTTGGGGACATGTCATAAGTTAGCAGACATGGAGCTACTGTTTGAATCGCGATTCCATCTGAAATATTTCCAGTGATAACAGTAGCTTCTTTCCAAGGGTGTTCTTAATGAATTATTATGCAATAGACTGTGAGTAGGCTAAATGCTTGAAAATATCACTAGAAGGGAAAAACTTGAAGGGACGGACAAGCAGGCAGGCACACCCTCACAATTTCCCCAGAAATTGTATGCTCTCTAGTTCGGTTTCGTTCTGGACATGACTAGCGCCGACTCAGTTGACACTGATGACCTAGCATCTAGCCACGCTTTACAAACCAGACCGCCTACATACTCCCACGACGGTGTGTCCAATAGCCAGCTGCTCAATCTCATAAACATGAGTGTCAACATGGACGTGTTTAGAAGAGACGAGTCGGAGGATGAAGACAGCACAGCGTCACACCCATCGACAGATTTGACAAGGATTGAATTACTGGATGAGGCTTTCAATGCCTTTATGCGTCTACAATTGGTTAGACAAAAGGCAACATCCCTAAATAACGCAATGATCGTCATGCGAGACAATAAGGGAGAGCTGTCTTCTATCTTCGATTGGGTAGACATCCACAACGACACACTTAATTCTAATAAAGTCGACAGGAAGAAAACCAAGGACCTACAGGGTTCCATGTATACACCAGCCTGTCAATCGGGAAAGAAAGTGGTCATGTTACCAGACACTATAATGGATATGAATCTCAAGGTTCTGGAAAACTCCATAGGTAGGCACGGACAGTGTTGGCGATGGAGAACGCAAGACACTGTTCATATCAGTCGTGTCGAAACTCACAAGTGCACAATGTGTAAAGCAGAAAGTCATTCAAGCTGGATATGACGTGACCATGTTGGCGGATAAGCAATTTGTAGACAAGCTGAAGGCTTTCACAAACGATCTCGACGGTTGCTCACGACTAGTCGATGTGAACATTAGAGGATTGTTGGTATTCAGATACTCTGACATGTTCGTTAAATCAAGTACAAACAGAAGAGGACTTCTTGTGTTGTCATGATAGACGACGCTCATGTAATCCACGAGAAGACTGTCAAGATAAGGAGTCTAACGTGATACCGAATACTTTTAAGAACATGTTGGACAACTCTATTTTGGAAAGTGATGTGGTGACGAAAGACGTAAGCACTGGTAAAGTTGAAACCAAAAAGTATTACACAGTGCAGAATTGTGGATTTATTTGGAACACCAACACTATGGGGTTTGTAAGTGGTGCGTGGGCCGACAGATGTGTGATTATGGCATCTGAGTTCCCCGACCACGTGACACGCACGCGTAGTACCAAGCAAATACAGGATACGGTAGATAACCTGAAAATGGATCAAATCAGTTTGAGGTTTGACGTCGCTAGAGAGGCTTGTGTAGCCGCCCTAAATGCCAGTCACATTGTGTGCCCAGGAGCAGTAAGCCGCAGGCTTTCCTTGTGCATCAACCAGTTGGTATTTGCGGAGGCCATGAAGCTGGCCTGTCACTTTGTCTTTGACATATGGATCCCTCCGTGGACGGAGATCCCCGATTATAAGACTTGTCCGGACTTGAGGCTTTACATGAAGCAAATGGATAATAACAGACTGGCAGCTCTCAACAAGTTGTCATTTGGTCAGATCTGCTTGGAGACTAACGCTGTATACAAACTTTGCACAGCAGCATGTCTCCCTGACATATGTCCCAGGGTGGTTGACACGCAGGGGAGCTTTGCGTGCAAGGTGCTGGGATATATATTGACCCAGATACACGAGCAACGCCTTAAGACCAGTTTGAAAAACGGAAACTTGTGCATTTCGGGTATCGATGTTATGTTTTTCTCAACTAAAGAGATCAAGGGCGGACAGGCTGCGGCCCACGAGATGTTGTTGTTGTGCTCAGGATGTAGGGTCCCGCCTCGTGCGGGTAAGATAGAGACCTACAATCTCTGCACTTACAGGTACGCCACAAATACTAACACCCCTCATAACAGGAGAATACAGTCGAATTCTTACAAGAAAATAGGATCTGTCACCGTTCCACTCGAAGCGGTCTATGACATGCTGGCCCTGTATGCGCCCACTTCACACTCTGGCTTTTGGGAGCAGATGTCAGTCGCGATGATGGATGCTTACAAGAATGGGGAATTTCAACGTGTCAATGCATTTGGACAATGTTCTATTGACAGCAGCACTGAGCAGCAGCTTATATTGAGATTCACACTGGACTTCAACACTGATCCGATACGCTCTGTGATATTAGAAGCGACAGCTGTCATCAAACCACTTAACGAACTCACTTTTAACAAGTGTCCCCTGGGAGGTGAGACATTTCAATGTTCAGCACCTTTGTATTACGGGCGGGGGTTATCAGAAGGATGATGTCTCACAATTCCCCCAAGGAAGCGTATGACAAAGGTCACCTGAAAGAATCCAGACTCGGTCAAAAAGACACTTTCCACGGTCCCAGATTGAGCGTGTATTCAATGCAATACTCTGGCCTTCCCGTGAAAAACGTTAGCTCATTTTGTACTACGCGGACCGTATATCATCAAGACAAGATATTTTTGAGAGTCAACCGTGCTGATCACGGTCACTTACTTGAACTAGAGGAGGATTGGGAGTGGAAGGATCGTTGAGGTGTCAACAATGTTCACAGCGTAGACACCTTTACCACGGACATGTTGAAACGTGATTATGCTAATACCATGATGGCCGTAAAGGGAGAGTTGATAACTAAAATTCCCCGAGTGTCAACCAAACTCATGGCCATGATAAAGGCTTTACGTGATTCGGACGGACACGCAGCGCTTGCAATGAGAAAGGGTACGGGGAGGCCAGCAAACAATCCACACTACAGAAGGACTCAACCTCGCTCTACAAGTGGCCAACTACATAAAAGGAATGATACTCAACAGTACTCGCTTGTGGCAAAAAGGAGAAAGATCGCTAGGGTGGAAGATAAAGAAAACTGAAGTCTCTAATGTGACCTCTGCAAGAATAAATATTCTCCATAGACACTATACTAGCTCTATCCGTTTTCACAGGTTAAGGGAGACATGTGAAAAGGAATCCAACCGAGACCCGTCAAGAGTCCAACGTGTATATAATGTCCCATAGGCCTACTTAAGGCGTGTTCCTCAAGTGAAAACAACTCACTGTCACATCATCGCGAGTAGAAGACTAGAATTGAGATCAGAAGTTTAGAATGTCGGATAGAGCGTGCAATTCGTCATGTTGGGCAAGGAGCGTGTGGACATGGCAGCCACAAATCGTTGACAAAAGCAATTCAACAGTTTTTAGTTTTCACGAGCCTGATGATGTTAATGTTGAGCGTTCTGATTTTTGGAAGACCGTGTCAGTTGTAATTGGCAATATACTCAAAGGCTCAAGTCTGCGTTTCGATCACGGAACTGGTTGTATGTCAGATTTGATAACAAAGATTTCCTCCCTGACCTTGCCTCAAATGAATGAAATCTTGGCAGTAGGAAGTGGCGATGGCTTAGCGGAAGCCTACATTGGATATGAAGCACTCAAAGCTAAGATAGTTCACATCACTGACATCAAACCTCTTCATAATATGGTCGAAGAGTTATCTTGCCACGAATCGATTGAGAAATATACCGAAGCGGACACTTTGATGTTCGTGTATCCCTTTGTAGGAGCTTCAGCTTACGAAGGAGTCATTAGAAAATTCAAAGGACACTACATTGTAATGATCGGAGAAGTTGCTACCCTTGGACACCACACTCCTGTTAAGTTGATGAAGCAGATAAGTCTAGATTTTGAAGAACTTTTAAAAGTGAAAATGGGCACTTGTACGCCTTTTTGCTGTAATGAGCACATGCTTATATACAACAGAAGATAAAGGAAGGCAACATCACGATTAACTGGATTTATGAAAAGATGCAGTTTTCACCATTAGACTTTTTTTTTCACTCAGCAGATGCTGCCGATTCCTCCAACTCACATAGCCCCGGTAAAGCGAATCGTCCGAGACTTGTCAACAGTCCACCGTGTATAGGCTATTTATGTCACATACTAGATTCGTTTTACATTCATTTTTACACCATTTTATATGTAACTTAATTGTGTTGTATTAAGGAGACCTTAGGCTCTTCGTATTGGTCAATAACTACACTGTAGTAGATGTATAGGGACATTGTAATGCATGTATAATTGCACTGTTATAGTTGAATGGTGTACACACAGTCTTGTAAAGATGTAATAAATAACTTTTTACACACAGTCATCTTTTTCAATTTATTTTAAGTTCAAATGCAAATGGTTAGTTACAGCACGATATCCATAACCGATCGGCCTACAATGCCTCTTTAACAAATGTACATTCGACAATTTATATCCGCACAGATGTGAGGTCTGAGATGGATTATAGGTGTTATTACTTCAGAACAGTAGATGGCAGCAACGACTAGGGTAATATGTGACAGGGAAGTTTTTAAAGATGTAAAAAAAAATAGGAAAAACTCCTATATCCTGTTATCTGTTCAAATGGGTCTTACCAGCAAAAGGGCCTAGATTCCTCCAACTCACATAGCCCCGGTAAAGCGAATCGTCCGAGACTTGTCAACAGTCCACCGTGTATAGGCTATTTATGTCACATACTAGATTCGTTTTACATTCATTTTTACACCATTTTATATGTAACTTAATTGTGTTGTATTAAGGAGACCTTAGGCTCTTCGTATTGGTCAATAACTACACTGTAGTAGATGTATAGGGACATTGTAATGCATGTATAATTGCACTGTTATAGTTGAATGGTGTACACACAGTCTTGTAAAGATGTAATAAATAACTTTTTACACACAGTCATCTTTTTCAATTTATTTTAAGTTCAAATGCAAATGGTTAGTTACAGCACGATATCCATAACCGATCGGCCTACAATGCCTCTTTAACAAATGTACATTCGACAATTTATATCCGCACAGATGTGAGGTCTGAGATGGATTATAGGTGTTATTACTTCAGAACAGTAGATGGCAGCAACGACTAGGGTAATATGTGACAGGGAAGTTTTTAAAGATGTAAAAAAAAATAGGAAAAACTCCTATATCCTGTTATCTGTTCAAATAGGTCTACTTCTTGGGGTTTTCAATGAAGGCTGTGGAGGTATGTACATTTTGCGGCAGTATTCATAAAGGTAATAACATTGTGAAATAGACTCTCTGACTCAAGACTATGCTTGTCAACAGTCCAACCGTGGGAGTCTGTGCTCGTTTCTCCCATCCATCCACACCGTGCCTCAGGTCAAGACCTTGAAAGGAAGAAAAACTTGACTTGTCAAACTTTCAAAGCTGCTGGTTCCTCCAACCCACACCAGCTCGTTGCTCCAACCAACACATGTGCAAGACTTGTCAACAGCCCAAAGCCTAGCCTATATAATGTCACATACATAGGCTCGTTCCTCAAGTGAAAAGCCATATTTAACTTGACAAAACCCTGTAGAGCCCACAATTCAATCATGGCAACATCAAGGGGAGATTATGGTCTCTTCTCCGTGGATTATGTTGTCATTAGAAAGGGTGAACAGGAGCTCGATCCATTTAGTCTCTTTGTAAATCAGACTCAGAATCAGAGAAATTCACATTGTAATTACCCCTCGGAAAAACCCTCGCGGTATATCATTTTAAACCTTGAGTCTCAATGCGACGAAGATTACCCACCTCCTATGGACAAGCAACAACTTGTCAACTCATACTGCACGTATATTACCAACAGATTGAGAGAGCTATCTAAACCAGACGTCTCCAAGCAACGCCGCTGTGTATTATTCGTCTCGTCGAGTTACATACCAATACCATTGATAGGGGTAACAGTGGGTAGACCAGACACGATACCCTGTTTCTTCAATTGCTTTAAAAATGTCTACATTGTCGACGGAGAATCGTTTTGCTCTTCGAGGTTTTTAAACAAGTGGAAAGTCGAGTCCTCTCTCCCCCGAGATCTGCAAGATTTTCACGTGGCGCTGGAGGCTTACAGACCTGTGAATTTCACACAAGACCAGACAAACCTTTGGGTTTATTCGCCAGCTGGAGAGGCAGGTGAAGCATTGAATCTTTATCTCGTAAACCAAAAAGACCACGTCTTATACTACAGGAGGGCTGTGCGTGTAATGAAACTCCAGTGGCAGTGGGAATCTTCATATCAGGAAGGCAGAGAAGAGAGGCATTCTGACTACGCCTACGAGACACGACACTGGTGTGGCACAGTCCTTACGTATATTTATCACTCGCTGAAAAGTAAGCTTCTGCAAACCGAATTGACCACATTGCTTACTCATCTTTTTGGACCCAATTTTTCATTCGGGACTGTGGATGAGTGATTGCCATGTGAAATGTTACAATATTCATATTCAATAAAACGTTGTCAACCATCTGTGTTTTTGTTGCCACTCATGATTTTCTAAATTTTAGTTCCTACACCATACCGACGATGTATGATCACGTACCGTAACCTAGTGGTGTCCCAATTCCTAGGGCTATATAGCCCTTACCCCTCGGTTTCGAGGGCCAGGGGGTAGGGGTAGGGGTAAGGGTAATGGGTAAGGGGATGTATTGGGATTGGCCCCAAGATTCGCACATTGGGTTATCAATAAAACACACGCATCTTAATAGAAAATAAGACTAGAAAAATATTCTAGCCTATAGACCAACTGCTTAAAAAACACAGATTATTACAAAATTCTTAATAAAATAAAAAAAGCCTAGAGTAGCTTTAGCTCAGAAATATAGAAATATATTAAAAACAAAAATGGGTATTGTTATCAGTTTTATTAAATTCGTTTTTTGTTTTTACAATCAATTTTCATGAGAAAGATTCACACATTGGGTTATCAATAACACATACGCATCTTAGTAGAAAATAAGACTAGAACAATATTCTAGCCTATAGACCAACTGCTTAAAAAACACAGATTATTACAAAATTCTTAATAAAATAAAAAAAGCCTAGAGTAGCTTTAGCTCAGAAATATAGAAATATATTTATTTAAAAACAAAAATGGGTATTGTGATCAGTTTGATTAAATTCGTTTTTGTTTTTAAAATCAATTTTCATGAGCAAGATTCACACATTTGGTTATCAATAACACACACGCATCTTAATAGAAAATAAGACTAGAAAAATATTCTAGCCTATATACCAACTGATTAAAAACACAGATTATTACAAAGTTCTTAATAAAATAAAAAAACCTAGACTAGCTTTAGCTCAGAAATATAGAAATATATTTATTTAAAAACAAAAATGGGTATTGTGATCAGTTTGATTAAATTCGTTTTTGTTTTTACAATCAATTTTCATGAGAAAGATTCACACATTTGGTTATCAATAACACATACGCATCTTAGTAGAAAATAAGACTAGAAAAATATTCTAGCCTATAGTATAGACCAACTGATTAAAAAACACAGATTATTACAAAGTTCTTAATAAAATAAAAAAGCCTAGACTAGCTTTAGCTCAGAAATATAGAAATATATTTATCTAAAAACAAAAATGGGTATTGTGATCAGTTTGATTAAATTCGTTTTTGTTTTTACAATCAATTTTCATGAGCAAGATTCACACATTTGGTTATCAATAACACATACGCATCTTAGTAGAAAATAAGACTAGAAAAATATTCTAGCCTATAGTATAGACCAACTGATTAAAAAACACAGATTATTACAAAGTTCTTAATAAAATAAAAAAGCCTAGACTAGCTTTAGCTCAGAAATATAGAAATATATTTATCTAAAAACAAAAATGGGTATTGTGATCAGTTTGATTAAATTCGTTTTTGTTTTTACAATCAATTTTCATGAGCAAGATTCACACATTTGGTTATCAATAACACACACGCATCTTAATAGAAAATAACACTAGAAAAATATTCTAGCCTATATACCAACTGATTAAAAACACAGATTATTACAAAGTTCTTAATAAAATAAAAAAACCTAGACTAGCTTTAGCTCAGAAATATAGAAATATATTTATTTAAAAACAAAAATGGGTATTGTGATCAGTTTGATTAAATTCGTTTTTGTTTTTAAAATCAATTTTCATGAGCAAGATTCACACATTTGGTTATCAATAACACACACGCATCTTAATAGAAAATAAGACTAGAAAAATATTCTAGCGTATAGACCAACTGATTAAAAAACACAGATTATTACAAAGTTCTTAATAAAATAAAAAAGCCTAGAGTAGCTTTAGCTCAGAAATATAGATAGGCCTTACAGATACGCTTACCTCCACAAGTTAACCCGTTCAAATCAGTAGCTGTCCGAATCTCTGCCCAGAACATGGCCGGAAATCCTCAAGATTCTGTGAAGATTACGAATTTCGTCACCACAGACCGGACACCTGGAGGATTGACAGAGACAAACCAAATGACCACATTTGGTCACCCACTCTTGGTTAAAGCAACAAGATGATATTGCGTGCTGCGTGGTGTCAATTGTGATTGCGCGACTGTGCTGCTGGCAAGCTGCACACAGAACAAGAAACGATTCGTCATCCCTCATCAATTCGGAACAACGAAGGCATATCAGATGACCGCATTTTAGATATTCGAAAGCCCCGCCGAGGCAGCGGACACAAGCAAAAATGCCTATATCAGCCTCTCTAGGAGTGTTTGCTGTCACGTGTTCACGCTCGCTCCTGGCATCTGAAAATATAAAACAGAAAACCCTTCAGAAAATATGTACACAAAAATGTTTGGCCTATATAAATACTATTGTAGCCAATCATTTACCAGTAAGTGAAACGCTAGGCCGCAGAGCCAGCTCTGCCATGGTGAGGGCCCCAAGATCATTACGACTGGTGTCTATCCCTGTCACCGAATCGTAGAAACGCCCATCCTGTGATAAGACATCTTTCAACGTAGACTTTGGATCAGCGTAGTACAACACGACCGGGAGTCTTAAACCTGTCTCGTTATCGTGGAGGCCGTGTTTCATTATTTTAGAAGAGGTGTTGAATTCCAGATTGTGATAATTGTGATAAAAACCTGAAGACTTTTGAAAAAAATCGTCAGATTTGTGAATTTTATTCACATGTGCGATTTTGAATTCGTGCCTTATCAGTGCTATGCACGGAGCGTTTGTGGAGATTGCCAAACTCTCGTTCCAAATGTTAGAACTTAATAATCCATTTGCTCTGATCAGCTCGTAAATGGACTGCGCTCTGTTACAGGTGATGAATCTCATAGTCTCGCCCGATAACACTGTTATCTGATGTGGAATCTGCGGAAGTAAACAGAAAGTATAAGAGTTTAGTGTGTTTTTTTTATTAATATTTTTTTTATTTAAAATTGTAAATTGTTTTTTTCACAATTAAAAATCTAAACATTAAAAAAAATAGGGTGGATTCAGGTATATTGGGACATTTTTGTAATTTTATCTTCTGAGTTTAAGTTTGTCATCAAGTTCTAAAAATAACACAACACATGAGAAATTTCTGAATTCCTCAAGGTATCCACATTATTTGAGTGTAAAAAAATAAGTCTTTATGATATTTTATAAATGCATGGCTCACTATTTTAGTGCAGTTGACACAAAACTAATTTAAAGCAACTTGTTTGGTAATTTGGGACAGTATGTTTGGTAATTTGGGACACCAAGAAAATGTTCAAATTAAATTAATATAAACATAATTTCAAATATTTTGATTTAGATTTTAGTACACTATTACATCACACATATTGTATCAACATTGGTGTCCACATTAAATTAAGCATATACATTTTACAGCCTTATATTAAAATCCATCCAAATCATTCTTCTCATCTCTTATGTCATGTGACTTTAGTTATATGCTTCCTAAGCAATGGGTGTGTTCGACATGACCTCGCTTCATGCAGCGCTGCAGCTGGCTGCAGGCGGCTGACTTGAAACAGTGAATTCTGGTTAGACTTTTTGTCCGACTTGACACAGCGCCGAGGCTAGGTCACTGAGACGTAGTGTTAACAAAAGAAACAGAAAGCCTGATGCAAGGGCTAAAAGACCTCTAGAGCTAGTGCACACAGATTTGGCAGGTCCAATTCACACAGAGTCCAGAGAGGGGTACAAATATGTTGTGTCATTTACTGATGACTTTTCCAGTGCAGTGTTTGTATATGCCCTGAAGAGTAAAAGTGACACATTGCAAGCAACAGAGAGGTTTCTTGCGGATACGGCCCCATATGGTAAAATTCAACGATGGCACGGTGCATGCTGATAGAGAGTGGGTTACCTAAAGGTTTGTGGCCTTACGCAGTACAGACAGCAGCCATAACCAGGAACAGGTGTTTTAACAATCGCACCAAACAGACACCAGTTCAGATGTTAACAGGGAGACGGCCCAATCTATCCAGGATGCAAAAGTTTGGTTCAGAGTGTTTTGCTTATAAACAAGATAAAAGAAAGCTGGATCCAAGATGTGAAAAGGGTGTTTTTATTGGTTATGACAAAAGCAGTCCAGCATACATCATCTATTTCCCTGAGAGCAGGAAAGTGCAAAAGCACAGGTTAGTCAAGTTTGTTTCTAAGATCTGTGTTGAGCAACAGACTCAGACCAGCATTGTGGATGATGATGATGATCTGGAGCAGAGGGCCAATAGGACTAGGCAGAATGGGAATGCTAGTCCAGTAAGTGACCAGGTTCCAGACAAAGAGGAGGAACTGAGTAGCAGTCCTCAGACCCAGACAGTTGAAGCCATGCCTGAGCCTACAAGGTACCCTTCTAGAGTGAGGAGGAGGCCAGCCTATTTCCATGACTATGTGTCTCAACAGGCATCTGATGAGGAAATTGATCAGGCACAGATGAACATGGATTACTGTTATAGAGTGACATGTAACATACCAGTAACTTTCACAGGAGCTGTAACCTCAGACAAATCAAAAGAATGGCTTGCTGCAATGGATGAGGAGATGCAGTCACTTAGAGATAATAACACATTTACCCTAAGTAGCTTGCCTGAGGGTAAGAAGGCAGTGGGGGGTAGATGGGTTTATGCAATCAAGAATAACATGGATGGATCTGAAAAGTGCAAAGCACGTTATGTGGCAAAAGGATACAGTCAGATGAGAGGTGTAGATTATGAGGAGACATTTTCCCCTACAGCTAACTTGACGAGTATCCGAGTGGTCATACAAAAAGCAGCGCAAGAAAACCTGATTCTGCACCAAATGGATGTTAAAACTGCCTACCTGAACGCACCAATAGATCATGAAATTTACATGGAACAGCCAGAGGGCTATGAGGTGGAATCTGGCACAAGTGAAAAATTGGTCTGTAAGTTGGAGAGATCATTGTATGGGCTAAAATCGCCGGTCGTTTCATGCAGCCGCAGTCCATCTCGAACGCACCTAATGTATCAGCACCTTGTAACTTTACCATAGCATTTTCAAGGCAGAAGTAAAATGCCTTTTCCTTATGCTGTCCCAATATAACTGAATCCACCCTACAATAAACACAGCTATACAGTCTATATTAGGCTATAGATACAAACAGACAAAAGCAAGAACACTTACGTGTTTACAGTGCCAGATGAACTCGGTCTGGGGGTCCGCGGTGTGCACATCATCAGCGAACCAATCGGCATTTTTAAGTAGGTTCGAGACCATTTTCACGTGTTCATAGAAGCTGTCTCCGGGCTTGATCGCTGTGTGCACGAAAGAACATTGATTTACCATTTCGGTCAAGGGGGAGTTGAGCAATGATGTTAGATCTGTAATTTCGAATTGCCGGCAATCTCTGTCCGCCCACAATTCCTCGCTCAAATTTAAAACCTTTTGCGCGAATGGGTTAAACTTCTCTCTTGACAATTGTACGCATATAACTGTCAGATCGCTAGCGAGATGTCGACTTCTCCATGAACTCAAAAACCACCGTTGGAGATCTTCGCAAGGAAACATGATATGACTTTCTGGTGAAAACTTCCATTTGAGCGATAATGTAAGAAATTCCGACATCGGGGCAGGGGGTGTGTGTGTCGTTAAAATGTGCGTATGTTCCTCCTGCCTCCTTGCGTATTATATAGCAAAGACTAATGTTGTTTGGGCTATAAATTTCGCTGCGGTGATAACCTACTTGGGTTCTCACCGCAACGAAATGTATTGACAGCGTTCCACAGGTTTTCTGAAGGCCAGTTGTCTCAATAACACGTTCAGCTCGAAAGTCACAACATCCGTGAGACATATACGATTTTCACACACTGAAAAAAAGCACGCCCCATGCCAGATGCCTGTCCTGTGAGAGAATCCCCTCCCTCTCTCATTATCACTCTCTGTATCTCTCTTGATCTTGGGTTGGGTTGTAAGTAAGTAAATAAGTAAGACTTTATTTATATAGCACATTTCATACAAGAATTGTAGCTCAAGGTGCTTTACATGAAATCAATAAAAACAATAATACAAGTGATAAAAGTAATAATTAAAATAGCAAATCAATGAAAACAATAATATAACTAATAAAAGTAGTAAAACCCTTCTGAGATAAAATTATTTAAATGCTTCGGTAAAAAGGTAGGTTTTAAGATGTCTTTTAAAAATGTCTAGCATGTTTGCTTCCCTAATATTTATGGGTAATTTGTTCCATAGTTTTGGGGCGTAATTGACAAAGGCCGAATCACCAATCTTCTTATGACGTGTGTGAAGGTCTGGTCTGTGGCGTTGCAGCTGGGTTCTGTGAAGCTCGTGTGTGTGTGTGTGTGCTGACAGTGAAGAGGGACGCACACACAAAACAGCAAGCAGACACTATCCCTCTCTATCTCTAGCTCTCTCGTATCTCTAGCTCGATCGCTCTAGCTCTCTAGATCTATCTCGAGTCTCTCTATCTCTCTCTCTATCTCTCTCTAGCTATCTCTCTCTCTCTCTCTCTCTCTCTCTCTCTCTCTCTCTCTCTCTCTCTCTCTCTCTCTCTCTCTCTCTCTCTCTCTCTCTCTCTCTCTGCCTCTGCCAACCTCTGTACAGACCCAAGTCAGCTGTACATATGGAATATATACAGTTTCAGAAAGCCACGTAGACAGTTTCTAAAGTTAACCCGACTGACTGAAAGTTTCGGGGCAAGCCTCTGAAAAGACCCATGGTGGTTTAGTTATTCAAACATGTAATGTTCTAGTTATGAGCTAATGTTCAGAATTCCCTCTGCAATAACAAACCAAATTGAGTTCAGTTTATCACATATTTATTAAAGTTGAATTTAGACACTGGTGTACACATGTAACAAATACAAGAGAAAAATAATACTGAAGAGTTGTAATGTGACATCTATCTTCACAAGAACTGCGATGTTTACTATTGAATTAACATTGATCTCTGTGGATGTTTCATTTGAGTTCCATATTTTGTCGAACGTGATTGGTGCATGTGACCCCTTGTTTCATTTGGTTGACCAATGGCTACTGCCCCGAAATGGACCGGAAGCTGTTTCATTTGGTTTCAACCAATCAAAACACTGGATTCAAAAAAAAAGGCGGCCATTGCTCTCTCGCACTGTAAATCCATTGCTAGCCAAAGTGCGTTATGATCAACATCGATTTATTAAAAAAACAACCTCAAAACGTCTTAAACGTAAGGTAATATGTAGCTGGCTAGAAAGCTGACATTTTCCTCTTTCTTTACATGTATAACATGTGCCGTTTGTAAACGATAGTGGCTTAGCAGATAATTGTGAAATAGGTCAACGTTTACTGTGTACAGTACGGACCGAAATCATATCGCTAGCGAGTCATCACAGGTTGATGTAACCCGGCTGGCTAGCTGTCTTTACTGTCTTAAACGTAAGGTAATATGTAGCTGGCTAGAAAGCTGACATGTTCCTCTTTCTTTACATGTATAACATGTGCCGTTTGTAAACGACAGTGGCTTAGCAGATAATTGTGAAATAAGTGACGTTTGACTGTGTACAGTACGGACCGAAATCATATCGCTAGCGAGTCATCACAGGTTGATGTAACCCGGCTGGCTAGCTGTCTTTAATGTATAATATGGATTGAAACTTGCTGTCTGTGTAAATAAAAGTCATATTATGAATCATTATGAACGATTGTCGTGTCAAGTCATTGCCAGTCTCCCCACCCTTGCCCCAGCCTGGAGGAGTCAAAGGCCAAGGTGACTTCAGTCTTTGGCAGTCTACTGAAGATGGACTCCACAAAAAAGGTATTTTAAAATACAGTTCATTGAACAACAACAACAACTCCTGTTTTTAATGATCAGCTTGATTTTGATCTGTGTTTTATGACTAAACAGATGGTTTGTGTTTCTGTTGTTTCTCTCTTCACAGATGACCAAGAAGCTCGCTGGCAAGGCTGCAGACTGTCCACCAACGTGGGCAACGAGCGCGGCCAGGTGCTCATGTCCATCTTAAACACACTGCCCTACCAGCACACAGGCACCAAGCCCTACCTACCTGCAGCATGCAGGCACCGAGCTCCACCTGCAGCACTGCCCACCAGCCCTGCCCTAGAAAAGGCTGGTGGGCGCGGGGACGGCCCGAAATGTCATGTTTTGCAGTGTGTCACTCAATGTCTCAATAGAAAGCATAGTACATTTGTCATCTCTTTTTGTGATCTTTTTAAATACTGTGGTGAACTCAAACTACTGTCATTTGTCTACCTCTGTTCAAATGTTACATCTCTTTCTGTGATTGCTTGTGAATAAAAAAACATATCTTTAAATACTGTGTGGTGACTTATTTTTTGACATTGAATGAGCAGAATGATAGTGGGGAATCAGACAGTTGAATCATTTCCAAGGTTTATTGAACTTCTATTATTCAACACTATAAACTATGTACAAAAGAACACATGTTCAGGATGTGCAGTTTTCCTCCATTTCTTAAGGCTTGACGATGAGGAATGGATTACCCTACAACCATCACTACCTTCTCTATAGACAAAGGCTATGCAGAGACAGTAAAGGTAGTTCAGTCAAGACAATCACGTATTAGATTTGAGCATTTATTGTTACATGACATGGACATGTAGATTTAACTTTGGCGGAGTGGATGATCTAAGGGAAGCCCTCCCTGCCTCCTCGATGCAACACATACATACATGACATATGAGGCAGGGAGCAATAGAGATATAATCCCCCTGATGGATAGAACATACAGACAGCATGGGGGAGAAGGGGATGGTGGAGGGTGGCAGCATCACTGATCATACAACAACCGGGGTGTGTGTGTGTGCGTATCCGCGCGTCTTTTAAAGACGCCTTATCGGACGCGCCCAATGAATTTGCCCTGCTAATATGGGTGTAGTGAGCGGAGGAAAGAAAGGTGGAGTAAGACGCCTTACGTCCCTGATAGATGATGACGCGCGCTGCCCGATTGCCCTGCCTGAACTAGCTGCGCTTATAGAGAATGATAGTGGGGAATCAGACAGTTGAATCATTTCCAAAGATTATTGAACTTCTATTATTCAACACTATAAACTATGTACAAAAGAACAAATGTTCAGGATGTGCAGTTTTCCTCCATTGCTTACCCTACAACCATCACTACCTTCTCTATAGACAAAGGCTATGCAAAGTGGGGCCGTTTTACAGACAGTACAGGTACAGAGCACATGAAAGGTGTGAAGTCTGTGCTGGGCGCCCAGAGTACTTCCTGACTTATTTTCAAAATCGCCGCTGAAATATGTCCCGCCTACCCCAGAACCTCCCCTTTGTTTCATTTACAGCCAGGAAAAAAATTCCAAAACGGGGAAATAAATATAAAATCAAAAAGGCCACCAAAAACCGCTCGGGTCAGCGCAGTTGTTCACGGGCGCCTCCTGGCCTTGTCTCCTGGCGCGGGGGGCCTTCAGCATGGGCCGGAAGTGTCATAACTGGCCACAGAGATGATTGTTAACGTCCTTTGTTTACTTAAAGGGATCCGTAATACTCTGTGCTGGTGCAATGAAGTGTGAGGCCATCAAAACACAAGCCAGTATTTCTATGGAAACAGTTTAACTCGTGCATAATGTTAATACAATCCACGCCCTCATTTGCTTTAGAAGGGTCAGTAAACATCTCTCTTGCCAAGTTGCAACTAAACTCTTCAACATCATGTCTACGGAAGACACTGTTCAACTTAGACATTCCAAGTTTCCAGGCTAGGAAAGTTATCACATCGACCAAAGTGCCGTGGTCAATTGGGCAGTCTAAAACAACATTAAATTGCCTGTCTGATGCTGAATACTGTGCTGTTAACCACTCTGTTAAATACCAAATCATTGTTCTAAATGGTTTCGTTGATGTGATGTCAACAAGACTGGCATCCACCAGTGGGAAAATAACTTGACTTTCCACAGACACAGACGAGCACCACATAAAAAGAAAGATTTCAGTGTCTAAAACAAAACAGGACCAATGGTAATTATAGCTTCCTAATTCAACTCCAAACAATTTTGGCAAATTGTCATCTCGGCCAATCAATCTCTCAGTATCAGGAGCAGCTCGACACCCGACAATCACATGATCCCAAAAGGCTGGCAGATGTGGAATACATACGAATCTATACGCCACGTCTTCAGGTAATGGTTTGTCTGGCCAATAGCAGAAGGAGAAGTTGTCATTTGCAGTAAGGAGCCGTGTAAAAGCTGTGGTAGAAGAAATTAACAAAAATCAGTGTATATTTTCTTTGGTAATATCATTGCTTATTATTGATAGTGTAGGCTATTATTGTGGTTCCACCTACCTAGACGCAGCTTTGGTATGTCAAGGACATCTCTGTCCTTTAAGATCTGCCGGACATGCTGGTTGACAGCTTCATCTGTCATGAAATGATCCTCCTTTTTAAGTTGGACATTCCAGTCACCAGCGACACTGTCAAACTCTGAACAATTAGCTAGAAAGCTAGCTGTCGTGTTAACGTGACATCTTTTAGATGTGACATGATGTCGGGCACAACCGTCACTGGAACGATAACATTTACTACATAAAACACAACCACAGGAGTTCTGAATTGGCATATTTAGTGTGATCGTGTAGTCTACACATATGAATTCCCTGTTAAATGTTTTCTGACAACAATGACATTGGATCGAGCGTTTGACTAAAGACAATATGTCATCTAGCTGTAAGTGGGACTGGAGCTGGCACACAGCTGCTTGCTGTGGCAGTGCAGATGTGCTCTGTTGATTTAAAAAGTCACAGACAATGCCTAAAGACAACTGAGTTTCCTGGTTACCAGAGTATACTGGCGTTTCAATGAGTTCAAGATATGATTCAAAGTTCTCTTGAGGGGGGGACTCCGGAATCGATTTGTAGTCGTGGTGTGGCAAAACACTTGAAGGATTATCTGGGTCGTACCCAGCTCTCTCATCCTCTAGCTCAGAAGAAAGTAAATCGTTCTCTTGGCACCGGTTTACGTATTCTAGGTCCGCGAGCATTCCTGGGGTGCCCTGCATGGGAGGGTTTCTGCAGAGAGAAAAAAAGTCATTTTAAGGGAAGTCGTAATGACTTACCCACACAACACAAGACGAGAGCAACGAATAGCGTAAAGTTAACCTGCTGTGCTCCCTTCGCAGGTGTGCAGAATGTTAAACGAATACGAGAGACACACAGCTAAAATAGACTACCTAGGGTATTTGATTTGTTAAATACTTACGGGGAAAAAGTGTGATTATCTTCATTTTCAAAATCTCCTTGCTGGATCTGGGCCAATACCTCTAATCCGTTAGGAAAAATTGTATCGAAAGTGACAGGAACATTCTCATAAGCAAGATCTTCTGTGTCTGAAATGTCACATGACATTTCTACCGAAAGGGCTCGATTGGTGATTGGCACAGCCTCCTCTATTTCATTTTCAAAACATTTAGCCTCAGCGGCCGCAGTGTTAAGATTTGACGTAGACGACTGAGTGACCCCGAGATCTTCGTGACAATCCCCAGATTTGATATCTGTGTCGTCCTGACCTTTGTGAGCAGATAACATAATTTGCATATTCCTACCGCTGCTACGTGAAGCAGTCTTGTCGATGTTTGATAAGGTGCAATTAATCGAGTCTTCAGTTAAAAGTCCAGTAGGCAGGCTATTGGTAGAAAGTGCACATCTGACGTCAGGACTTCGATCTAGCACATGCCTTGCAGAATCTTGATTTCCTTCATTAGAAAGACGATTATGAACATTTGGGTACCAGGTTAAGATTTGCGCTAAATCTGTCCCTTCCATCTTATTTTCTGCTGCGTTGTTGTGGTTAGGTCTATGTAGAGTTCGCGCAGCCAAGCTAGAATCAACATTTTCGGGTATGATCGCACTGTTTTCAGCCTGATGAACACACACCGAATCGTCAACCTGACGATCTAGATCGACAGCGGCAGATTCGACCACACTGTTGGAGTCTTCGTAGGCCTGAATTAACGGATCTTCGTCAATTATCAGATGATCATCATCCTGAAGAGCAGCCGCTGATTCAACTACACTGCAGGCTTCGCGAGCCCGTTTACCTGGTGCTGACTCTATCTCGTCAATCGTGTTGTCTGCAATGTCTCTGTCCACGTTGTCACCGCGTGTCCTGTCACGAACGAAGTGACTTTGTCCGTGTCGGTGTCTGCCATAGGTCATAGCCTGGTCATCGTTCCTGTTTTTAGGACGTTTTAGGAGAAAAAAAGTCATTTTAAGGGAGGTCATAATGGTTAACCCCACAACACTAGACGACAGCAACGACTAGCGTAAAGTTAACCTGCTGTGCTCCCTTCGCAGGTGTGCAGAATGTTAAACGAATACGCCGGACACACAGCTAAAATAGACTACCTGGGGTTTTTGATTTGTTAAAATACTCACGGGGAAATAGTGTGATTATCTTCATTTTCAAAATCTCCTTGCTGCATCTGGGCCAATACCTCTAATCCAGGAAAAATTGTATCGAAAGTAACAGGAACATTCTCATAAGCAAGATCTTCTGTGTCTAAAATGTCACATGATATTTCTACCGAAAGGGCTCGGTCTTCTTCCTGTTGTAGGTTCTCTGTAACCTCCCTAACAAAACACTGTCTGTTTCTGGAAAACTCATCCCTCGGAAGGCTGTAACATTCAGAGGCCATTTGATTGGTGATGGATTGCACAGCCTCCTCTGTTTCATTTTCAAAACATTTAGCCTCGACACAAATTTCAGCGGCCGCAGTGTTAAGATTTGACGTAGACGACTGAGTGACACCGAGATTTTCGTGAACAGACTCAGGAGACGAGGAACTGCATGAGTGACAATCGTCAGACTTGATATCAGCTTCAAATACACCTGTAAATTTTCTGTTTTCTGAGATAAGCCAGGCTCTCTTTCTAGTGGAGCGTCGTCTTCTTAAAACAATAGCCGAACCTTGATGTGACAGCTCTGTGTCGTCCTGACCTTTGTGAGCAGATAACATAATTTGTATATTCTTACCGCGGCTACGTGAAGCAGTCTTGTCGATGTTTGATAAGGTGTCATTAATGGAGTCTTCAGTTAAAAGTCCAGTAGGCAGGCTATTGGTAGAAAGTGCACATCTGACGTCAGGACTTCGATCTAGCACATGCCTTGCAGAATCTTGATTTCCTTCATTAGAAAGACGATTATGAACATTTGGGTACCAGGTTAAGATTTGCGCTAAATCTGTCCCTTCTATCTTTTTTTCTGCTGCATTGTTGTGGTTAGGCCTATGTAGAGTTCGCGCAGCCAAGCTAGAATCAACATTTTCGGGTATGATCGCACTGTTTTCAGCCTGATGAACACACACCGAATCGTCAACCTGACGATCTAGATCGACAGCGGCAGATTCGACCACACTGTTGGAGTCTTCGTCGGCCTGAATTAACGGATCTTCGTCAATTATCAGATGATCATCAGCCTGAAGACTAGCCGCTGATTCAACTACACTGCAGGCTTCGCGAGCCCGTTTACCTGGTGCTGACTCTATCTCGTCAATCGTGTTGTCTGCAATGTCTCTGTCCACGTTGTCACCGCGTGTCCTGTCACGAACGAAGTGACCGTGTCTGTCACTTTGTACGTGTCTGTGTCTGCCATAGGTCATAGCCTGGTCATCGTTCCTGTTTCGATCGTTTTTAGGACGTTTGCTGTCTGCTTGAGAAGACCGAGGATAAACCGAGGTTTTAGGGTTATGAAACGATCGTTCTAACCTTGGAGTAGAAGGAGCTTTAAAAACCTTGGATCTCCTGTAGCCTCTAGGCCTAGATCTATTAGCGTTTCCGCCACCACGCGGTCGATTTTCGCCACGCTGGCTGTTGTTTTCCGGCCTACGCTGTGTGTTGTATGTCAATTCTTCAGGTGCATCTCTCCTCAGCTGAGATGTTCCTCTGTCACATGAGTTTCTTTGATAAAAGTATTCTGGTGGTCTAGCGAGATCTTTGCGTGAGCGATCACAATTCTTTCCGTAAAACCTGTCTGACCTATCACAGTTCTCTTCATAAAATGTAGGCCTATCACAATTCTCTTCATAAAATCTAGGCCTATAACAGTTCTCTTCATAAAATGTAGGCCTATCACAGTTCTCTTCATAAAACGTGTCAGCCTGAACGCGTCTTTCGTTTAGCATTCTCCTCTGTATATTTTGCCAAGGCGCTGAGTAACTCTGCTCTGTGTAATTATGATATGGCAGCGCGTCTCGTGGTCTTTCCTCACGCCAATTTGTCCACTCTCTGTTTTGACCATGCGGCATGTCTGTATACTCTTCACTTCTTAAATCTATTCTGCGTTTTTTGGAGTAACCCCTGTCTGTTTGTCTTGCTTCCATCACACCTGGCGTGGAGCCTAAGTCACGCTCGACTAGGTTGTCTAGGGTTGGAGAGAAATGAGACGATTGAGCTTTGTTGTTTTTATGGCCAAGCGTCTGCCAGCCATGCAGAGGAGGGACCAATGTAAAATATCTAAAGAACTGAATCCAACCACTGCTTTGACCTTTCTGAAGCTTGAGAATGGTGTATATTATGACTTGACTAGAGTGGGACAAAACAACCCAGCCCACACACACCACACACACCACACACACCACACACACACACACACACACACACACACACACACACACACACACACACACACACACACACACACACACACACACACACACACACACACACACCACACACACACACACACACACACACACACACACACACACACACCCACAAACACACATGCATGCACACACATTAAAGATGATAAATTCTCAGAATCTGGTTCAGACATCAGATCAAGGTCTTTTCCTGTTTTATCTGATACGATGTGAACATTGGGGGATTGTTATCATTCGACTAGACACAACTCTTGATAAGATTTGAGATTCTCAGACACTGATCTTTGCTTAATAATAATAATAATTAAAAAAAAAGGATAATCTTATCTTGTTTTGCCAAGGACCAGGATATAATATTTTGGTAGACAGATATTAAGATGTGACATGATGGAGAAAGGGGCTCATTTAGGCTTTTAGATCATGAATAATATTTAATATTCGATTCATTTGCTTGGAAAAACAATGTTTTTAAGACCGATCAAGCTAATAGAAACTCCATGTCACCTTCGTCATATAACATTGAACACCAGCAGAGGTCAATACATACCCTTCCTCATTATATGGTCCTCGTCCATCACTGAACATGATGGGTAGAGCCATAGACTTGTCACTCTTCATGGACACACAGCTGGGTACAGGTGAGGCTGGTCTCTGCTGTATGATCCTGTCAACAAACACATTAAAGATGATAAATTCTCAGAATCTGGTTCAGACATCAGATCAAGGTCTTTTCCTGTTTTATCTGAGACGATGTGAACATTGGGGGACTGTTATCACTCGACTAGTAAAGAATGTACAATACATTACAGCACAATACATGAACTGTCATCACCAGCTGCATCACGGGCACTGCACCTTCTATAATTCCAGACATCTGTGTGCCACCAATTATATCAAGGGCTATCATTATCTATAGGCTAGTTCAAGTTATCAATATTTGTGGCTTATTAATCACTGAATGCATCATAGCACAAGAACAATGTTCATACTACTTTATAAAGGATGCATGTCTTAAAGAATACATTGTGCTTATTAAAGTAATGTTTTATGTTTTAAATTAGAAGTTTGCTTAGGCCTAAACATAGTCTCATTTAGGGAGTGGGGAACAGGCTGTACTGTGTGCCCTAATCTCTTCATTTCAGGAGCCAGGAGCAACCTTGAAGCCGGGCTGGGATGGCACCGGAGCGTGGGGCGCGCCAGCAAGAACAACTCCCGCATGAGAAAGCACAACCTTCTTTTGATCATTTTGTATGACGGCATTGTAGCCTATAATATATCCTGGGGCAGGGACAGATAGCCAGTTGGACTTCGTGAACCAAGCCCTAACATTGTTGCGGTTAGGGAAACGTAGACAACCCCAGAGCTCTGTACTTGATTTCCAACTGCTGCATTAAAACTGATATTATCGGACCTCTTCGACTCCAGACCACTCTTTCTAGAACACAGACTTGTGTCATTGAAAACTAGCATTACATAGGCCTATTGGAATAGACACAAAGAATCTTAGTCCTTCACTAGACACAACTCTTGATAAGATTTGAGATTCTCAGACACTGATCTTTGCTTAATAATAATAATAAAAAAAAAGGATAATCTTATCTTGTTTTGCCAAGGAAAAGGATATAATATTTTGGTAGACAGATATTAAGATGTGACATGATGGAGAAAGGGGCTCATTTAGGCTTTTAGATCATGAATAATATTTAATATTCGATTCATTTGCTTGGAAAAACAATGTTTTTAAGACCGATCAAGCTAATAGAAACTCCATGTCACCTTCGTCATATAACATTGAACACCAGCAGAGGTCAATACATACCCTTCCTCATTATATGGTCCTCGTCCATCACTGAACATGATGGGTAGAGCCATAGACTTGTCACTCTTCATGGACACACAGCTGGGTACAGGTGAGGCTGGTCTCTGCTGTATGATCCTGTCAACAAACACATTAAAGATGATAAATTCTCAGAATCTGGTTCAGACATCAGATCAAGGTCTTTTCCTGTTTTATCTGAGACGATGTGAACATTGGGGGACTGTTTTAACAATCGCACCAAACAGACACCAGTTCAGATGTTAACAGGGAGACGGCCCAATCTATCCAGGATGCAAAAGTTTGGTTCAGAGTGTTTTGCTTATAAACAAGATAAAAGAAAGCTGGATCCAAGATGTGAAAAGGGTGTTTTTATTGGTTATGACAAAAGCAGTCCAGCATACATCATCTATTTCCCTGAGAGCAGGAAAGTGCAAAAGCACAGGTTAGTCAAGTTTGTTTCTAAGATCTGTGTTGAGCAACAGACTCAGACCAGCATTGTGGATGATGATGATGATCTGGAGCAGAGGGCCAATAGGACTAGGCAGAATGGGAATGCTAGTCCAGTAAGTGACCAGGTTCCAGACAAAGAGGAGGAACTGAGTAGCAGTCCTCAGACCCAGACAGTTGAAGCCATGCCTGAGCCTACAAGGTACCCTTCTAGAGTGAGGAGGAGGCCAGCCTATTTCCATGACTATGTGTCTCAACAGGCATCTGATGAGGAAATTGATCAGGCACAGATGAACATGGATTACTGTTATAGAGTGACATGTAACATACCAGTAACTTTCACAGGAGCTGTAACCTCAGACAAATCAAAAGAATGGCTTGCTGCAATGGATGAGGAGATGCAGTCACTTAGAGATAATAACACATTTACCCTAAGTAGCTTGCCTGAGGGTAAGAAGGCAGTGGGGGGTAGATGGGTTTATGCAATCAAGAATAACATGGATGGATCTGAAAAGTGCAAAGCACGTTATGTGGCAAAAGGATACAGTCAGATGAGAGGTGTAGATTATGAGGAGACATTTTCCCCTACAGCTAACTTGACGAGTATCCGAGTGGTCATACAAAAAGCAGCGCAAGAAAACCTGATTCTGCACCAAATGGATGTTAAAACTGCCTACCTGAACGCACCAATAGATCATGAAATTTACATGGAACAGCCAGAGGGCTATGAGGTGGAATCTGGCACAAGTGAAAAATTGGTCTGTAAGTTGGAGAGATCATTGTATGGGCTAAAACAATCGGGCCGAAACTGGAACAAGGTGCTACATGAGTACCTAACCAAAAACCATTTTGAGCAGAATCAAGCAGACAACTGTGTTTACACATGGGAAACAGAAAATGCAAAAGTGATAATTGTAATATGGGTTTATGATTTGTTGATTGCTGCAAGTGATGAAAACGTTCTCAGAGATGTGAAGGACATGCTTACAGACAGATTCAAAATGAAGGACTTGGGCAAACTAAGGCATTTCTTAGGTATTGATTTTAACCAGGGTGACAACTGTGTGAGAATGTCACAAACAAAATATGTGGGAAAAATTTTGGACAGGTTTAACATGCAGGATTGCAAACCTAGATCTACACCCTGTGAACAAAAATTAGACTATACTGATGGTTCCGAAAAGATGACTGATGTGAGAAAATATAGAGAGGCAGTGGGAAGCCTCATCTATCTGAACATCTGTACTAGGCCTGATATAAGTTTTGTGGTAAGCAAACTGGCACAGTATTTCACAGAGCCAACTGTTGAGCAATGGGCTACAGTTAAACATGTACTGAGGTATCTTAGAGGTACAATTGACAAAGAGCTGTATTACAGAAAATGTAATGAGACACTGGGAATAAATGCATACAGTGATGCAGATTGGGCGGCTAGTAATGACAGACGTAGTACAACAGGCGGCATGCACACACATTAAAGATGATAAATTCTCAGAATCTGGTTCAGACATCAGATCAAGGTCTTTTCCTGTTTTATCTGAGACGATGTGAACATTGGGGGATTGTTATCACTCGACTAGACACAACTCTTGATAAGATTTGAGATTCTCAGACACTGATCTTTGCTCAATAATATATATATTTTTTTTTAAAGGATAATCTTATCTTTTTTTTTACCAAGGACCAGGAGATAAGATTTGTGTAAACAGCTATGAGAGACAACTCAGACTGACTCTGACCTTGCTCATTTAAAATCAGATGTTGCTTTTGATTTAGTTAGATTCAAATCCAAACTTGTAGGCCAAGTCATTTTTGCTACAAGATGTCACTTGCGAGGCTGTGCTGAAGATGGTCAGAACATTGGCAAGACAGCAAAGGTAACCGAGACAATTACAAAGAGTTAAAAAGCAGATTACAGAGAATTAACCCATTAGTGCATGCCTTATGAAATAATGGATATATAAAGTATTTGGCCAGACTTAATAATTGGATAATGACATAACCATTGATTATTCAATGTATGGTATCTGCAATAAAACATTTAAATAGCCTTGTAATATCGTTTTGACCATTTTGAATGTCAGAACCAGATTTTGCTGAATTACATGGTTATTTTTGTGTAATAACCTCATGCCCTCTGCAAATGTTTTACTCATCCTAGTGTGCAACAGCCTACTTCATCCCGTTTACAAGCAATATAAACAGAATATATTGTTAACAGTTGCCCTTGACGTTTGTTAGATCACATTTAGGAATTGCAGTGCTACTAATTTTTTGTTGTGTTGGGGCTCGTCTTCATTTTGCTATTATCTTATCATCATCATCTTCCTAAAAAACGTCACTGTAAGCAGACTCAATAGGTCCCAAAAACAAGATATTGCCCACGTTCACAGTGATTAAAGATGATAACTTTATTACCCATAGGCTATAGCCTACTGTTAACTGTTTCTGCCAGATGTCAATAAGACATAGGCTATAAAAAGATTCCAGATTAGTCAAAACGTTTGTCTCACCTAACCGCTACCGTAGGGCAGCACGGTGGCTCAGTGGTTAGCACTGTCGCCTCACAGCAAGAAGGTCCCTGGTTCGAACCCCGGTCGTTCCAGGTCCTTTCTGTGTGGAGTTTACATGTTCTCCCCGTGCCTGCGTGGGTTTCCTCCGGGTACTCCGGTTTCCCCCACCATCATAAAGACATGCAGCGTATGAATGTTGAATGAATGTCCAGGTCGCAGTTGTAAATGATAACTTGTTCTCAACTAGCCTACCTGGCTAAATAAAGGTAAAATAAATACCGTTGTCAGGTTTCTTCGCGACGGTTGTGAAATAACAACTGGAATGCTTGTTGAACGCATTGTGTGCGTAAAATAGAACATCATTTCACCGAGACGTAAAGAGTAATTTCTTCAAATTTAAATGATCATAACTTGGTCTCTTTTCTTTTGTCGATTTACATGAAAAAAATATACTACAATGGAGCCCGACAGCCCGTGTCCTTTCAACCGGAATCGATTGCAGCTTCCGGGGTACACTTGTTTTGATGCACCGCCGTCTTGAAGCGGACATGTGATTTGCTCGCGCCGGCGTGAGGAGGGGTCGTATAACTTCAACATATATAGCCAGGGATAGGCTACCTCTCATAACATGCTTTTTGGAATGTCAGTGTCCGCTCTTGTTTTGGCAAAACTTTATAGGGTCAGGGCGCTGTTGCACGTAACCAGGATAATGGATTAAGCCCAGCCAAGTAACTATGGAGATGTATCCTCCAGAGCAGGCTAACCATAGATATATATAGAACACAGTGTTCTATATATATATATATCTATGAGGCTAACAGCCACATGCATTACTTGTCACTATTGCTGTCACGAGTTAGATTTTAAACCCTACTATTGCAGTTGTTTAGATTAGGTTAGAAATGGTTGAATAAAGTCAGTGATGAGGGCAATATATACATTCCTATGTTGGACGAAGAAGCACTGGTACTAAGACGTGCTTTTAGACACGAAAGGGTGTTTCGGAAGAGTAGGCCTAGGCTACCTGCAAGAAAATTAATGACAATTAATCAAAACGAATAACATAAAATAATAATATGTGTCCACTGACCTGTGATATAAATATAATTATTGGATTATTCCAAGGGGTTTTATAGCCAATATCGCTGAATACGGGTTAAGAAGCGACTAGAGTGCCTCCTCTCGGATTGAGAGATCCCAAACAATCTGGGCGGGGCTGTTATTTTTTTTTGCACACATTTTTATTACATGTCCTCACATTTCATAGTCTTGGTCATGTATTTTAAGTATTTGCTATAACATATTAGTCTTGCTGATCGTAAATATTATTAATTGTTGCTCGGCGGGTGAAAAATATGCTGCACGCATGTGCTGCATCAGTGAATTTGTGATCGACACTTTTGGTCTATTTAAGAAATCCGTGACGCTGCACTTATACCATTCTGTGGTCCGAGAGTGCCCACTGCTGGTCCGCGAGGGACAGAAGTAAATTATTGCGACATTTACAGTATAACATAGCTACAACTCATAATGAAGAAATAACATTCAGTATTATCCTAATCTATTAAAGATTATTATACGGTTCTTTAGAATGTTCAAACACACATTACATTCTATACATTCTCATCCATCCTTGGCCTTGGGGGCACATGGTAGTATCGTTTTCTCCCCGAAATATAGCTTCCCCATTTGTGTGGGCCTGTTACAGAAGTCTTTTTTGTGTTTTCTACAATCGTTTATAAACTGTACCCCCGGGAACATGGGATCTTGTCTGGGGTGATCTAGTTAGGTCATTGCGAGCAGGGAGTACCAGTGAGAGTGTCTTTTCTTGCCCCAAAATAGTGCACTCTTTCCGGAAGGCCCATTCGAAGTTTTGTTTTGCTCACACGGTCCCATACGTGACTTCTGAGCCCATCAAACCATGTTAGGCTTTTCTTGTCCTGGGTCCTAGCTTTCCAACGAGATATCCTGCATGAGTGTTCGATGTTTCTAGACCGAGTTGCGTGCATTGGTGCGTGCATTGGACCTCCATGTCAGGGCCCTCTTCAAGTAACTGAAAACGGGGCTAGAAAAGGGCTAGTTCCTCCCAGGAACACGGGATTGGGCTGGGGGTGATCTCGTTGTGTCAAGGGGGAGCTGAAGGTACCAGGAAATGTATTTTGCCCTGTGAAAATAGGACATTATATACCCTTTTCATCAAATCCCCTCCATTCTCAGCTCGAAATGACCTTTTGAAATTTGTAGTCAATAATTGAATCAAAACTAAATTGTTTAAAGCATTTATATATATGTTTATATATGTGGTACAAGATTTCGAACGACTCTGCGGGCCTCTGGAGCATGTTTTCCGGGAAGAAAACACAGCCAGCCCGCTGCTCCATTAGCCAACTTAAAAAACAAGCCCATCTTCAGCCAAATCACATGTTCAGGCGAGAAGCTGTGAATGTTAAGGTCTTTTCTCTGGGTCGAAAACGTGCAGCTCCCGCTAGGAACCACCTAGAACCATGAAATATATATCGTTGGATAGGTAAGACCCAGGAGAACAAAATCATAATGCATTTCCATGGGCTCAAGAGGCCTAAACGGGACCGTGAGAGCCAAACAAAGCTTAAAATGGTGCTGCGGGAAACAGTGCACTAATTTCGGTGGGGAAAAAACATTTTCACCGCTGCTCCCCAGCCCCGTTGACAAAACAAGCCATCCGGCAGCCAGATCACATGTTCCTGCTGGCTACAGTGAGCATTATAATGGGGGTAAACATACTCAAACAGGCCCAGAGAAATAAATAAGCTATTTTATTGGGAAAAAACTGTACCACCATGTTCTCCCAAGGTCCCATGATGATATTGCACTTGGCCCCGTGAAAATCCGACCTTCCTGGGTCAACTGGTGCATTGTTTAGCTTTCTAGCTCCAAAGGGTCAAAGTTCATTTCCAGCTAAACATGAACCCGATTCGATGAAAAAGGCATATCATGTCCTATTTTCTCCGGGACAAAGACCTTTTCCTGGTTTTTCCAGCTGCCCTTGACAGAACAAGATCATCCCCAGCCAAATCCGGTGTTCCTGGGAGGAACAGGCCCGTTTTTAGCCCTGTTTTGAGTTACTGGAAGAGCGCCCTGACACCGAGGTCAAATGATTGCAGGTCCGGCTAGAAACATCCCACACTCATTGGGGATATCTCGTTGGAAAGGTATGAGCCAGGCCAAGAAAAGCCTAATATAGTTTGCTGGGTTCATAGGTAATTTATGGAACCTTGAGAGCCAAACAAAACTTAAAATAGGCCTGCCGGAAAGAGTGCACTATTTTGTGGCAAGAAAACACACTCACAATGGTACTCCCTGCTCGCCATGACCTAACTAGATCACCCCAGCCAAGATTCCATGTTCCTGGGGGAACCAGTTTGTAAATGAATGTGGAACCCACAATGTAATTGGCCCAAACAAATGGGGAAGCTATATTTGGGGGAAAAAACTATACTACCATGTAGATGCAAGGCCAAGGATGGATGAGAATTTTTTTCCCACTGAAAATCTCACCTTCCGGGGTCAAATTGGGCCATTTTAAGCCATTTTTCAGAACCGGGCCTTGTACTTGCCACAAAAAGACACAAGGGGGTTTCGTGAAAAGTGAGTCGCACACTTATCCTCTTCGTAGAACGTTGACTTTGGTGTCGTTGGATAGGTATCGGCCAGGGGAGCAAGAATATGGAAAAATATACGGTAGATTTTGTGCGTGCGCGACGCTACGAGCGTCACAAGATTTCAAACGAGGCTACGGGCCTTAAGGTCACATTTTCCGGGTAAAAAACACATTCACACCGCTGGCCCAGAGGCCAACTTAAAAAACAAGCCCACCCCCAGCCAGATTGGAGCTTCCGAGGAGGAGCTGTGCATTTCAAGGCTTTATCCAAGGGGCTGTGCTTTGTGTTATTGTATTGTCACTATGCATCAATTTAAAAAAAATGGCATTAAAAAAAAAGCCAGGTCCCCAAGATAATTTATTAAACCTTTAAGCTAGAAATGGACTCGCTCCTCAACTCTCTTGATTTGATCAGAAATAACAAAAAAATTGATAGACTTTTATGTCTCCTCTACACGGTTGTGAAAGGATAATAATTGTTTTCCTCTTTGTTTTTTGGTGTTTTCTTGTCCTGCTGTAATGTAAGATGTTCTTTGTGTTATTGTATTGTCACTATGCATCAATAAAAAATAAAATAATAATAATAATAATAATAATAATAAACAAAAAAAAAGAAAGGATTGTGAAAGGATAATAATTTCTTTCCTCTTTGTTTTGTGATGTTTATTTATTGTTGTTTTTTTTTGTTTTTTGTCATTGTTCATTGTCATTTGTCTGTTTTTGTTTTAATGTCCTGCTGTAATGTATGATGTTCTTTGTGTTATTGTATTGTCACTATGCATCAATAAAAATACAAATAATAATAATAATAAACAAAAAAAAACAAAAAAGAAAGGATTGTGAAAGGATAATAATTTCTTTCCTATTTGTTTTGTGATGGTTTTTTTTGTTGTTGAAAAAAAGTGGGGGGGGGAGTGGCTTATCTCTATGTTGAGAATACATTTGACTCACGCTGACATTTCACCACACCTTACAGACATTCGCATGGGACGTGGGTGCTCTGTGATGAGTCCGCTTTTGTGATGGTCACAAACTCAAGCTGGGAAAATCTGATGCACCGTTGGAAGTAGATGTCTCGAAAGCTGTTGCCGAGGTAAGCAATTGTCAAAGAAAAACTAAGTTGCCTTCTATGTTGACAGGCTTCTTAACTTCGTTCAATTTAACCAAGCAAATTAGAGAGAATCACAGAGCAGATTGTCAATCGGTTGCTCGCTTCTCCAACCACCTAGGACTTGTCACGTCTCCAGCGCTCCGACAGAGTCTAAGTAAGTCAACCAGCAGGACTGGCTTCTGTCAAGGCGCAGATACATCTGAGCTGACTTTTGAAACGAACACAACCACTGCCGGACTGGTCACCTCTCCAGCGCTCAGACGGACTCTGACAAAGTAAGTAAGTAAAAGCTGTTACCGAGGTAAGCAATTGTCAAAGAAAAACGAAATGTCCTTCTATGTTGACAGGCTTTTTAACTTCGTTCAATTTAACCAAGCAAATTTGAGAGAATCACAGAGCAGATTGTCAATCGGTTGCTCGCGTCTCCAACCACCAACGACTGGTCACGTCTCCAGCGCTCAGACGGACTCTGACTAAGTAAGTAAGTCAGTCAGTCAGTCATTCTGCGGGCACAGAGTGCGGAGACGCCTGCAGCCAGCCAGCCTCGAACTCGGGTCCTGGCACGCGTTTGGCCAGAAGCCTCAGGGTCGCGCGAGACCCAGTGGAATCCCGCGCGATCTAGCTCGAGAGTTCCGTTTGCTTTTCACCTGCCACGAAAGCAGGGAGCAGAATGCTAGAGAATCGCCTCTCGAAACCCGTACCTCTCCAGCACTCAGACGGATTCTGAGTAAGCGAGGATTGAGTGATTTAGTCAGTCGGTCAGTCAGTCAGTCAGTCATTCTGCGGGCACAGAGTGCGGAGACGCCTGCAGCCAGCCAGCCTCGAACTCGGGTCCTGGCACGCGTTTGGCCAGAAGCCTCAGGGTCGCGCGAGACCCAGTGGAATCCCGCGCGATCTAGCTCGAGAGTTCCGTTTGCTTTTCACCTGCCACGAAAGCAGGGAGCAGAATGCTAGAGAATCGCCTCTCGAAACCCGTACCTCTCCAGCACTCAGACGGATTCTGAGTAAGCGAGGATTGAGTGATTTAGTCAGTCGGTCAGTCAGTCAGTCAGTCATTCTGCGGGCACAGAGTGCGGAGACGCCTGCAGCCAGCCAGCCTCGAACTCGGGTCCTGGCACGCGTTTGGCCAGAAGCCTCAGGGTCGCGCGAGACCCAGTGGAATCCCGCGCGATCTAGCTCGAGAGTTCCGTTTGCTTTTCACCTGCCACGAAAGCAGGGAGCAGAATGCTAGAGAATCGCCTCTCGAAACCCGTACCTCTCCAGCACTCAGACGGATTCTGAGTAAGCGAGGATTGAGTGATTTAGTCAGTCGGTCAGTCAGTCAGTCAGTCATTCTGCGGGCACAGAGTGCGGAGACGCCTGCAGCCAGCCAGCCTCGAACTCGGGTCCTGGCACGCGTTTGGCCAGAAGCCTCAGGGTCGCGCGAGACCCAGTGGAATCCCGCGCGATCTAGCTCGAGAGTTCCGTTTGCTTTTCACCTGCCACGAAAGCAGGGAGCAGAATGCTAGAGAATCGCCTCTCGAAACCCGTACCTCTCCAGCACTCAGACGGATTCTGAGTAAGCGAGGATTGAGTGATTTAGTCAGTCGGTCAGTCAGTCAGTCAGTCATTCTGCGGGCACAGAGTGCGGAGACGCCTGCAGCCAGCCAGCCTCGAACTCGGGTCCTGGCACGCGTTTGGCCAGAAGCCTCAGGGTCGCGCGAGACCCAGTGGAATCCCGCGCGATCTAGCTCGAGAGTTCCGTTTGCTTTTCACCTGCCACGAAAGCAGGGAGCAGAATGCTAGAGAATCGCGTCTCGAAACCCGTACCTCTCCAGCACTCAGACGGATTCTGAGTAAGCGAGGATTGAGTGATTTAGTCAGTCGGTCAGTCAGTCAGTCAGTCATTCTGCGGGCACAGAGTGCGGAGACGCCTGCAGCCAGCCAGCCTCGAACTCGGGTCCTGGCACGCGTTTGGCCAGAAGCCTCAGGGTCGCGCGAGACCCAGTGGAATCCCGCGCGATCTAGCTCGAGAGTTCCGTTTGCTTTTCACCTGCCACGAAAGCAGGGAGCAGAATGCTAGAGAATCGCCTCTCGAAACCCGTACCTCTCCAGCACTCAGACGGATTCTGAGTAAGCGAGGATTGAGTGATTTAGTCAGTCGGTCAGTCAGTCAGTCAGTCATTCTGCGGGCACAGAGTGCGGAGACGCCTGCAGCCAGCCAGCCTCGAACTCGGGTCCTGGCACGCGTTTGGCCAGAAGCCTCAGGGTCGCGCGAGACCCAGTGGAATCCCGCGCGATCTAGCTCGAGAGTTCCGTTTGCTTTTCACCTGCCACGAAAGCAGGGAGCAGAATGCTAGAGAATCGCCTCTCGAAACCCGTACCTCTCCAGCACTCAGACGGATTCTGAGTAAGCGAGGATTGAGTGATTTAGTCAGTCGGTCAGTCAGTCAGTCAGTCATTCTGCGGGCACAGAGTGCGGAGACGCCTGCAGCCAGCCAGCCTCGAACTCGGGTCCTGGCACGCGTTTGGCCAGAAGCCTCAGGGTCGCGCGAGACCCAGTGGAATCCCGCGCGATCTAGCTCGAGAGTTCCGTTTGCTTTTCACCTGCCACGAAAGCAGGGAGCAGAATGCTAGAGAATCGCCTCTCGAAACCCGTACCTCTCCAGCACTCAGACGGATTCTGAGTAAGCGAGGATTGAGTGATTTAGTCAGTCGGTCAGTCAGTCAGTCAGTCATTCTGCGGGCACAGAGTGCGGAGACGCCTGCAGCCAGCCAGCCTCGAACTCGGGTCCTGGCACGCGTTTGGCCAGAAGCCTCAGGGTCGCGCGAGACCCAGTGGAATCCCGCGCGATCTAGCTCGAGAGTTCCGTTTGCTTTTCACCTGCCACGAAAGCAGGGAGCAGAATGCTAGAGAATCGCGTCTCGAAACCCGTACCTCTCCAGCACTCAGACGGATTCTGAGTAAGCGAGGATTGAGTGATTTAGTCAGTCGGTCAGTCAGTCAGTCAGTCATTCTGCGGGCACAGAGTGCGGAGACGCCTGCAGCCAGCCAGCCTCGAACTCGGGTCCTGGCACGCGTTTGGCCAGAAGCCTCAGGGTCGCGCGAGACCCAGTGGAATCCCGCGCGATCTAGCTCGAGAGTTCCGTTTGCTTTTCACCTGCCACGAAAGCAGGGAGCAGAATGCTAGAGAATCGCCTCTCGAAACCCGTACCTCTCCAGCACTCAGACGGATTCTGAGTAAGCGAGGATTGAGTGATTTAGTCAGTCGGTCAGTCAGTCAGTCAGTCATTCTGCGGGCACAGAGTGCGGAGACGCCTGCAGCCAGCCAGCCTCGAACTCGGGTCCTGGCACGCGTTTGGCCAGAAGCCTCAGGGTCGCGCGAGACCCAGTGGAATCCCGCGCGATCTAGCTCGAGAGTTCCGTTTGCTTTTCACCTGCCACGAAAGCAGGGAGCAGAATGCTAGAGAATCGCCTCTCGAAACCCGTACCTCTCCAGCACTCAGACGGATTCTGAGTAAGCGAGGATTGAGTGATTTAGTCAGTCGGTCAGTCAGTCAGTCAGTCATTCTGCGGGCACAGAGTGCGGAGACGCCTGCAGCCAGCCAGCCTCGAACTCGGGTCCTGGCACGCGTTTGGCCAGAAGCCTCAGGGTCGCGCGAGACCCAGTGGAATCCCGCGCGATCTAGCTCGAGAGTTCCGTTTGCTTTTCACCTGCCACGAAAGCAGGGAGCAGAATGCTAGAGAATCGCCTCTCGAAACCCGTACCTCTCCAGCACTCAGACGGATTCTGAGTAAGCGAGGATTGAGTGATTTAGTCAGTCGGTCAGTCAGTCAGTCAGTCATTCTGCGGGCACAGAGTGCGGAGACGCCTGCAGCCAGCCAGCCTCGAACTCGGGTCCTGGCACGCGTTTGGCCAGAAGCCTCAGGGTCGCGCGAGACCCAGTGGAATCCCGCGCGATCTAGCTCGAGAGTTCCGTTTGCTTTTCACCTGCCACGAAAGCAGGGAGCAGAATGCTAGAGAATCGCCTCTCGAAACCCGTACCTCTCCAGCACTCAGACGGATTCTGAGTAAGCGAGGATTGAGTGATTTAGTCAGTCGGTCAGTCAGTCAGTCAGTCATTCTGCGGGCACAGAGTGCGGAGACGCCTGCAGCCAGCCAGCCTCGAACTCGGGTCCTGGCACGCGTTTGGCCAGAAGCCTCAGGGTCGCGCGAGACCCAGTGGAATCCCGCGCGATCTAGCTCGAGAGTTCCGTTTGCTTTTCACCTGCCACGAAAGCAGGGAGCAGAATGCTAGAGAATCGCCTCTCGAAACCCGTACCTCTCCAGCACTCAGACGGATTCTGAGTAAGCGAGGATTGAGTGATTTAGTCAGTCGGTCAGTCAGTCAGTCAGTCATTCTGCGGGCACAGAGTGCGGAGACGCCTGCAGCCAGCCAGCCTCGAACTCGGGTCCTGGCACGCGTTTGGCCAGAAGCCTCAGGGTCGCGCGAGACCCAGTGGAATCCCGCGCGATCTAGCTCGAGAGTTCCGTTTGCTTTTCACCTGCCACGAAAGCAGGGAGCAGAATGCTAGAGAATCGCCTCTCGAAACCCGTACCTCTCCAGCACTCAGACGGATTCTGAGTAAGCGAGGATTGAGTGATTTAGTCAGTCGGTCAGTCAGTCAGTCAGTCATTCTGCGGGCACAGAGTGCGGAGACGCCTGCAGCCAGCCAGCCTCGAACTCGGGTCCTGGCACGCGTTTGGCCAGAAGCCTCAGGGTCGCGCGAGACCCAGTGGAATCCCGCGCGATCTAGCTCGAGAGTTCCGTTTGCTTTTCACCTGCCACGAAAGCAGGGAGCAGAATGCTAGAGAATCGCCTCTCGAAACCCGTACCTCTCCAGCACTCAGACGGATTCTGAGTAAGCGAGGATTGAGTGATTTAGTCAGTCGGTCAGTCAGTCAGTCAGTCATTCTGCGGGCACAGAGTGCGGAGACGCCTGCAGCCAGCCAGCCTCGAACTCGGGTCCTGGCACGCGTTTGGCCAGAAGCCTCAGGGTCGCGCGAGACCCAGTGGAATCCCGCGCGATCTAGCTCGAGAGTTCCGTTTGCTTTTCACCTGCCACGAAAGCAGGGAGCAGAATGCTAGAGAATCGCCTCTCGAAACCCGTACCTCTCCAGCACTCAGACGGATTCTGAGTAAGCGAGGATTGAGTGATTTAGTCAGTCGGTCAGTCAGTCAGTCAGTCATTCTGCGGGCACAGAGTGCGGAGACGCCTGCAGCCAGCCAGCCTCGAACTCGGGTCCTGGCACGCGTTTGGCCAGAAGCCTCAGGGTCGCGCGAGACCCAGTGGAATCCCGCGCGATCTAGCTCGAGAGTTCCGTTTGCTTTTCACCTGCCACGAAAGCAGGGAGCAGAATGCTAGAGAATCGCCTCTCGAAACCCGTACCTCTCCAGCACTCAGACGGATTCTGAGTAAGCGAGGATTGAGTGATTTAGTCAGTCGGTCAGTCAGTCAGTCAGTCATTCTGCGGGCACAGAGTGCGGAGACGCCTGCAGCCAGCCAGCCTCGAACTCGGGTCCTGGCACGCGTTTGGCCAGAAGCCTCAGGGTCGCGCGAGACCCAGTGGAATCCCGCGCGATCTAGCTCGAGAGTTCCGTTTGCTTTTCACCTGCCACGAAAGCAGGGAGCAGAATGCTAGAGAATCGCCTCTCGAAACCCGTACCTCTCCAGCACTCAGACGGATTCTGAGTAAGCGAGGATTGAGTGATTTAGTCAGTCGGTCAGTCAGTCAGTCAGTCATTCTGCGGGCACAGAGTGCGGAGACGCCTGCAGCCAGCCAGCCTCGAACTCGGGTCCTGGCACGCGTTTGGCCAGAAGCCTCAGGGTCGCGCGAGACCCAGTGGAATCCCGCGCGATCTAGCTCGAGAGTTCCGTTTGCTTTTCACCTGCCACGAAAGCAGGGAGCAGAATGCTAGAGAATCGCCTCTCGAAACCCGTACCTCTCCAGCACTCAGACGGATTCTGAGTAAGCGAGGATTGAGTGATTTAGTCAGTCGGTCAGTCAGTCAGTCAGTCATTCTGCGGGCACAGAGTGCGGAGACGCCTGCAGCCAGCCAGCCTCGAACTCGGGTCCTGGCACGCGTTTGGCCAGAAGCCTCAGGGTCGCGCGAGACCCAGTGGAATCCCGCGCGATCTAGCTCGAGAGTTCCGTTTGCTTTTCACCTGCCACGAAAGCAGGGAGCAGAATGCTAGAGAATCGCCTCTCGAAACCCGTACCTCTCCAGCACTCAGACGGATTCTGAGTAAGCGAGGATTGAGTGATTTAGTCAGTCGGTCAGTCAGTCAGTCAGTCATTCTGCGGGCACAGAGTGCGGAGACGCCTGCAGCCAGCCAGCCTCGAACTCGGGTCCTGGCACGCGTTTGGCCAGAAGCCTCAGGGTCGCGCGAGACCCAGTGGAATCCCGCGCGATCTAGCTCGAGAGTTCCGTTTGCTTTTCACCTGCCACGAAAGCAGGGAGCAGAATGCTAGAGAATCGCCTCTCGAAACCCGTACCTCTCCAGCACTCAGACGGATTCTGAGTAAGCGAGGATTGAGTGATTTAGTCAGTCGGTCAGTCAGTCAGTCAGTCATTCTGCGGGCACAGAGTGCGGAGACGCCTGCAGCCAGCCAGCCTCGAACTCGGGTCCTGGCACGCGTTTGGCCAGAAGCCTCAGGGTCGCGCGAGACCCAGTGGAATCCCGCGCGATCTAGCTCGAGAGTTCCGTTTGCTTTTCACCTGCCACGAAAGCAGGGAGCAGAATGCTAGAGAATCGCCTCTCGAAACCCGTACCTCTCCAGCACTCAGACGGATTCTGAGTAAGCGAGGATTGAGTGATTTAGTCAGTCGGTCAGTCAGTCAGTCAGTCATTCTGCGGGCACAGAGTGCGGAGACGCCTGCAGCCAGCCAGCCTCGAACTCGGGTCCTGGCACGCGTTTGGCCAGAAGCCTCAGGGTCGCGCGAGACCCAGTGGAATCCCGCGCGATCTAGCTCGAGAGTTCCGTTTGCTTTTCACCTGCCACGAAAGCAGGGAGCAGAATGCTAGAGAATCGCCTCTCGAAACCCGTACCTCTCCAGCACTCAGACGGATTCTGAGTAAGCGAGGATTGAGTGATTTAGTCAGTCGGTCAGTCAGTCAGTCAGTCATTCTGCGGGCACAGAGTGCGGAGACGCCTGCAGCCAGCCAGCCTCGAACTCGGGTCCTGGCACGCGTTTGGCCAGAAGCCTCAGGGTCGCGCGAGACCCAGTGGAATCCCGCGCGATCTAGCTCGAGAGTTCCGTTTGCTTTTCACCTGCCACGAAAGCAGGGAGCAGAATGCTAGAGAATCGCCTCTCGAAACCCGTACCTCTCCAGCACTCAGACGGATTCTGAGTAAGCGAGGATTGAGTGATTTAGTCAGTCGGTCAGTCAGTCAGTCAGTCATTCTGCGGGCACAGAGTGCGGAGACGCCTGCAGCCAGCCAGCCTCGAACTCGGGTCCTGGCACGCGTTTGGCCAGAAGCCTCAGGGTCGCGCGAGACCCAGTGGAATCCCGCGCGATCTAGCTCGAGAGTTCCGTTTGCTTTTCACCTGCCACGAAAGCAGGGAGCAGAATGCTAGAGAATCGCCTCTCGAAACCCGTACCTCTCCAGCACTCAGACGGATTCTGAGTAAGCGAGGATTGAGTGATTTAGTCAGTCGGTCAGTCAGTCAGTCAGTCATTCTGCGGGCACAGAGTGCGGAGACGCCTGCAGCCAGCCAGCCTCGAACTCGGGTCCTGGCACGCGTTTGGCCAGAAGCCTCAGGGTCGCGCGAGACCCAGTGGAATCCCGCGCGATCTAGCTCGAGAGTTCCGTTTGCTTTTCACCTGCCACGAAAGCAGGGAGCAGAATGCTAGAGAATCGCCTCTCGAAACCCGTACCTCTCCAGCACTCAGACGGATTCTGAGTAAGCGAGGATTGAGTGATTTAGTCAGTCGGTCAGTCAGTCAGTCAGTCATTCTGCGGGCACAGAGTGCGGAGACGCCTGCAGCCAGCCAGCCTCGAACTCGGGTCCTGGCACGCGTTTGGCCAGAAGCCTCAGGGTCGCGCGAGACCCAGTGGAATCCCGCGCGATCTAGCTCGAGAGTTCCGTTTGCTTTTCACCTGCCACGAAAGCAGGGAGCAGAATGCTAGAGAATCGCCTCTCGAAACCCGTACCTCTCCAGCACTCAGACGGATTCTGAGTAAGCGAGGATTGAGTGATTTAGTCAGTCGGTCAGTCAGTCAGTCATTCTGCGGGCACAGAGTGCGGAGACGCCTGCAGCCAGCCAGCCTCGAACTCGGGTCCTGGCACGCGTTTGGCCAGAAGCCTCAGGGTCGCGCGAGACCCAGTGGAATCCCGCGCGATCTAGCTCGAGAGTTCCGTTTGCTTTTCACCTGCCACGAAAGCAGGGAGCAGAATGCTAGAGAATCGCCTCTCGAAACCCGTACCTCTCCAGCACTCAGACGGATTCTGAGTAAGCGAGGATTGAGTGATTTAGTCAGTCGGTCAGTCAGTCAGTCAGTCATTCTGCGGGCACAGAGTGCGGAGACGCCTGCAGCCAGCCAGCCTCGAACTCGGGTCCTGGCACGCGTTTGGCCAGAAGCCTCAGGGTCGCGCGAGACCCAGTGGAATCCCGCGCGATCTAGCTCGAGAGTTCCGTTTGCTTTTCACCTGCCACGAAAGCAGGGAGCAGAATGCTAGAGAATCGCGTCTCGAAACCCGTACCTCTCCAGCACTCAGACGGATTCTGAGTAAGCGAGGATTGAGTGATTTAGTCAGTCGGTCAGTCAGTCAGTCAGTCATTCTGCGGGCACAGAGTGCGGAGACGCCTGCAGCCAGCCAGCCTCGAACTCGGGTCCTGGCACGCGTTTGGCCAGAAGCCTCAGGGTCGCGCGAGACCCAGTGGAATCCCGCGCGATCTAGCTCGAGAGTTCCGTTTGCTTTTCACCTGCCACGAAAGCAGGGAGCAGAATGCTAGAGAATCGCCTCTCGAAACCCGTACCTCTCCAGCACTCAGACGGATTCTGAGTAAGCGAGGATTGAGTGATTTAGTCAGTCGGTCAGTCAGTCAGTCAGTCATTCTGCGGGCACAGAGTGCGGAGACGCCTGCAGCCAGCCAGCCTCGAACTCGGGTCCTGGCACGCGTTTGGCCAGAAGCCTCAGGGTCGCGCGAGACCCAGTGGAATCCCGCGCGATCTAGCTCGAGAGTTCCGTTTGCTTTTCACCTGCCACGAAAGCAGGGAGCAGAAATACCCTCGAGCGAAACGCAACCGGAAGAAAGCTAGAGTCTCCAAGCCCTGCTGGACTGGTCACTTCTCCAGCGCTCCGACAGAGTCTCGAACCCCAGTCGTTCGTGTCGAGGCGCGGCGACGCCACCCCTTGGCCAAGCTCAAGGTGGAGAATTTTCAAAAAAAAAGAAGATATTAGAGTTGAGACAGATCGTAGGTGTGCTCTACCACGCGAGGTGTATGTATTTCAAACGGTGACATATCGAAAGAGACAATAAAGAGAATAGAATAGGCTTTATTTGTCATTGTGCATTAGATACTCAACAGAATGTGCTTGTCCAACCGCTAAAACAACAACAAAAAATGACATAAAAAACAATTGTTGAGTTGAGTCTACATGTCTCATTAGGCATTTGTGACGCTGTTTTGAACTCTTCTGCTTGGTTGGATATATAACCCTGACTGTATAACTGAAGAGTTAAAGAATTGCGACAAGATCCGGGACAACTGGAATTTAGTAGTGTGAAGTTAAGAACGTTATTTTCCCACTATTGTCTTTCTGTATGATATGTAGCAAATCATTCCAATTATAGTAGAACGTCGGTTTGTAATTACCGACCGATCCTTGAAAGCTGAGAAGGTGCTCTTGATGCTCGTCAATGCGCACCTCTGGCATGCCGACGTCTGGAGAAAGTTTGACATTGAAGTAATAAACGGGTCCATTAGGGCTACAATGCAGCTGCAACCGGTCGGAGCTCAACATTTGTGCAACTGCAGCGGACTGATTAAACAAGATACACACGATGCAAGAAGACGGATTTATCTGCGGAGCCTCTCCAGTTGCAGTTCTACTTGCCATAAATTTTTTGTATGAATCAGGTGAAATTAAGGAAGTTAGAGGCTTAGAATTCTTCTGACACTCGACTAAAGTACCTTTACATGAGTGTTGGTTAATACAAAGTGGTAGGTCTTGGTCATTCAACATGTCTATCAGCAAGGCTTTGTCGTAGACATTGCGAGCAATATTTCTGCCTGGTATAGCTCGTTCAGCAAACGAGGCTATCAGAGGACGTGGATTCTTTGCCAGCAGTTCCATCACGGACAACACGGGAGTGCAGCTCGTACACATGGAATTTGGTACATTGTTACACGTGCAGACTTGAGAGGTAAAACATTCATGGAACAAGATTCGAATGTCATACGCGGACAGATGTCTGCTTTGGGAAACCTTGTCGAAAACCTGCTTTCTAATCAAATCTCTATAGTCAGCAATCCTCTCCTCTGAATACGTTAGACTGGTGTCTGGCTCCTCCCATGTTTTATTAGACCAGCACCACAAGTTGCGTGTTTGACGTTTTGAGCAGCCATCCAATCTCCTCAAACACTTTGAACATGACGAATCCGGATTTTGACGTTGGGAAGTGCATCTAGAGCACATCCAGATGCAACACACTTTCTCCTGGAAGCCTTCGAAGCAGGAACATACTGTGCAGTAAAATCCTTTTAGGGTTGAACATTTTGTAAAGTGTGGCTCCGTCAAATACCATTCCGGGTGGTTTCTGAAGCATGTTTTACATACTCGAACATTGCACTCACAGTTAAGTTTAACACCGGACCTTTGTTGGTCTTTGTGGCTTTTAACCAGCGTGACTAAGCAAACGATACATTTTGAAGCGGAAAGTTTAAGAGGTTTCCCACTGAATTTCCCAGCGTTCCTATAGTTGACTGTGGACACTCTCCTGTATAAGTTTGTTGATTTTCGGACAGATTTCAGCAGTGTGGCTTTGCGAATATTGTCACTATCTTTCAGCAAGCCCTCTGGAACGTCACCGGAGAAGAAGGGGTTGTTTCCAATGGAAGTGACAGCTCTATGCTGCAGGCTTTTCAAAGCCCTGACTTTGGAGCCTGTCCCTGTGATAGAAGACATGGTATATGTCCCTGGAGCTGAAGGTGTCTGTTTGAGGGATATAACAGAAGAGATGTTGACCCCTTGTCCTGCTCACAGATTTAATTTTAAACAAACTGTGTCAATGTTGCTCGATTGCGGTTCGGCGAATAAGCAGTGTTCTTGCCAGTCATATCATTCCGCTGGTAATAGGAAGAGCATTTTGGCAGGAACAAAATATTCTCCTAATGTACACAACCAGCCGGAAACCCCCAGAGGTAACCCCCCAATCGGAGGATTGATAGGCGTGACCGACATGCAGAGTCACCAAAGTGCCGAAGACAAATCCACGCCTTTAACTCTGTGGGGGTACGAAATCGACAACCTGGTGACAGCGTACAGGTGGATTATGCAAAATAGAAGCCTCTATTACCCCAAGTGTAGCAATGCTGTAATTGTGTATCAACTGAAACAGTCTACAAGCCTGCCACCTGGTCTCTACGTATACAGGACTAATCTGGCTCATTTCGGATGCACAGTTGAAAGACCCATGAAGGTCGTTGATCAGTTCAACTTTATCAGCCATTCAAAAGACTTCGGAAAGTGGGATGAACTACCCAGCTCAATTGCCATCGATATGTTTCCAGGTCGTGACAACATAAGTGTTGTTTACAAGATCAAACGACCGCTTCAAATTCCTGTACCGGAATATGGTGACAGGCTGTATGCAGAGGCTAGAGCCATGGGGATAGTCAAACCGAGTACGCCTGGACAAGGATGCGCGTATCACAACGTAGCCATGCGGACAAAAGACGAGTATGTCATAGATCTACGGTGGAAAGGCTCACACACTAAAACGTCATGCATCAAAGCCATCCCTAAATTGAAAGGAATGCAGGCTGTAATGTGGTCGAACCACAATGTTAACTGTCAGGCTATAGAGTGTGCTGTATTGCAGTGGATTTTTGGTTTGTTAAACGAACTACCAACAGAAGTGCAGATGATAGACTATAGCCAGGAAAGGCTTGGAGTCATGTATATACACATGGCGATGAACACATTTCCCGGGCTTCTACCGCAGCCTCCTAGACGAAACGCCTCGTTTTTCATACACACATACTTTATTGGAGATTATCGGTTGGCGACAAATGCAATAGGCGAGATCACAGGTCACAGAAGTAGAATAGGCACACCGTGTCTAAACGTCTCGAGTTTCACGGAATGGTACATCTTACCTGATATGAAACACCGTACACCCACACCCTTTGACTGTGGCCTCAGACACAGGTGTGGATTCGGGATCACGGACACATTTAAAACATCACTTCTAGAGTGGACTTTAAAACAAGACGGAAGCAGCTGCCAAGGACTTGCAGTCCAGTTCACTCTGTACTACGATGCCAACACGATGACATATAAGACCATCATATCGCACACTGTCATGGCCAACGACAACGCGTTGAACTTTTTCAAACTCTGAATGGTGTAACATTTACCATTCTGTGACGAGCAAGGGGTGTAGCCAGGAGCAAACAGCACAGCACCACTCAAAAGCACTGTCTATTGTATGAAATAGCAGAAGTTTATTTAAATAAATGACCTCAAAAAACACCAAAACAAATTATATTCTTCCTCGGTCGAGGGAACGGTCTGGACTGGTCTGTCTCAACTCACTGTCAGAGCGCTGCGCTGGTGTCGCTGTCCAAGGTGCTGATCGGAGGGCTGTGGCGAGCCGAAAGAGACATGGATAACCTGCCTAAGGAGACTGTCGTTTGACATCTACTTCTGGATAAATTGCTACGTCGTCACACCTATGTATGGATTACGTACTTGTGGATAACGTCGTCGCCATACTTTTAAGTACATTTTAGAGTAAATGTATAGTTATAAAGTTTTTGCCATTTCATCATTTTGGAGCTTTTAACACGAAGCAAAGGCATTGTCAGAAGATTACTTTAGTCGTAGCCCGACATTAAAAACATTTTATAGTCGGTTGATTGATCGCGTTGTTGTACCGAGTCAAAGGAATAAACACACAGTGAACATCATGAACATTCAATGGTCTAGCTAGCCAGTTATCCTGGCAAAACAAGTAGCATAATGTTCTTTGTTTATTGCCAGGACACAGTTCAAGTAGCTAGGCATAGGTAAAATTGAAAGCTAATTCGTTTGGAATTTCTAGGCTAAACTTGATGTTACATGATGTCAATTTTTTCATCCCAACAGTAGGGGGTGCAAAAATGTACCTGTTGTAAAATCCTCTATGCTACAGACTGTGCACAGTTGGCTACTCTTACACTATAGCTCTCAATAAAGACATTTTAACATATGAAACATGTAGCCTTGCGAGTTTATTTCACTCAACAAGGTTTGAAAACAAAAAGTCAGTGACGGCTGCAGCCGCCGGTAGACGTTCCTTACATGCCGTCGCCGCCGTGTACGAGATATGGCACATTAAACTGTATCATTCTCGGTGTATCAATGTTTATTATTTTATTATTGAGTAATAATTATTTTCTGCTATTGTTTTATATTGTCTAGAATGGATTGCCAGCACGCTGTGGTCAAGTGGAAGCTTGCCGCCTCGGCTGTCCACAGGGGAGCTCTCAACAATTGTGAAAAGTTCAAATTTACAGAGGATGTCATCAACTATTTGTGTAGCTACCAAGAAGGGCAACAGAAAGCTAGGCACCCTGGAAGCGTCACACGTCAACATCGTGACTACCACTACCACTCTGACAATTTACCCGGCCGTGTGGGACTTAGTGACTTTTTCTGGAATGGAGTAGCCAATTGTTGCCTACTGTGCAAATATGTGAGGATGACACAGACCGGCAGGTTTACGTATAAGATGTCAGATAATGATAAGCATCCCGAGAGGATCCCAGATGGAGAACTGGACTTGCGGCGCTTGGAACACCTGGCAATTATGCATACACCTTACTTTGTAATGTTGTTCCTAGACCTCGTGGAAAATAAACGCTACCGCTTTCACAAAAACGACAATGCTAGACACTGTATTGCCAGCCATGTTTTTGACAAACTCACAGAAGACGGAGAGGTTTTCGGAGAAGACGAAGACTCTTTCAGATTTCTTAAGTTATGGTGGCGTTTCCAAGACAGGCGAAGCTCGAGGGAACTAAACATCTCTATCCCCTCATATCTTGAATTGTACGTTCATGGAAATGTATGGAACCCCAGGATTGGCACGTTTGCGTACAGGAAACCTGAACCACTTTACAACTTCCTGGCGACAAGTTGTCTCTGTCATGAAATGTTGTCCAACTGCTCAGTTCCTTACTCCGGCTGTGACAGTGTCTTACCAGTAATGAGCACAGTGTGCAATGGACAAGTGTCTACATTTTCATTGAGCGTTTTGGTTCCTCGGGTGCACATTGAAGACATTCTAAATTCAATTGTCAGGGCGTGCAATACCAGGCGAACTCTGGGCCGTGACACACATTGTAGCAGCATGTCGGAACCCAGGCTCGATTGTCTCGCTTTAGAAGACGTCGGCCATCCTAGGGCTGTCATGGTGCACGTTGTGACAGCTCTGAATTCTCGATGGCAGACTTTGGGCTCTTGGATGATTAACCAGCGAGGTAAACCTCTAGACCGTCAACTGACTTATAATATCAACAAGGTCTTTTTGGGGGTCACGGGCTGTCTTAGAGCTATATGTCAGCAAGACAAGAGACCTCCGCGATACCTGTATGCAGAGACACCGTCTCGAGAGTCTACACTTGCCACGGCATTCTTTGTCAACAGTGAAACCGGAGAAGTTCTATCATTGTTGACATTTGTATCGGTGCCCAGAATGTACAGGTCTTCTAATAACGACAAGGATGAGGATGATTTCCGCAAGGCTTGTGCTGATCTAGCCCTGGGGACGTTGTACGCAAATGCGACTGACGAGCGTTTCTGTACCAAACGACAGGAGTGGAAACAACTATGGGAAGACGGAGGGGGCTTCCCGGCAGCTCAACATGCTGGAGTCTCTGGAGATGGCGCGAGCCATACTACAGAGAAATATCGGCAGGAGAAGGCCTCTGCGATTGTTACGATACACAACTTTTGCAAAACTGGTTTGCTCGACAACGATTTGTGGTACGTATTGGCACCAAAAGAAGCAAGGGACATCAGCGGTCTCGATTCACCCCATGTTTGGTTGGGTGAGCAATCTAGAACGTTTGAAGCTCTGCAAAACAAGCTGCTGGCTTTGGGCTTCAGATCCCCATTACGTGTCAGTGTAATAGAAGTGCTGACGGACAGTGAAGCTTCTAGCATGAGAGGGATTCACCAGGGCTGTACAACACCTAACCCTGAGTTTTACCAGGGATTGAGTAACGCACTGACAATTGAAAGAATAACAGCATTGTCACGTTACACACCCGTGCCAACGTCCAGAAGGTTGTCTAGCTGCAGTATGGTATACCAACATGGGCACAAACGCTCTAATAACAAGCTTAGCCCTGAGATCCCAGATGTCACCATCGCTGAAAACCCTCGGAAACACTTGAGAAAACTTAGTCTATCATTGGATGAGGAAGTGCCCCGCAGCTCGCCGTCGTCCTCTCCTGCGGTTGTTAAACCGACGGAGGGTTATCTAGACGCTGCAAATTCTCAAACAACCACCGACCCTCAATATTGCAACACAATGAATGTGAGTACGCGTCACACAAACATCTCCACGGACTTGCACTTGACTCCAAATGCAAGCACTGTAGCATTTGACGTAGCATTAGCGAACGTAAACATTAGAATACACCCGATAACTGAAGTGACCAATAATGAAGAGCCTCTGGTAGTTAATGGGATTATAACGGAGAGTTTAAGTGCAGACATCAATGATACTCAAACACAGTCACAATCCGAGGAGTTTCAATGCCAGCTTCAATTTGACAGGAAAGATTCCAGACAAGACCCGCGTGGCCATAGCAGACCTGATCAGTGTCAGATGTCACAACCTTTAGTGGTGGAAGATCAACAGACTTCAGAAGTGACTCAAAAAAGGGAGGCAGAGCCCCATGATGAAGAGTTTTTGAATTGTAACAAACGTTGGAGATCGTTAGGGTTTCCCGCAAGAGACCTGTTGGAAAATGGGTACGCACCGTACCAAACGATGACATATCTCACATGTGACAATATCACCAACTCTAGGAGGAAGGATGTTACAATCCCATCAACCCCAGAATCTACCCAACCCATAAGTGACCCTTGTGCAAGGTTGACTGAGCCGCCACAGTGTGGGAATTGGGAGAGACCGAATGCTATACCACACGTGATAGCTGTCATACGCAAGGAT
>CAEFZP010005200.1:0-14042 GCA_903064625.1 Mallotus villosus
GGGTGGATCGGAGAGCAAATCGCTCTCATTTGCATAAAGTTGAAGAATGCCCAACTTTCTGCAGCCAGCAAATGCGATTTTTTCCTCGCTAGGCAGCAAATCGCTTCCATTCAATCCCAATGAGAGCAACGTGATAACACGTGCCGTGGACACGTAGCCTACCTTTAGGCCTTGAGGAAACTGTCAGTAGGCTATTTAATTCATGTTTGATTAAAATATAAGTTATGTTGCGCTGCACTTGAGAGCCTACAAAATGTGTATGTCGTGCTATATGTAAAATCGGAATGATTGTCTCACGAAAATAGACGTAGGCCTAGGAGCTAAACATCTAACATTGTCTAGTGAGTATTTACGTTTGCTTCGGCCCATCGGGAATTCTCCCGGTGCTCCCTATGGCCAGTCCGCTACTGCCAATTGGACAAACGAATGTGTGTTTGTTTTACATCAAGCTCGAAAAACCATTTTCGCTCAAATCAGCCAAAATAATTTGTGGAAATTAACCATGGAAGTCCCTAACTAGCATCACATCAGGCACAGAATTTGCATGCATTAGCAGGGCGCTCGCTGTGGTGGCGACCGTTCTGGTGGGCCGGCCTGGATCAAAGTCCAGGGCCTATTTTTACTCCCAGTAGGCCTACGTCCCTGATACAAGGTGCAAGTGCAGCTCAACATTACCTCTATTTTCGTGAGACTATCATTCAGATTTTACATGTAGCACGACATACAAATCGTAGCCTATAGGCTCTCAATTCCAGCGCAACATCATTTATATTTTAATGAAACATGAATTAAACACACACTCTACACAGCCAGTATTGCCTCTTACCCTCAGGCCGCAGATACAGAGCCCCTACAGTGAGAACAAACCGAGCCCTGTCAAGCTTTGTCCCGGCATCCATTAGACTTTTGAATGGCTAAAACCCTTTTTGAACTGTCTCCTCTCTCTATTTTCTTTTTATTTATTTTTTCTGGACTATTTTTTATAACTTTTTTAACATATTTATTACTCCTCCTCTATGGAGGTACTATTTATTCACTATAGGCTAAGCAAAGATTGTTTTTATCTGCCATATGTCGAGTACGGGCTGATGCTGTGTGTGTGTGTGTGTGTGTGTGTGTGTGTGTGTGTGTGTGTGTGTGTGTGTGTGTGTGCGCGCGCGCGCGTGTTTGTATATTGTATGTACTGTTGTACCCTGATGCTCCTCCACATATGAAGTTCCTAACGGAAGAATAAAGTTATTTGAATTGAATGAATTTGAGTTGAATTGAATTGAATAAATAGCCTACTGACAGTTTCCTCAAAGCCTATAAGACGAGGGAACCACACTTAAATCGCCTCGGTTCGAGATCACGCGTAGGGGAGTGGAATTCTAGCCCGACGTTGTCATCCTCATAATTCTGGGTCTGAGAACTCTCACGGGGGGGTATTCCAGGGGCCTGTACTACGAATCAAGATTTGGCGTTAGCGAGGTAACTTCAGGTTCAACCCAGGGTTTTCTGTACTACGAAGGTGGATCACTTGTTGTCGGGGTAGATCGCCATGGTAACATGCTGAACGGCTAACCTGGTCGGGAGCAGGTTATAGTTGGAGATCAGAGATCAACCGGTATAAAAGCCCCACCCACTAACTAATTCTTGAGAGGATAGCTAATGGCGTTACCGTTCATAGAAGATGTGGAGCTTGGTGCGCGGATATTGAGAGGTTTTAATCGCCATGAAAGTTTGCACAGACAAGCAATTTGCCTTGGCAGGAAGGTGCATAAATTAAACATATAGGAATCTTAAAAAAGGAGATCTATATAGGCTACTAAAAGTAGGCTACATAGGCTAGACTAGCAATGCTAAGAATTCAAATAATTTAGAGAAACATAGAGACCGACAAATCCCTTTGGCATTCCCTGATGAGTATCTTTATGCAAGATAGATTCTCAGCTGAGAAAATTACGTATCTTTGCCAGCTTTTTGAGCCGTATGTTGCCAATGTGACACATCGAAGCCGTGCGCTCACAGTCCCACAGATTGTAGCCTATGCATAGCGTTGCGTTATGTAGTGTCATGTTGATATGTTATTCCTATTCACTGGGGTGTCTCACTGTCTCCCCGTAACCCCTTCTGCTGTTCTTGGGTTGCTTTGACCCATTTTCTAATTATTTCCATAGCCTATCAGAATTTTCCTTCAACCAAAACATTTTTTAACCAAAAAGAACAATGTGTATGGTACCGTACAATGCTCTTCACAAGTTAAATACATGATAATTTCACTACTTTCATAGAATTTGGATGTTGCATTCACTTTTAGGCCTATAGCATTTTTTTTAAAGAATAAATAGGACATTGAAAGAAAGAAATTGTGAAAACCCCCACAAAAGACTCAAAAGGCACAACAAAAAAGCCACAAAAAGGTATAAAAAGACCAAAACGTAGAAAAAAGTTTAACAAATACATTCATGTTCTCCCTTTCCTAGGAACACAGAAAAAGAAAGTCAGTGTAACTAAGTTTAGTGTCATTCATTCAGTCATGTACTATCTCTTCTCATATTCCAGTTTTTCTATCTCCAGCCTTGTTTTTTTAATTAAAAGCCTCTTATACTCTATATCGAGCTCCAGGGTTCTTTTATACAGGGCCCTCACAATGTCTGCTCCAACCTGAAACAAATAAAGAACATTGTCCCTTTGCAAGGCACACTTTGAGAAAGTTGAAGGTGTTCATTTGACTACTGTGTTTCAAGGTTCATTGCTTATACATCGTGTCTTTGTCTTGGCCTTGAAGTGGAGGCCCTAGGCTCAGGGGGAGGAAGAAGTTCCTCTTCCTGCTGAGTTTAACACCATAGCAATTTAATCAATTGAATCATATATGTGTGTACCCCCAAAATGCTCTCTGAGCAGGCAGACAGTTTCCTGATCATCTAGGACCTCCACTTGAGAAAGTAAATGGCATATTTGATCAATATTCAGCAACCACATATGGCATACATACTGGCGTATGACTATTAGTTTCATGGTTACCTCTATATGGCACAGTGGGACGACAGTGGGTGGTGGCAGCAACACCACTATATTTCCTGTCACTGCAGAGGACAGTAATACATTCCACTTAGTATTGCTAGTTTATGTACCCTTAGTGTAGATAGTCCACATATTTAAATTTAAGGTTCCTATATGTGTTTATTGTATGCTTCCTGCCAAAGCATACAATAAACTTCCTGCCAAAGCAAATTCCTTGTCTGTGCAAACTTTCATGGCGAATAAATCCCTTTCTGATTCTACATTTCACTTCTACAATATTTATAAATAATTGTTGAATTAACATGGTCACATAGATCAATTGAAACATACATATGCCTGGGTTTCCGAGCTGCTGCAACCAGGGTCTAAAGAAGTGCCCCCTTCCACTCCTTCCATCATGAGGCGACCCTGATAGCTGGAGAGGGCCAGCTCCTCAGCAAGAGTGAAGTCCTGTGGAGGAGGGCCCCCCCCAGTTGTCTTTGACTAATTTTTCTTCCTGTTGGCTGCACTGCAAGCAATTTCATTGTTCTATAGGCCCTTTGTAGCTATACCAATATCCTACAAAAGGTACTGGCAATTAAGCCAGTAGCCTAAGTATTGCCAACTGCTACTTACCGTTTTGAATTATGTTTTTATATTTATTTGCTCCCACTATCGTTTGCCACTTCTAGGGTTGCAACTAAAATAATACAGCAACAAAAGTTGAACGTTATCGAATGCACACGTGTAATTATGGTCACAAATATGGCTCTGATCTCAGCTACCCAGCGGTAGCCATGTTTGTTGAAAACGAATTCAACTCAAGCGCTATTTTGTGAAGTGGTTGGTTACGTTACTGTTGATCATCTGTCCATCATCAAAGTCGTTTACTTTCTCCCGCTGCCGATTTCATTGGTTTGCAGCGCTAAAACTTTTTTTATTTCGAATTGAAGAATCGAATTGAAGAATTTAGAATTTTATGAGTAGGCTATAATATTTTTTTTAAATCACCAGATTTTAAGCTCTTAAGCACTGTATGGCTACGTGGCCTGCTTAACAATGTAACATTATACATAACACTTACATTATCCATAAGAAAAATCGGGAGATTTTTTTTATAAATTCTAAATTCTTCAATTCGATTCTTCAATTCTAAATAAAAAAAGTTTTAGCGCTGCAAACCAATGAAATCGGCAGCGGGAGAAAGTAAACGACTGAGAGCAAAGCAATAGCCAAAGACTAAAGCAACGACCACAGCAAACGACTGGTGAAGTGGCACATTGTAAACGCAACGCTGCAAAGTAAACGACTGGTGAAGTGGCACATTGTAAACGCAACGCTGCAAAGTAAACGACTGAGAGCAAAGCAATAGCCAAAGACAAAAGCAACGACCAGGCAAACGACTGCAGTGGCACTTCACCAGACGTAGGCCTATTGTACAAAAGCATCAACTTATTTTTGGCACAAATTGTACGCTGCAAATCACAACAACTGCTGCAAAGTAAACGACTGAGAGCAAAGCAATCGCCAAGATCCATTGTCTAGCATCAATGTTTTTGGCACAAATGGAACCCCATAGAATTTGGCATCAACAACATGACTTTGAAGACCTTATTCTAGACCAAGACATACGTTTAAACAAATGGTAGTCTATTTGCATTAACATGCCTCCCGAGACTGCTTAGAATACTTCTGTTTTGATTAAAAAGAGACTAAAATACAATTTCCATTGACTAAAACTAGACAGTCATCAGTTTAAACTAGACAAAAATAGCCATGGATAATTCTGACTAAAATAAGACTAAAACACTCAAACTTTTAGTCAACTGAAATCAACTTGACTAAAAAGAGTATGAACGTGACTAAAACTAGTAAAAACTCAAATGACAGCTTGACACAAAGACTAGACTAAAACTAAAACAGCCTGCCAAAAACAACATTAGTGTTTTCTAAATTGTCTGTGACAGTTACATTCACAAATTATGCCCGGTGAATGGATAAAAAGATTGGGATTGAGAAAGTGTGTTTTCTGGTCAAACTAGCTCTTTACTACGATGCCCCTTATGCGACGTGTGCAAAAAATAATAATAATTGAGACTTTCTCGTCCGCACAAGAAAGGTTTCTCGTCCATGTCCACGTCGCACGTTTCAGTTTCCGGTGTGTTTATTTCTAATTTCCGATTGCATCATTGCAGAGGATGAGAGGAGACAGGGATGAGAAAGATCACTTGATAGACTTTACAGTAAGATGTACCAGTGCACAATGCCCATGATGCAGTCGGTGATTACAGTTTTTCACGATTGCTAAAACACATTTCTTGAAACAGTCACCCATTTTCTCAAAACTGTAAACACAAAACCTCATCTTCAAGCACTATTTACAAAACCTCATCTTCAAGCACTATTTACAAAACCTCTGAATCCTCTTGCAAAATTAAACTTTCGCCTCAAAACAGTTTTACCTCAAAAATCTCAAATCATAAACAGAGTGATCAAAATGATATACACTATCCAGCAGACAGTAAACAATACACCAACAAATTGCAAAACACTAAGTTCAAAAGACATAGTTCTCAGGGAGAAGTAATCGTTTTTTAGCTCAAAACAAATTTCATCTTTATCCGTCATTGTCTTTTGAAGAACAAAAACATGTTCTATCATAGTAGCTCAAATTGATCAGAAATGACTACTGCTTTGCTCTTCGCATTTGTTTGTTCTTTCTCCTCCTTGTACCCCTATACAGTACTGTACCCTACATCTCACTACTCACAACTCACTCTTGTTCGTTCTTTGTTGATATGAACCTGCAACCAGTAAAAATCTATTGAGCAGTCAGTACTGTTACTGTAACAAATGGAAAGCACAATGTTCAGCGCCATACAATTTGTTCATTGTACAGTATACAGCCTACAATGCACTGTACTACAGTATACAATACTAAAAGGGACAAAAATCTAAGGAGTAAACATGTGATCAATGTGCTTCTTCTTGTCTTTGGGCTGGGTCAGGCCAGAGCACTTCGTCGACATCACAAGCAATATTTTCCCACCTTCAACAACCTGTTTGCTCTCTGAACTGGTTTATATTTGTTGTGTCACATCATTTGAAACAAGTGAAGTCAATTTTGAGTGGTTGTGTTTTATCAATGACATGTTTTCTCTATTTGTATTTGATTGTTGCCATTTGTGTATACCAGTATGGATGACATGTGCATTAGAGTGCAGAATGTGTTTTGAGAATGAGAATGTGTTCAGAGTTTTGCTGAAAAGTCTAATTGAGATCTGCAAATTGTGTTTTACCATGTGAAATGGTTGAAGGTATTGACAACAGAATGCACAATTAGCTACATGAGTTCAGGCAACTAGAACTTTGTTCAGCTAATGGGTTTTAGTGTTTTAGCAATGGATAAAAACTGTAAGATGTCAGTGAAACACTCAAATACAGATTCCTTGAGCTATAAACATAGTGCCTGTGATAACATTGGTGGTACACACACAGATTCCTGGAATTATAGATAGGGCACAGTGCCTGCGATGATGTTAGTGACACACACAGATTTCTGGAATTATAGATTGATAGTGCAGTGCCCGTGTTGCAGCTGGTGATGACAGTTTTTCCCAGTGGTTTTGGTACCTATATTACAATCACAACTGTGTAATCTCTGAAGCACTTTTTCAACCTCCACATCTATTCTAGTCAAATTGCCAATGCTGTGGTAGCCTATATTCGTGCATATGATTATGTAGCCTTTATTTGTCTGCTGCTTCCTATATTATAAATTGCTTTTACGTTGATCAACACATTTTGCACTACAGTGTGCTGTAAATGCTTGGTAGTGTGCAGAAAATGCTTAGTTGTGTGTACTGTTATGAATGGTATGTGTGTGTCATTTGAATTTGATGGCAAAGAGTTCCATTTTGTGAACAGGTAAGAGATTTGATGGCAGAGTCATCTTGCAAAGGAAGTGTCAGGTTTAGCATTTTGTGTGTGAGGTTTTCAGTTTTGTGTGTGCAGTTTTGAGAAAGCTGTTATTGTTTTGAGAAACGTGTGTTAAAAATTGTGAAAAACTGTAATCACATTAGTTAAATTGCGGTAGCCTACTGCACTCAGTTGGATTATAAAAAAGACACCTGCATAATATTAACTTTGCAGAGTTCAGAGTTCCGGTTCATGAGTCGAGATATTCGTAATAAACTCGTTGCAGAGCAGAGGACCAATCAGAGTGAAGGGACTGTGACACGAAGAGAGCAAGCCAAGCTGAGGCAAATGCTTATCCAAATGATCTTCCAAAAAAACGTCAAACGCGCCACTGCACTCCATTGGGTTATATAGAGGACACCTGCAGAATTTAAGAGTGCCCGGTTGAACGTGCGAAACTAAACCCATTCTAATTTGTACATACAAACACACAAAGATCCCTGGCATTATTAGAGAGATATGGAGCTTCTCTATTCATAAGACCTTAAAAAAAGTAGGGGCATGACACTTAAATATTTGGCAATGTCTGTGTGTGTGCGTGAATATGTGTGTGCAAGTGTGATTGTGTGTGCATGTGCGAGGTGTGGTGTGAAAGCACATGTCTGTGTGTGTTATTTTGTTTTGTACATCTGTTCTGATGAGAATGATTCCCTATTGAATGAATCAATGTCACTCATTGCTTCATTAGCCACTCATCATTACCAACCAGCGTGGAGGGAAATTACTAATGGCTAAATGGTATTTAGTGAAAATTACATCTAAAAATACCCTTTGTTTCCTCTCTAAGTTTCCATGGTGGAGGAACACATACTCAAAATGAGAAGAAAGATTACTGCTTTTTTTCGCCAATGTCCAGGGAATGATCGCCCATTATGATATGAAACTTGTCTTGGAGAACACAATAACTGGACCCTCCTCGGCTCTGGATGTTCTAATCACCCAGTCAAGACCTTAATTACTGATTAACTCTGGGCTGTTTTAACTCATCCTCTCTGTGATCAGGAGACTGGGATAGGGGGGTGAAGGATGGATCGAGAATGAGTGGAGAGATGGGTTTGCTGGGTTTGTTGGGAGGGGGAGAGATAAGGGTGCTTATCTTCTGTTCTGCAGGTGCTGCAAGTCGGGATCCAATCTCCATGCAGCTGGGAGAATTCATTGACTTCTGAACCTGGTTGGACTTGTTTGTCTATATTCTTGAGAAAGAGAACAAACAAGCAGGGTTTGGATTCGAGCCACAGTTCAGCTCTAGAAAACCCATCAGCCAACCACCCAATGGTGGTTTCAGGCAATACAGTAATGAGAGCTTAAGTTGGTTTGATGGTTTTCATCCTGCCAAAATGTTTTGTGAGAAATCACTGGAGAGTTTAAGGTAATACATATTTTACAGTAATAAGATGTATCTGGCATTGGTCATTCAATAAAAGCCATTGGGGCATAAACGTTTTTGACAATTGTTAAAACACAAAAAGCCTAAATTTGGCACAATTTTCACAACCTTAACTTCATGTACTCGCTGTGAGGTGGTTTACTGTTGTTTGCTCTTCCACAGGTACACTCGTGCACTTTTAAGGTTCATGTTGTTCAATTGTAACTTGTTTAACTCCATGCTCTTATGATTCTTCCCTTTGGCACTTATTGTTGGTTTTTTCACAATGTATGATTCATGTTTGACTACTTGCAATGTTGGGGATATCTCGTTGTTATGATCAGTAACCTATGCACTTTTGTAAAGCTCTCTCTTGGAAGTCGCTTTGGATAAAAGCGTCTGCTAAATGAATAAATGTAAATGTACCAATTGCTCAAACCAATTTGGCATTACTTCACACTCCCTTATCTGCATTAGACTCTGACTTTCATTGTTTACACACTGATGTCAATTACACCTCACCTTGTTTTCAAAACACTTCACACACTGTTCAGTTGCTGCACACACTTCTCAAGTACAATCTCAAAGTATCAACCTATTACACACAACTATTCAAATCTCTAAACATTCAGGTCTGGTGAGCAATTTGCAATCAGGACTGCAGGATAAAAAGGGGCTTTTTTCTTGGGCTCTGTTTTGTTTGGTGAACAATGGAGAACTTAGGACATATTGACAACCAGAGAAGGAGAGGGGTAAGAGTGAGAAGAGGAGGATGAAGAGGAGGACATGAAGGAGGGGGACAAGGGGGAGGAGGAGGACAAAGACGAAGAGGAGGACAAGGATGAGGAGGAGGACAAGGAGGAGGAAGAGGAGGAGAAGGACAAGGAAAAGAAGGAGGAGGAGGAGAAAGAAGGAGAACGGTCGTCTCTAATGAGATTCGGGCCACTGTGGTAGATCATGTGCTTAACCATGGTTGGAGCATGAGGGAGGCTGGCCAGAAGGTCCAACCAAATCTCAGCCACTTCACAGTTGCTGCCATCATTAGAATCTTCAGGATGGAGTACAAGTACAAAATATATTTGCCTTGTGTACTGTAATACTGTATATCAATAGAATACAGTGTGCTCGTGTATTTGTATTTTGCAGGACGGAACGTCCAGGGCTGCGTTTCCCGAAAGCATCGTAAGTCTAAGTTGATCGTAGAGTCCATCGTACGCTGGATCTTAGTTGTACGGGCTGTTTCCCGAAACCATCGTAGCTAAAGAGACACTTGAAAATCGTCGTAGATTAACGAGAGCTCCAGACCAGTCGTAGATCGCTAAGTGCAACGTAGCACAGAGACTCAGTGGAGACACACGTCGGCCGACCATAAAAACGACATCAGACTAATGCTGAAAGTTAGTTCCGATGGAAGATAAGATGACGTATTTTGGTTCTAATTTACACCAGTTACGCTGGAACTGGGATATTTGTTAGTGAACCATACAGAAGTTTAAGTGCCGAAAAAATAGCAGAAACCGGTTCATTGTTAAGTAAATTTAGGTTACACCAAATAATTTCATTTGGTGAGTTTGGCGCAGATGCTGTAGACGAAGGTAGATTTAACAAACACATGTCAGTCTTATTCAAAATACTATAACATTGAAATATGGCTGTTGGAATGTGCAACAGTAACTAGAAATGCAAAAACGTAACGCTTTTACAAGTGCAATAACACAACAACAGTTGAACATGGAAGATGTTTATTAGAATAGGGCTGAATTTAGAAAGGATCCCACAGGGTTGACTGGGAAGTCACAGGGTGAAGGGGCTGAGAGGGAGTGAAAACTCATCCAAAACTTATAAAAACCATTGAAGATAGCCTAACTCCTGCACTGCGGACTTGTCCCCTCTGGTTGTGGGGAATTGGATGTGGTCTGGGATGTGCCAAAGTAATGCAGTTGTGACAGCCTGCACAGATCATGACACTGGGGCCTTGGAGAGCCCATGTCCATCTACAATAACCTCCAGAAAACTGCCAGTGGCATAGAACCTTAACACTGCCAGTAGGGTTGCAGGGGTCAGTGCAAAGGACCTCCTTGTTAGCCTCTGCAGGTCTGCTTCTATGTGGTTCAGGAGCATTATGATATGATGTCATCTGACATATCTTACACTCAATGAGTATAATTGATCAACCATCAATTCAAGTAGAGTTGATTATTCATGTCAGAAACAATGATTCCATGTTGAAGACATGGGGTATTCATTACTTGTGTGTTTGTCATTGGTCACAATGTCATTTGTGGCCAATATTTGAGAATCATCAGACTGCAAACTGTTGGCCTATTATTGCAATATTGTAGATATAGTCAACACTAGAAATTAAGACTGAATATGTTGGATTGAGATGCTTGCTGCTAGCTGGGACATGCCATGAGTGATACCATTTAAATGCATGGTTTTTAACCTAGTTCAATAAGTAGTAAAAATAGGACTCATATATTTGCCTATGGAAAGTGGAGTACCAAGACACCAGTACATTGAGAAATATAGGCTAGTTGTTTTATTATAGTTTGTTCTCCCTGCTCCTGCTCCACACATGGATGTAAGGTGAAAAAACATGTAAGGATTGGACAGTCAACACTGAATGATACAATACACAATTCAGCCTTTACTTAATTAAAATACACATTGTATGCTTAGGCTATAAGGTAACCTACATTTGACACTAGGCCTATACCTGTTGGTTGGGCAGAAGAATACGCACAGAAATGGAGGGCCTTGTGAACTTCATCTCTTCAAAAAAGAGCTTCCTCTCCTCAATTTGGAGATGAGCCCACTTCATTTCCAAGACCTCCTATTGGTATTTAGCATCCTGTGTCACTGATTGCAGGGTCCTGACACTGGTGTAAAACTCAGATGCAGCATAGTTCGCACGTTCACCTTATTGTCTTTCTCTTCATGTAGCATCCTACAATGTACATTCCAATCGCTATGACGTTTTTTTCCATACCTTTAACACGTTTCCTAAACTCTTAACACAGTTAGCACAACATCCGTCTGTGTTGGCTATACAATTAACACATTTCTTGTTGCTTTGACACAAAATGCATAGAGTAAACACAAATTTCAAATGCTTCAACTTCTTTTACACACAAGCTCAACAAAGACCAAAACAATCGATTTTTACTGCCCAATTTACCATTGCTTTCACACTGTTTATCAAAACAGATAACATCATGTTCAAAACCTAACTTATTGGCTAAAGTCAAAGTGAACAACCGTTCATATTGTGAATTGAAACACAAATATATCCTCTGTATTTTACGTATTCCATTGCTACTGAGAAAAAGCTGGTTGAAGTGCAAATACTATAAATCACAGTTGATTCCCAACTAGGAAACACTCAGGTGTTGAGGTTACCTATTTCAATCGCATGGCCATATAGTATACAGTAACGAGGACCTCTTTGGGATAATCTTGTGTGGAAAAAGAACAATATAGAGCAACACAAAGAAAGTAAGAATACAGTAATGCTGCACGAGGGAGAGTACAGTAAGACAAGTACCAAGGACAAGGGCAAGGGAGAGGAGTGGGGCAAGGGAGAGGGAGAGGAGTTAGAATGTGTGGTGGCCCTCAGAGAAGGGCCAGGGCTAGGGTAATACTGTAAATGGCAGCTATATCCCTGTAAGACCCCTTGTTGTAAAATTACAATGTCACCTTTAGCTCTTTACTGTAATTGCTCATTTCTTTTTTTCGAAAGACCAAATGTATCCAATAGCATTGCAAGACAAGACAATGTGTTTTTTGGAGAGCTAAAGGTGATACCGGGTCTTACAGGGATATCGCATATTTACCGGTACTGTATTGCAGTATTGTCCTGTTGCAAATGAAGCCTTTACTGCAGCAATTATGTTTCTGTCTTCTTTTTTTCAATACAGTAAAAGTACATTCTATAAAGCTACTCTGAGATGGGTCATTCATTTTTTGTTCAGAATTTCTGCAGCAAAGAAACAAATTGCATTACATAACTAAACCCAACAAAACAAAAATGTAGAGAGGCTTCAAAAGAAACTGCATTGCAAACACAATCTATAATCCATATACTGTGAGACCTGACACATATAGATGAATGCAGTTTCTGTAATTCCATCTGATGTTAGTGTTTTTTATGACATGTGCTATGATTGACTACATATTACAGTTTTTACCAATCGCTATGACGGTTTTTCCCATACCTTTAACAAGTTTTCTAAACTCTTAACGCACCAACCCACCCACCACACACAATTGGCAAAACTGTTAATTTCATGCTCATAATCACTCATTATAAACTAAACTCAAACACTTATCGTCATAACACAAAAATACACTAAACATGACACCATGTCTAGCAAACACTAACACACGTTCTCGTTTCACACTAATATGTAGTCAATCATAGCACAATGTCATAAAAAACACTAACATCAGATGGAATTACAGAAACTGCATTCATCTATATGTGTCAGGTCTCACAGTATATGGACTATAGATTGTGTTTGCAATGCAGTTTCTTTTGAAGCCTCTCTACATTTTTGTTTTGTTGGGTTTAGTTATGAAATGCAATTTGTTTCTTTGCTGCAGAAATTCTGAACAAAAAATGAATGACCCATCTCAGAGTAGCTTTAGAGAATGTACGTTTACTGTATTGAAAAAAAGAAGACAGAAACATAATTGCTGCAGTAAAGGCTTCATTTGCAACAGGACAATACTGCAATACAGTAAATATGCGATATCCCTGTAAGACCCGATCTACGTAAAATGTCAAAATCACCTTTAGCTCTCCAAAAAACACATTGTCTTGTCTTGCAATGCTATTGGATAAATTTGGTCTTTCGAAAAAAAGAAATGAGCAATTACAGTAAAGAGCTAAAGATGACATTGTAACTTTACAACAAGGGGTCTTACAGGGATATAGCTGCCATTTACAGTATTACCCTAGCCCTGGCCCTTCTCTGAGGTCCACCACACATTCTAACTCCTCTCCCTCTCCCTTGCCCCACTCCTCTCCCTTGCCCTTGTCCCACTCCTCTCCCTTGTCCTGGTACTTGTCTTACCGTACTCTCCTCATGCAGCATTACTGTATTCTTACTTTCTTTGTGTTGCTCTATATTGTTCTTTTTCCACACAAGATTAGCCCAAAGAGGTCCTCGTTACTGTATACTATATGGCCATGCGATTGAAATAGGTAACCTCAACACCTGAGTGTTTCCTAGTTGGGAATCAACTGTGATTTATAGTATTTGCATAACTTCAACCAGCTTTTTCTCAGTAGCAATGGAATACGTAAAATTCAGAAGAAATATTTGTGTTTCAATTCACAATATGAACGGTTGTTCACTTTGACTTAGCCAATAAGTTAGGTTTTGAACATGATGTTATCTGTTTTGGCATACAGTGTGAAAGCAATGGTAAATTGAGCAGTAAAAATCGATTGTTTTGGTCTTGGTTGAGCTTGTGTGTAAAAGAAGTTGAAGCATTTGAAATTTGTGTTTACTCTATGCATTTTGTGTCAAAGCAACAAGAAATGTGTTAATTGTATAGCCAACACAGACGGATGTAGTGCTAACTGTATTAAGAGTTTAGGAAACGTGTTAAGGTATGGCAAAAAACCGTCATAGCGATTGGTAAAAACTGTAGTGTGAAAAGAGAACGTGTGTTAGTGTTGCTAGACATGGTGTCATGTTTAGTG